>JANJXV010000227.1:1547500-1557500 GCA_024803745.1 Megascapheus bottae
CACACACGGGGACGGAGGGGGGAACGGGAGCGGAGGCGAACTCGGGCACCCCAGGCGCCCATCTGTCTCTCGGCGGGAGCGGGCGCCGGCGGGCGCGGCATGAGAAGGCAAGAACCCTGCCCGGCCAGCGACTGGCGGGAAGGAGCCGCGAGGGGGAGCGAGGGCGGCGGGCGGCGGAGACGGGAGACCCCGCGCACCTGCGGAACCTCGAAGCGGGCGGCCCCCCGCCGTCCGCCGCGCCCGGACGGCCGGCGGAACAAGCGTCCGAGGGCACACGCGAGGCGACGCAGAGCGGGTGCGGCCGCGGCCGTGGAGACGGCGCGGTGCGGTGCGGTCCTCGGCACCGGGACCGAGGAGGCCGCCGAACGCCAACAAGCGGCCGACGGCGACCGGGAGACACCGACGGGCCCGAGACCGGCGGGCCCCCCCAGGCCAAGCACCCGCGCCACCGACCTTGCCAACCCGGGCCGGACCGGCGGGCGGGGCGCAGTCGCGAGCAAGAGACGGGCGGCGGCGAGCGAGCGGCAGAGAGCACAGACCAAGAGCGAGCGGGCGGGCAGAAGCCCCGGCGACCGAAAGGAAACGCACGCGCGCGCACGCGCCACGTCACCGGCCGCGGGGTTCTCGCCACGCTCCTCCAGCCGGCTCCCCTCGCTCACACGCGCACGACACCGCCCCAGCAAGCTGCGCCCCGGGGCCGGGACCGGGGGACCAGCGGCGGCGGGGTGATGGGGAGGGGGCCACGGCCACGACCCCGAGACAGAATCGCCGGCCGCCGATGGCCGATGGCGGCGGCGGCGGCAGCCCCGGATCCGCGGGAGAGGGGCACCACCGCCCCAAAACCAGACCGCGGCCACAACACACGCTTCTCGCGACGCCGCCGGCGTGGAGCGGGCCAAAGGCAAGCACGGGACCGGGGCTGCGACCGACCCGCGGCGGCGACTCGCGCGGGGGGGGCGCGCACACCACCACCCCGGATCGGAGAACACGGGCGGAGGGCTCCCCCGGCCAAGCCAGAAGCGGCAGGGCGAGACACGGGCAGGCCTCCGACGATGGGTGGGCGGAAGGGGAGGAGGAGAGGCACCCCGGGAACCGACGACGCCCGTGCGGGGTCTTCCCCGTCACCAAAAGGGCACCGGCCCTAGGGACCCGCGGCGGGCAACACCCGCGCCAGGGACGCACACGGGAATCTCACCGCCGGCACCCCCATGGCACACTGGCGGTCCCGCGCGCGGAACCCCGGACGGGTGGTCACACCAGACCGACGGGGAGCCCTGGGTCGGCGCCACGGAGCGCGTCCCCCCCTCCAACCAGCCGACGCCACCTCCCCTCGGCCGTCGCACGGTGGCCGGCCACCAGGGCCAACTCGGCGAGGACCGGGAAAGGCGACCGACCGGTGGGAGGGGGCCGGGCAGGGCACGACGTGGCTCCACCGGGCGAGTGAGGCGAGTGGCGAGCGAGCGGCCGGGCCCACGACCCCCGATGCCGACGGGAGAGGGGGAGCCTTCCGGGCACGGACGGGCCACCAGGCAAACGAACTCGGGATCTCACCGCCCCCAGCTCCGGAGCGGTCCCGGGAGACGCCTGGGACGCCGAGCCGGCCCGACCAACGTGGGATCGCATCACCACCCTCTACCACCGGCGCCGGTGGCCGGGGGCCCACCCACCACACGGGCGGGGCCACCAAAGGAGAGCTCGCCACGCAAGCCACAGGGACCTCACCGCGCCCGCGGAAGCCAAGCCAAGCCGCATTCTCCGAGCTCCACTCCGCCATAACCATCCACACCACCGGGCAACGCCAGAAACCACGTGTCTGACACTCGGCCTCCTCGGCCGGCCGGAGCAGCACCCACACGCACCGCTTTCCCACGGCTCCGGAGGGGGTCGCCACCCCCCACCACGGAGCGTCGCCGCGGAACGGCCTCACAGCCACGGAGCACCACACCGCCTGGCTCGCACGCAACGCCGTCGTGGCCGGTGGACGTCGCCCGACGCGGACGCCGGGGCGGAGGGCGGCCGAGAGCCAACCCGCCCGAGGGCGGCGGTGCGGGAGCGGGAGGAGGGGGGACGGGACCCGACCCCTCCTCCGAGTGCCCGGGCAGCCGCACGGCCACACCACATCGCCCTCGCGCGACGAGCCCGCACGCGGCTCAGACCAGCGCGCCGCTGCTTGCCTGAGGCGGGGGGGTGGGGACAGGTCGGGAAATCGCCCACACCGCTGCCACAACCAGGCGCCGGCCCCGAGAGAGAGGCCCCGCGGGATCCTCCCCCAGCTCGGAGGGGGGAGGCGCGGGCATGCAAGCGATCGGCCATCGCGCACGCGGCTTGGGGCAAGCCGCTAAGCGCTCTCCAAGAAGCGGGACGACGGGGGACAGCCAGAGCCGCGGGAGCCCATCGGGAGCGACCCCCGCCAGCCCAGCGGGAGCAGCACCGCCCCCCGAACCAAGATAGCTAGAGAACACACCTCTCACTCTGAGGGGGTGCCGGACCCAGCCCGACGGAGCCCCCGCCAGGGGTCACCGCCAAAGGCGCCCATCCAGCGGCACGGGCAGGAGGGGGGGTCTGCGGTCCGAGCAACACCGGCTCCGGCGGTGCCGCTCGCGCGAGAGGGCAAAGGGGCGGTCGAGGGTGCACAGGCACACGGCGGAGAACCCGGCCCCCGAGCGGCTCACCTCCACTGCAACTTCTCAGGTCCCCCAGCGAGGCCGCCAGGAGACACGGCAGGGAAGGAGCACAGCCGAAGGCCGGGAACAGCGGCTCACCAACAAAGGGAGGAGACCGCTCCGCCCACCGGCACCCCAAGACACGCACACCCGGCCTCTCGGGCCGACCGCCTCGACCCCCGAGAAGGCACCGCATCTCCAACAGCGACAGCCTCCCCCTGACTCGAGCGAGGATGGCCGGGACACGCCACGGGCAGCGAGCCACCAGACGGGGCACGGGAAACGGGAACGACACCACCGCCCAGCTTCGGGCACCTGGGGGTCGACCGGGAGCTTTCTCGGGAGTACCGCAAGAGAGCCGGGAGCTGCAGACGCTTTCGCACCGCAGCACGGGAGTCCACGGGGCACAGAGCCCACCCTCGCCGCGGAGAGGGCCGGCCCCGTGGCGCTGCGAGTGGCCGGAAAGGGGAGGCGAGATCAGAGTTGCCCCCCTTGCCGGCACACAGGTCCCCGATCTCACGGCAAGAGCGGGGAGAGCGCGGCCGAGCCCGGATGCCGCAACCCTGCCTCCCGCACACCACCAACACGGTGGGACGGAGAGGCGAGGGGCCCACGAGCAGCACGAGAAGAGCGGTCCCATTCGCCATGAATGTCCGTCCCTCGCCTGGCGCAGCTTAGGCCCGGGCCCGAAGGAGATCGCATCACCACCACATCGATCACGAGAAGGGATGGGGAGACAACCACGCGGCACTCGGAGGCAGCGGGCCCGGGAGCGAAGCGTGACCCTGGGCTAGACGTAGCCAGGGGAGAGAGAGCGAAGAAGGAAAAAAAAAAAAAAAAAAAAAAAAAAAAAAAAAACTCCCAAAAAAAAAAAAAAAACATTGGTCACCTGGCAAGGCGCAGATAGGTACGACACCCCGAGCCCATGGCACCCCAAGCTTTCGGGAACGCCGGGGACCACCGCGGCCAGCGAGAGTACCGGAAGGAAGGCAGCGACAAGAAAAAAAAAGCCGGTGCTCAGGAAGACCGGCACAACCAAAAAGAAAAAGGCCGAGAAGACTCAGCAAAGGCCACCACACCAGGGAGGGCACCGCAGCAGGACGGGCTACTGCTGCGTGGACGGGGTGTGGACCGGAAAAAAAAACGGGGGCCGGGCTCCCCCTCTTCCCGCCTTCTCGGGCACCCCACAGGTGAAGAGCGCATGCCGACAACCGCCTTCCAAAAGGCTGCCGGCGCAGGGAGAAAACACGGGCAAGTGAGTGGCACAGCGCAGACCACCCCCCCGGGCCGACCCGGGAAGGTCTTCCTCGAGCGGGGAGACAGGCGTCACTCAGGCAACCGGGCGGTCGAGTGACCCAAACGCCACCGCCATCCACCAACCACACGAGCCACCACAGGGCCAGGGCCTGCGCAGGGCGGCGGGAGCACGCGGGAGGAGGAGGCGGGGAAGGGGCACCCGGGGCGGCAGCGGGGAAAAGCCCGGGCACACGGCACCCCGAGAGACGGCTGAGCACCCACTGACAGCCACCGAGAGAGGGCATGTCAGCACCATCCTGCAGGTACAAATCGCACACGTCACGACACGAAAAGTAGGTCCTCCAGCAGGGGGGATAACTCGCTCACGTCACGGGCCTCTCGGAACCCAATCTCGGTACCGCTGTCCCCAACACCTCCCCAACGGGGAGAAACACGGAACTCGCGGTACAACTGGTCGACCACGCAAAAAAAAAAAAAAAAAAAAAAGTACACGAGAAGCGAGAGCGGGCTGGGAGGTGGCGAAGATCAGAGCAAGCCTTCCCCGGTATCTCGGGCACTCAGACGTGCGCACCCGCCCGGACGCGCATGGGCTCACGGCCCGGTCGGTAGGGGGCGTCCTACCGGACAGGCAGGCGCGCGGCCCCGGCCCCGGCCCCGGCCCCGGAGTCGGAGTCGGCTGGGCAGCCGGGGGCACCCACGCACACACACACACCGGGAGCGGGTCCGGGTCCCTGACTCCGGAGGTCTTCCTTCCTCCCGGCAGGGGCCCAGAGGCCAGGGCGAACCGGGCGAGTCCACGCCGGCGTCCCACACACCTCAGTACCTGGGTCCCGCCGGGTTCCGAGGTTCTCGTCGGCCGCACACGCGGGCACCTCGGGCCCGACGACCCTCCTAGGCGGGGGACCGCGCGTCCGGGCCCCCGCCACCCACCGGCGATCACTCAGGGACCGCGACTCCGGAGACGTCGGTCGTCCCCACCGCCACCGCCTCGGACCAAAGCCCGGGTGATACGCGGAGTCAGAGGGCCAGGGGGCCGCCGGGAGCCGCCCGAGCCTGCTGTAGGGGAGAGGACCCGAAGACCTCGGGCCAGGCTTCCCTCCGGCCCCCCCGGACCCAGGCGGGGCGGCCCAGCGTACCTGCCTGGGAGTCATACCGCGGGCGGGGACTGGCCGGTCGGCCGGCCTACCGACCGAACGACCGACCGAGCGACAGACCGGTGTGGGGGCCCGACAGACCGGGGAGGCCGTGACCCAGAGCCGATCGGTCGGCTCGCCGCCACCGCCGCCGGCCTTCCCCAGCGCCGCCCGTGCCGCCACGCACGCCTCCTCTCTGGGCCGGCTCGCCTCCCCTAGGCGGGGTAGGCGGGGGAGAGAGCGAGGAGGAGGCCTCGGGGGCCCCGACGGAACTACTGGTCGACCGGACAAAGCTGCCTCCCGGACGCCGGGAGGAGACGCGACGCGCAACCCGGCCCCTCACTCTCCTGCAGGTGCAATCTGCGACGGACCGGCCGCTCCGGCTCCACAGCGACGCCGCGGGGACGGCCGCGCCCGGCAGCCGGGAGAGGCCGGCCCTCTGCCGGGACGCACTACGCCAGACGCCCTCCTTCGCTCGGCTGAGGACGAAGGACCTGTCATATAAAAGCGGACGCCAGGGGGCGCGCGACAACCGCCTTCCCCTGAACCGACACCAGCGAGTCGCTCTGCCCGGGATCGGCGCTCGCCGGCCGGCTCGGAGCTCCGCGGACGGCCGGCCCGGAGACAAACCACCGCGCTCCCCGCCCCCGCGCCCCGAGAGGCACCGCAGAGGTCGGGACGAGCGGCCGGGCCCCCTCGGCAACCTCCGGAACGCCGCCGCCGCCGCCGCCGCCGCCACCGGAGCCCCCGGAGACCCTGGACTGAGGCGGCGGCGGCGGCGGCGGCGAAAGTGAAACCAACCGTGGCGGCGGCGGCGGCGGGCGGGCGGGACTCGCCGCCCCAAAGCGGCCCGCCGCGCCCGAGAACGCGGACGCGACTCGGGGAAGGAGATGGATGGGGTCCCGAGCGGGGACGCTGAAGCCGACCGGCCGGCTCCCAGGTGCGCGACCGCCGCCACCGGTGGCGGCCCCCACCCACCCCGGCTGGCTGTCATCACCCGACACCACCCCCGAGTTTCTCTGCCCGGGATGGATCGGCGATCGGCACTCGCCGGCCGGCTCGGGGCTCCGCGGACAGCAGGCGCGGAGAGAAACGGCCGGCCGCGCTCCCTCCCCGCCCCCGCGCCCCGAGAGGCACCGCAGAGGTCGGTCGGGGCCAAAGCGGCGGCGGCCGGGGACGGCCGGGGCCCCTCTGCAACCCCCCGAGCAACGCCACTGGAGCCCCCGGAGACCTACACTGAGATCCCGCTTCCCGTGAAGCCGACAGTGAAACCGTGGCGGGCCGGCGGGCGGGCGGGCGGGCCGGCCGGCCTCGCCGTCACGCAGCAGCGGCCCGGGGACCGGTGAAGCTGGCCGGCCAGCCCCGAAACAGAAGACGGACGGGCACCTCCACCACCCGTGCCCGCCCCCCCCTCCAACATCGCCGCTTCCACCCTTTGCCCCGTTCACGCCGGCCTGCCCGCCTGCCCCACCCACCCCACCCCACCCCACCCGAAAACTCCTACAATCGCTCACGCCAAGAGGAGAACCCGGGTAGGGAGGGAGCAGAACAGAGAGACCGGGTCCGAGAGCCCGTCTTCCCAGAGAAAACAGGGGTCTTCGTGGATGATGAAGGAGCAAACGGTGCATGAGCCTCGGGGGAAGGAAGGGGTGGGGGGGTTGGGAGGGGTGGAGAGGAGAGCGGCCTGGGGAAAAACCCACCCAGTACTAAAAGTACTGCCTTTGCTGTGACTGGCATGATTGGTGACTGACGGAGTGAGTGAGTGAGTGAGTGAGTGAGTGAGTGGACCCACTCTTCTCTCCCTATTGGGTGTTCACCGTGGTTTCCCTGACCTGTGCTGCGAGTGAGTTGGTGGGTGGGTGGGTGGGTGGGTGGGTGGGTGATGCACCTGCTCTCTTTTGGTCAGAAGGTGGAACTCCTCTGAACACTGAAGGCACTGCAGATACACGAGACCTGGGATCCAAACAAATTCCATGACATGGACACCTGGCGTGCATGGCATGGTGGTGTGGTTTCTTTGAGATTTAGACTTTTCCCTTTCTTTCTTTCTTTCTTTCTTTCTTTCTTTCTTTCTTTCTTTCTTTCTTTCTCTCAGAGGGAGCAAGGGAAGGGGCACGGATTTTAAAGGAAGTAGGATAGTGTTTGCCATGCACTGTGTGGAAAACGAACGATGCAACGTGTGGGCAGGGATGGGGAAGCAAGCGAAAGAAGGGGTAAGGTTGTTCCGGAAAAAAAAAAAAAAACTAATAATGATAGCAATAAGGACTGGGAATGTGGCTTAGCGGTACAGTGCTGTCTTGGAGCAAAAAGCAGCTCAGGGACGCTATCCCAGGCCCAAGACTAGAGGAAAAAAAAATTCCTCCTTGGAAATGAAGGAACCATGTACCTATTTACCATCTCATCTGCCCAGGCCCTTTCTGTGACCGCCTGACAGTTCACAAGCAGTCTCTCATTCTCCCTCCCACTAGCTACCCCTCCTCTGTCTCTGTGTCTCTCTGTGTAAATTTCATCTGTCTATCTACTGTGTGTCTGTGTGTCCGTCTGTCTCTGTCTCTGCCTCCCTCCCCCCCCCTCTCCAGTCCTCTCTCTCCCTCTTCCACCCTGAGTAGGTGCAGTGACACACATGAGACACTGGACCCCCAGCTCCAAGAGAGTTTCATTTTCAACAACCCAGCAGAATTGACAGCCGGTGGATCACTCGTCACTCCGTATTCTCCAGATGAGCCTCTTCACCAGAACTTCCTCAACACGGCGGAATCACTGTCCGCCATGACAGGCAGTGTCCGCTAGGTGGCGCCCCAGGACAAGGGGAAACAGCCGACCCAACATCGATCAAGCCCCCGCCCCCCCCTTCCGGGCACCCGAGAACAAACCTCCTCACCCACCCAGGGTGGGGAAGAGGTCTTTGTGCAAGCACTCTAGCAGTGGGCCACACTCCTGGCCTCCGTACTACACAGAAATGGATGTATTGTATTTATCTTCCTATTTATTTCGCCAGTCTGGGGCTTGAACTCAGGGCCGGCCTGCCTGCCTGCCTGCCTGCCTGCCTGCCTGCCTGCCTGCCTGCCTGCCTGCCTGCCTGGGCGCTGTCCTTAGACACTTGTGGCTCAACACCACACTCCCAGCCCATACTAACAATATTTATATTTATTTTATGTATTTATTTATTCATTTATTTATTTTAAAGACAATTGACGGTACACATTTTATTTACAGTGTTGTACGCTGTCTTAATACAGGGACCGCTTCTCTACTTGAGCCATTTTTCACCAAAGCAAAATAACCTAAGTAATACAAAGGGTTAAAATACAGCATCGAGGTACAAAAACAGACATACTCATTCTAGTTAGGAATGTAATCAGGATGTTGCATTTTTTTAGAAGCCACAATTATGTTTAGGAAATCACATAAACATAGATCACTGATTTGAATAAAATGCATACACTTGAAGCAAAGCTTTGTAGTGACCAAACACAAAAAAAGTTACCAAAGAATGCACAAAATTAATGTTTATTCCACCTTTGTGTCCTATTCCTGGGTCCTTCGCCAATGTGACATGAGGAAAAAACAAACGCAAAACAGATGAAACACTGAAATCAGAATCAGTAATGTGATCAAGTAGGGAAACAGATACATTAAAATCTAGCGGCCGTCAGCAAGAGTACAGCAAAGATCATGCTGTAAAAAGAAACAAAGAAAACTGCTGAAAACTGTAGGCATCCTATTCTTTCAAACCAGCAAAATACGCTCCTGCATAACAATGACACATACACAGAATTTTTTTCCCATAAAGGTATAGAAATGCAAGTTCTTTTTTAATAGTGTGGATGGGCAAATGTGTGTGTCATGGTCATTTTACTAGGCTTTTACAGAGTGAGCCAGGAACACATGTATAGATCCTGGGGATGACGTGTACTGTCATTCTTTGATTGGTATAGTGGACACTCTAGCAAAAGTTAAAAAAAAAATGAATACAGAAGTACAAGACAAAGGCGAATGAGACTTCCCTTATTTTTTTTTTTTTTTTTGCCAGTCCTGGGCTTGAGCTCAGGGTCTGAGCACAGTCCTTGGACTTTCTCAAGGCTAGAGCTCTACCCCTTGAGCCTCAGCACCACTTCTGGCTTTTTTTCTATGTATGTGGTACCAAGGAATGGAATCCGGGTCTTCTTGCAGGCTAGGCAAGCACTTTAACCACTAGGCCAAACTCCCGGCCCCAGAGACTTCTCTTAGATCTTAGTCACATTTAGATGGAATCAAATTTAAATGCAGTCCACTCTGCTTCGATGAGGCTTTGGTTCAGCTCCCAGTCTCCATTGCCTGATGCAGTCTCCTATGAGAACGCTCCGAAGGTGTCTTCTTAAACCACAAACCTATTTTTAGTGGTGGAGCCGCTCTTAGTAGCTGTTGTTTTTTTTTTAAATTCCCCCCCCCCCCGTCCTGGGGCTTGAAGTTTAGGCCCGAGGAGCATCCTCCATGGGCTCTTTCCTCAAGGCTAGCAGTCTGCCACTTGAGCCATAGCACCACTTCCATCTCGTCTATGTACTTGGCACTGAGGAATCAAACCTGGGTCTCCGTGCATGCTAGACAAGCACTCACTCTACCGCTCTAGGCCAAACTCCCAGCCCCCTGACCAATTTTTAAAAGTTAAAAAAAAAATGCAATGCTAACGATGATGACACCTTGGCAGAAAACGCTGGAAGTGGTTCTGTGGCTCGATTGGCAGAATACTAGCCGAAGAAAGGTCCAAGGACCGAGCGCCCAGGCCCCAACTTCAGGTCTGAGGACCTGGGGTGGCGGGGAGGGAGGGGGATCTCGGCCCTGGGAATGAACTGGCAAAATACGAACTGAGTACTAACTCGCTAAACTACATCGATAGCATCTGCCCAAAAAGCCAGATGGAAGTGGATTTGTGGCTCCAATAGTAGAACTTCAGTCTCAGGTGAAAAA
>JANJXV010000227.1:1572500-1587500 GCA_024803745.1 Megascapheus bottae
GCCGGCTCCCCTCGCTCACACGCGCACGACACCGCCCCAGCAAGCTGCGCCCCGGGGCCGGGACCGGGGGACCAGCGGCGGCGGGGTGATGGGGAGGGGGCCACGGCCACGACCCCGAGACAGAATCGCCGGCCGCCGATGGCCGATGGCGGCGGCGGCGGCAGCCCCGGATCCGCGGGAGAGGGGCACCACCGCCCCAAAACCAGACCGCGGCCACAACACACGCTTCTCGCGACGCCGCCGGCGTGGAGCGGGCCAAAGGCAAGCACGGGACCGGGGCTGCGACCGACCCGCGGCGGCGACTCGCGCGGGGGGGGCGCGCACACCACCACCCCGGATCGGAGAACACGGGCGGAGGGCTCCCCCGGCCATGCCAGAAGCGGCAGGGCGAGACACGGGCAGGCCTCCGACGATGGGTGGGCGGAAGGGGAGGAGGAGAGGCACCCCGGGAACCGACGACGCCCGTGCGGGGTCTTCCCCGTCACCAAAAGGGCACCGGCCCTAGGGACCCGCGGCGGGCAACACCCGCGCCAGGGACGCACACGGGAATCTCACCGCCGGCACCCCCATGGCACACTGGCGGTCCCGCGCGCGGAACCCCGGACGGGTGGTCACACCAGACCGACGGGGAGCCCTGGGTCGGCGCCACGGAGCGCGTCCCCCCCTCCAACCAGCCGACGCCACCTCCCCTCGGCCGTCGCACGGTGGCCGGCCACCAGGGCCAACTCGGCGAGGACCGGGAAAGGCGACCGACCGGTGGGAGGGGGCCGGGCAGGGCACGACGTGGCTCCACCGGGCGAGTGAGGCGAGTGGCGAGCGAGCGGCCGGGCCCACGACCCCCGATGCCGACGGGAGAGGGGGAGCCTTCCGGGCACGGACGGGCCACCAGGCAAACGAACTCGGGATCTCACCGCCCCCAGCTCCGGAGCGGTCCCGGGAGACGCCTGGGACGCCGAGCCGGCCCGACCAACGTGGGATCGCATCACCACCCTCTACCACCGGCGCCGGTGGCCGGGGGCCCACCCACCACACGGGCGGGGCCACCAAAGGAGAGCTCGCCACGCAAGCCACAGGGACCTCACCGCGCCCGCGGAAGCCAAGCCAAGCCGCATTCTCCGAGCTCCACTCCGCCATAACCATCCACACCACCGGGCAACGCCAGAAACCACGTGTCTGACACTCGGCCTCCTCGGCCGGCCGGAGCAGCACCCACACGCACCGCTTTCCCACGGCTCCGGAGGGGGTCGCCACCCCCCACCACGGAGCGTCGCCGCGGAACGGCCTCACAGCCACGGAGCACCACACCGCCTGGCTCGCACGCAACGCCGTCGTGGCCGGTGGACGTCGCCCGACGCGGACGCCGGGGCGGAGGGCGGCCGAGAGCCAACCCGCCCGAGGGCGGCGGTGCGGGAGCGGGAGGAGGGGGGACGGGACCCGACCCCTCCTCCGAGTGCCCGGGCAGCCGCACGGCCACACCACATCGCCCTCGCGCGACGAGCCCGCACGCGGCTCAGACCAGCGCGCCGCTGCTTGCCTGAGGCGGGGGGGTGGGGACAGGTCGGGAAATCGCCCACACCGCTGCCACAACCAGGCGCCGGCCCCGAGAGAGAGGCCCCGCGGGATCCTCCCCCAGCTCGGAGGGGGGAGGCGCGGGCATGCAAGCGATCGGCCATCGCGCACGCGGCTTGGGGCAAGCCGCTAAGCGCTCTCCAAGAAGCGGGACGACGGGGGACAGCCAGAGCCGCGGGAGCCCATCGGGAGCGACCCCCGCCAGCCCAGCGGGAGCAGCACCGCCCCCCGAACCAAGATAGCTAGAGAACACACCTCTCACTCTGAGGGGGTGCCGGACCCAGCCCGACGGAGCCCCCGCCAGGGGTCACCGCCAAAGGCGCCCATCCAGCGGCACGGGCAGGAGGGGGGGTCTGCGGTCCGAGCAACACCGGCTCCGGCGGTGCCGCTCGCGCGAGAGGGCAAAGGGGCGGTCGAGGGTGCACAGGCACACGGCGGAGAACCCGGCCCCCGAGCGGCTCACCTCCACTGCAACTTCTCAGGTCCCCCAGCGAGGCCGCCAGGAGACACGGCAGGGAAGGAGCACAGCCGAAGGCCGGGAACAGCGGCTCACCAACAAAGGGAGGAGACCGCTCCGCCCACCGGCACCCCAAGACACGCACACCCGGCCTCTCGGGCCGACCGCCTCGACCCCCGAGAAGGCACCGCATCTCCAACAGCGACAGCCTCCCCCTGACTCGAGCGAGGATGGCCGGGACACGCCACGGGCAGCGAGCCACCAGACGGGGCACGGGAAACGGGAACGACACCACCGCCCAGCTTCGGGCACCTGGGGGTCGACCGGGAGCTTTCTCGGGAGCACCGCAAGAGAGCCGGGAGCTGCAGACGCTTTCGCACCGCAGCACGGGAGTCCACGGGGCACAGAGCCCACCCTCGCCGCGGAGAGGGCCGGCCCCGTGGCGCTGCGAGTGGCCGGAAAGGGGAGGCGAGATCAGAGTTGCCCCCCTTGCCGGCACACAGGTCCCCGATCTCACGGCAAGAGCGGGGAGAGCGCGGCCGAGCCCGGATGCCGCAACCCTGCCTCCCGCACACCACCAACACGGTGGGACGGAGAGGCGAGGGGCCCACGAGCAGCACGAGAAGAGCGGTCCCATTCGCCATGAATGTCCGTCCCTCGCCTGGCGCAGCTTAGGCCCGGGCCCGAAGGAGATCGCATCACCACCACATCGATCACGAGAAGGGATGGGGAGACAACCACGCGGCACTCGGAGGCAGCGGGCCCGGGAGCGAAGCGTGACCCTGGGCTAGACGTAGCCAGGGGAGAGAGAGCGAAGAAGGAAAAAAAAAAAAAAAAAAAAAAAAAAAAAAAAAAAAAAAACTCCCAAAAAAAAAAAAAAAACATTGGTCACCTGGCAAGGCGCAGATAGGTACGACACCCCGAGCCCATGGCACCCCAAGCTTTCGGGAACGCCGGGGACCACCGCGGCCAGCGAGAGTACCGGAAGGAAGGCAGCGACAAGAAAAAAAAAGCCGGTGCTCAGGAAGACCGGCACAACCAAAAAGAAAAAGGCCGAGAAGACTCAGCAAAGGCCACCACACCAGGGAGGGCACCGCAGCAGGACGGGCTACTGCTGCGTGGACGGGGTGTGGACCGGAAAAAAAAACGGGGGCCGGGCTCCCCCTCTTCCCGCCTTCTCGGGCACCCCACAGGTGAAGAGCGCATGCCGACAACCGCCTTCCAAAAGGCTGCCGGCGCAGGGAGAAAACACGGGCAAGTGAGTGGCACAGCGCAGACCACCCCCCCGGGCCGACCCGGGAAGGTCTTCCTCGAGCGGGGAGACAGGCGTCACTCAGGCAACCGGGCGGTCGAGTGACCCAAACGCCACCGCCATCCACCAACCACACGAGCCACCACAGGGCCAGGGCCTGCGCAGGGCGGCGGGAGCACGCGGGAGGAGGAGGCGGGGAAGGGGCACCCGGGGCGGCAGCGGGGAAAAGCCCGGGCACACGGCACCCCGAGAGACGGCTGAGCACCCACTGACAGCCACCGAGAGAGGGCATGTCAGCACCATCCTGCAGGTACAAATCGCACACGTCACGACACGAAAAGTAGGTCCTCCAGCAGGGGGGATAACTCGCTCACGTCACGGGCCTCTCGGAACCCAATCTCGGTACCGCTGTCCCCAACACCTCCCCAACGGGGAGAAACACGGAACTCGCGGTACAACTGGTCGACCACGCAAAAAAAAAAAAAAAAAAAAAAGTACACGAGAAGCGAGAGCGGGCTGGGAGGTGGCGAAGATCAGAGCAAGCCTTCCCCGGTATCTCGGGCACTCAGACGTGCGCACCCGCCCGGACGCGCATGGGCTCACGGCCCGGTCGGTAGGGGGCGTCCTACCGGACAGGCAGGCGCGCGGCCCCGGCCCCGGCCCCGGCCCCGGAGTCGGAGTCGGCTGGGCAGCCGGGGGCACCCACGCACACACACACACCGGGAGCGGGTCCGGGTCCCTGACTCCGGAGGTCTTCCTTCCTCCCGGCAGGGGCCCAGAGGCCAGGGCGAACCGGGCGAGTCCACGCCGGCGTCCCACACACCTCAGTACCTGGGTCCCGCCGGGTTCCGAGGTTCTCGTCGGCCGCACACGCGGGCACCTCGGGCCCGACGACCCTCCTAGGCGGGGGACCGCGCGTCCGGGCCCCCGCCACCCACCGGCGATCACTCAGGGACCGCGACTCCGGAGACGTCGGTCGTCCCCACCGCCACCGCCTCGGACCAAAGCCCGGGTGATACGCGGAGTCAGAGGGCCAGGGGGCCGCCGGGAGCCGCCCGAGCCTGCTGTAGGGGAGAGGACCCGAAGACCTCGGGCCAGGCTTCCCTCCGGCCCCCCCGGACCCAGGCGGGGCGGCCCAGCGTACCTGCCTGGGAGTCATACCGCGGGCGGGGACTGGCCGGTCGGCCGGCCTACCGACCGAACGACCGACCGAGCGACAGACCGGTGTGGGGGCCCGACAGACCGGGGAGGCCGTGACCCAGAGCCGATCGGTCGGCTCGCCGCCACCGCCGCCGGCCTTCCCCAGCGCCGCCCGTGCCGCCACGCACGCCTCCTCTCTGGGCCGGCTCGCCTCCCCTAGGCGGGGTAGGCGGGGGAGAGAGCGAGGAGGAGGCCTCGGGGGCCCCGACGGAACTACTGGTCGACCGGACAAAGCTGCCTCCCGGACGCCGGGAGGAGACGCGACGCGCAACCCGGCCCCTCACTCTCCTGCAGGTGCAATCTGCGACGGACCGGCCGCTCCGGCTCCACAGCGACGCCGCGGGGACGGCCGCGCCCGGCAGCCGGGAGAGGCCGGCCCTCTGCCGGGACGCACTACGCCAGACGCCCTCCTTCGCTCGGCTGAGGACGAAGGACCTGTCATATAAAAGCGGACGCCAGGGGGCGCGCGACAACCGCCTTCCCCTGAACCGACACCAGCGAGTCGCTCTGCCCGGGATCGGCGCTCGCCGGCCGGCTCGGAGCTCCGCGGACGGCCGGCCCGGAGACAAACCACCGCGCTCCCCGCCCCCGCGCCCCGAGAGGCACCGCAGAGGTCGGGACGAGCGGCCGGGCCCCCTCGGCAACCTCCGGAACGCCGCCGCCGCCGCCGCCACCGGAGCCCCCGGAGACCCTGGACTGAGGCGGCGGCGGCGGCGGCGGCGAAAGTGAAACCAACCGTGGCGGCGGCGGCGGCGGGCGGGCGGGACTCGCCGCCCCAAAGCGGCCCGCCGCGCCCGAGAACGCGGACGCGACTCGGGGAAGGAGATGGATGGGGTCCCGAGCGGGGACGCTGAAGCCGACCGGCCGGCTCCCAGGTGCGCGACCGCCGCCACCGGTGGCGGCCCCCACCCACCCCGGCTGGCTGTCATCACCCGACACCACCCCCGAGTTTCTCTGCCCGGGATGGATCGGCGATCGGCACTCGCCGGCCGGCTCGGGGCTCCGCGGACAGCAGGCGCGGAGAGAAACGGCCGGCCGCGCTCCCTCCCCGCCCCCGCGCCCCGAGAGGCACCGCAGAGGTCGGTCGGGGCCAAAGCGGCGGCGGCCGGGGACGGCCGGGGCCCCTCTGCAACCCCCCGAGCAACGCCACTGGAGCCCCCGGAGACCTACACTGAGATCCCGCTTCCCGTGAAGCCGACAGTGAAACCGTGGCGGGCCGGCGGGCGGGCGGGCGGGCGGGCCGGCCGGCCTCGCCGTCACGCAGCAGCGGCCCGGGGACCGGTGAAGCTGGCCGGCCAGCCCCGAAACAGAAGACGGACGGGCACCTCCACCACCCGTGCCCGCCCCCCCCTCCAACATCGCCGCTTCCACCCTTTGCCCCGTTCACGCCGGCCTGCCCGCCTGCCCCACCCACCCCACCCCACCCCACCCGAAAACTCCTACAATCGCTCACGCCAAGAGGAGAACCCGGGTAGGGAGGGAGCAGAACAGAGAGACCGGGTCCGAGAGCCCGTCTTCCCAGAGAAAACAGGGGTCTTCGTGGATGATGAAGGAGCAAACGGTGCATGAGCCTCGGGGGAAGGAAGGGGTGGGGGGGTTGGGAGGGGTGGAGAGGAGAGCGGCCTGGGGAAAAACCCACCCAGTACTAAAAGTACTGCCTTTGCTGTGACTGGCATGATTGGTGACTGACGGAGTGAGTGAGTGAGTGAGTGAGTGAGTGAGTGGACCCACTCTTCTCTCCCTATTGGGTGTTCACCGTGGTTTCCCTGACCTGTGCTGCGAGTGAGTTGGTGGGTGGGTGGGTGGGTGGGTGGGTGGGTGATGCACCTGCTCTCTTTTGGTCAGAAGGTGGAACTCCTCTGAACACTGAAGGCACTGCAGATACACGAGACCTGGGATCCAAACAAATTCCATGACATGGACACCTGGCGTGCATGGCATGGTGGTGTGGTTTCTTTGAGATTTAGACTTTTCCCTTTCTTTCTTTCTTTCTTTCTTTCTTTCTTTCTTTCTTTCTTTCTTTCTCTCAGAGGGAGCAAGGGAAGGGGCACGGATTTTAAAGGAAGTAGGATAGTGTTTGCCATGCACTGTGTGGAAAACGAACGATGCAACGTGTGGGCAGGGATGGGGAAGCAAGCGAAAGAAGGGGTAAGGTTGTTCCGGAAAAAAAAAAAAAACTAATAATGATAGCAATAAGGACTGGGAATGTGGCTTAGCGGTACAGTGCTGTCTTGGAGCAAAAAGCAGCTCAGGGACGCTATCCCAGGCCCAAGACTAGAGGAAAAAAAAATTCCTCCTTGGAAATGAAGGAACCATGTACCTATTTACCATCTCATCTGCCCAGGCCCTTTCTGTGACCGCCTGACAGTTCACAAGCAGTCTCTCATTCTCCCTCCCACTAGCTACCCCTCCTCTGTCTCTGTGTCTCTCTGTGTAAATTTCATCTGTCTATCTACTGTGTGTCTGTGTGTCCGTCTGTCTCTGTCTCTGCCTCCCTCCCCCCCCCTCTCCAGTCCTCTCTCTCCCTCTTCCACCCTGAGTAGGTGCAGTGACACACATGAGACACTGGACCCCCAGCTCCAAGAGAGTTTCATTTTCAACAACCCAGCAGAATTGACAGCCGGTGGGTCACTCGTCACTCCGTATTCTCCAGATGAGCCTCTTCACCAGAACTTCCTCAACACGGCGGAATCACTGTCCGCCATGACAGGCAGTGTCCGCTAGGTGGCGCCCCAGGACAAGGGGAAACAGCCGACCCAACATCGATCAAGCCCCCGCCCCCCCCTTCCGGGCACCCGAGAACAAACCTCCTCACCCACCCAGGGTGGGGAAGAGGTCTTTGTGCAAGCACTCTAGCAGTGGGCCACACTCCTGGCCTCCGTACTACACAGAAATGGATGTATTGTATTTATCTTCCTATTTATTTCGCCAGTCTGGGGCTTGAACTCAGGGCCGGCCTGCCTGCCTGCCTGCCTGCCTGCCTGCCTGCCTGCCTGCCTGCCTGCCTGCCTGGGCGCTGTCCTTAGACACTTGTGGCTCAACACCACACTCCCAGCCCATACTAACAATATTTATATTTATTTTATGTATTTATTTATTCATTTATTTATTTTAAAGACAATTGACGGTACACATTTTATTTACAGTGTTGTACGCTGTCTTAATACAGGGACCGCTTCTCTACTTGAGCCATTTTTCACCAAAGCAAAATAACCTAAGTAATACAAAGGGTTAAAATACAGCATCGAGGTACAAAAACAGACATACTCATTCTAGTTAGGAATGTAATCAGGATGTTGCATTTTTTTAGAAGCCACAATTATGTTTAGGAAATCACATAAACATAGATCACTGATTTGAATAAAATGCATACACTTGAAGCAAAGCTTTGTAGTGACCAAACACAAAAAAAGTTACCAAAGAATGCACAAAATTAATGTTTATTCCACCTTTGTGTCCTATTCCTGGGTCCTTCGCCAATGTGACATGAGGAAAAAACAAACGCAAAACAGATGAAACACTGAAATCAGAATCAGTAATGTGATCAAGTAGGGAAACAGATACATTAAAATCTAGCGGCCGTCAGCAAGAGTACAGCAAAGATCATGCTGTAAAAAGAAACAAAGAAAACTGCTGAAAACTGTAGGCATCCTATTCTTTCAAACCAGCAAAATACGCTCCTGCATAACAATGACACATACACAGAATTTTTTTCCCATAAAGGTATAGAAATGCAAGTTCTTTTTTAATAGTGTGGATGGGCAAATGTGTGTGTCATGGTCATTTTACTAGGCTTTTACAGAGTGAGCCAGGAACACATGTATAGATCCTGGGGATGACGTGTACTGTCATTCTTTGATTGGTATAGTGGACACTCTAGCAAAAGTTAAAAAAAAAATGAATACAGAAGTACAAGACAAAGGCGAATGAGACTTCCCTTATTTTTTTTTTTTTTTTTGCCAGTCCTGGGCTTGAGCTCAGGGTCTGAGCACAGTCCTTGGACTTTCTCAAGGCTAGAGCTCTACCCCTTGAGCCTCAGCACCACTTCTGGCTTTTTTTCTATGTATGTGGTACCAAGGAATGGAATCCGGGTCTTCTTGCAGGCTAGGCAAGCACTTTAACCACTAGGCCAAACTCCCGGCCCCAGAGACTTCTCTTAGATCTTAGTCACATTTAGATGGAATCAAATTTAAATGCAGTCCACTCTACTTCGATGAGGCTTTGGTTCAGCTCCCAGTCTCCATTGCCTGATGCAGTCTCCTATGAGAACGCACCGAAGGTGTCTTCTTAAACCACAAACCTATTTTTAGTGGTGGAGCCGCTCTTAGTAGCTGTTGTTTTTTTTTTAAATTCCCCCCCCCCCCCGTCCTGGGGCTTGAAGTTTAGGCCCGAGGAGCATCCTCCATGGGCTCTTTCCTCAAGGCTAGCAGTCTGCCACTTGAGCCATAGCACCACTTCCATCTCGTCTATGTACTTGGCACTGAGGAATCAAACCTGGGTCTCCGTGCATGCTAGACAAGCACTCACTCTACCGCTCTAGGCCAAACTCCCAGCCCCCTGACCAATTTTTAAAAGTTAAAAAAAAAATGCAATGCTAACGATGATGACACCTTGGCAGAAAACGCTGGAAGTGGTTCTGTGGCTCGATTGGCAGAATACTAGCCGAAGAAAGGTCCAAGGACCGAGCGCCCAGGCCCCAACTTCAGGTCTGAGGACCTGGGGTGGCGGGGAGGGAGGGGGATCTCGGCCCTGGGAATGAACTGGCAAAATACGAACTGAGTACTAACTCGCTAAACTACATCGATAGCATCTGCCCAAAAAGCCAGATGGAAGTGGATTTGTGGCTCCAATAGTAGAACTTCAGTCTCAGGTGAAAAAGCTCAAGGACAGCAATCCAGGCCCCAGGCAGGCCCAATCATCCATCATCCTCAATGATCATCATCATCATCTGTGATCCTGAAATCTCTCGCCTGGGAAATCTCTCACCTGGCCCTGGCCCTGGCCCTAGCCCTGGCCCTGGCCCTGGCCCTGGCCCTGGCCCTGGCCCTGGCCCTGGCCCTGGGCCTGGCCTGAGCTTGGGAAAATGAAGAGGAGACCAGACTCCTGACTTCCTCCCCTCTCTCCTCTCTCCCCAGGGAGGTCAGCCAAGTGGGGGGTCAGCCGCACGGGGCATTTCGTACTCACACACCCGGCCTCACCGAAGGGTACAGGGCAGAGCCCAGTCCTGCCAAGACATGCCCACGCCCTCCCCCAATTCTGTCTGTGGACTGGGGCGGCACTCACTCCGCCACAGGCAGGGGGCGGGTGGTAGCAGTCTGACCAGTCCAGCTAGTAGGAGACAAGCCAGCCAGCCCATCGCTGGCCCAGGAAAGCAGGGAAGTGGCCGGCAGCAGAAAAAAAAATACTCCCAAAGCTGCCTTTTCCTGCCCAAGGATCAGGCCAAGCACACGAGAGGCTGTGTTTGTCAAGACAGAGTGAAGTGTGAGCCATTTCCCCGCGCGGTGTGCGGTGTGTGTCTGCGGGGGGGGGGGGGGGGAGAGACGCCGGGTGGGTGGGGGTGGGGGTGGGGTGAAGGCAAGCCACTCAGCTAGTCAGCTCCTCCCCAGAAAAGCTCGGACTGCGGACTGTGCTTTGTCTTGTAAATGTTGTCATGGCAACGGCCTGACATTCCTGTTAGGCTTCACCCTGCGGGTGGGGGTGGGGCCTGGGGAAGAGAAACCACCAAAGGGAAATAAAAAAAAAAAAATCAAATACTACAGAGAACCAAACAAACAACAAGACAAACAGCTAGCGGGCCCGGAATTCCACGACCGCTACCTTCAGGAAAATCGTTTCAAGGAAGTAGGATCGATGAGACCGGGAGTTTGGCCTAGTGGGAGAGGGCTTGCTTAGCAAACGGGAAGACCCGGCTTCCATTCCTCAGTGAAGTCAGAAACGAATGCTGCAGCTGTTGCTGCTGTGGTTGACGACGTGGTAGAGCTCTGGCCTGGAGAAAGCCCAGGCCCTGAGTTTCAGTTCGGGAGGCACGGGAAAGTACCGCTAGGCATTCACAGACAAGACAGCCCGGGTGCACACCTTCCAAATGCAGGGCTCCAGTGAAGGCAATCCCACCAGGAAGGAGGCAGTCTCAGAGGCCTGGTTGGAGGGTAGGCCTCAGCCTAAAAATGACCTCGATACTGTGTTTTTCATGTTTCCCCTTCGGGGCCCTCTGTCTGTCTGTCTGTCTGTCTGTCTGTCTGTCTGTCTGTCTCTGTCCTCTGTCTCTGTCTCTCTGTCTGTCTGTCTGTCTGTCTCTGTCTGTCTGTCTGTCTGTCTGTCTCTCTGTCTCTCTCTCTCTCTCTCTCTCTCTCTCTCTCTCTCTCTCTCTCTCTCTCTCCCTCCCTCCCTCCCTCCCTCCCTCCCTCCCTCCTTCTCTCTCCCTCCCTCCATCCCCCTCTTCTTTTTCTGTACTTTGAACCGGAGAGTTATTGAGCACCTAAAATTCTGTATTTTACTTAGATCTGGTGACTTGGTGGAGACAGAAGAAAACCAGTTTTCTTAGGAAACATGGATAAGGGGAGGGAGGAAAAGGAGGTAGGGTTTCTCTCCTTTCTCTGTCTTTTTTTTTTTTTTTTTTTTTTTTGGCCAGTCCTGGGGCTTGTACTCAGGGCCTGAGCACTGTCTTTGGGCTTCTTTCTCAAGGCTAGAGCTCTACCACTTGAGCCAGAGCACCACACACTTCTGGGTTTTTTTTTATTGTGATTATTTTGCCCCCTATGGATGTGGTTGGTACCAAGGAATGGAACCCCCCGGGCCTTTGCGCATGCTAAGCCAGCACTCTTCCACTAGGCCAAACTCCTGTCCCCTCATTTCTGTATTTGTTTGCTGGTTTTGGCCAGTCCTGGGGCTTGAACTCGGGGCCTAGGCACTATCCCAGAGCCTCACTGCCCCTTGTGGCTTTTCCTGCCTATGTGTGAGTGACTGAGCAATGGAAGTCCGTGAAGAACTGACCCGCACTCAGTTTTCCCTGGAGCTTACAGATGCCAGGGAAACCTTGCAGCAGCAGCAGCAGCAGCAGCAGCAGCAGCAGCAGCAGCAGCAGCAGCAGCAGCAGACTGTCTGACTCCAGCATAGCCAATGTACCCGAGCTTGCCCACCTGTAAACATGCCACCACCACGGGGGCCCAGACTTTGGAAAGCCCACCCCACCACCCCGCCCGACCTTCCCTTGTGGACGTTTTCTCGGTTTTGTTTTGGGTTCGGGGTGGGGGGGTGTTTTCTTCAACTCTTTCATTCACCCCCGCCTGCCTCCTTGCTCAGACCTCCCTCACCAACCCCACTCCTGAACCCCCTTCCACACGGTCTCCAAGCCTGCGGGAAGGCTGTGTCCCCCCCGCAGGCTGCTGCTGCGCTATCTATCCCAGTCAACAGTGGAAGATCATCCGGCCTGTTTCCTTCTTTCTCCCCCAGTTTTTCCTAACACTGACTTGAGTGTTTCAGGTAGGCTAGGCAGGCACTGTCCCATGAAACCGCATTCCCGGCCCCACCATGATTGTTTTTGGTGCGCGTGCAAGTCACAAGACCATCCCCACCCACCAACCCCCCCCCCCCCAAAAAAAAATTAAGTCGAGACGCATCTCCTGTGAGTAGAGAAGAAAGACCAACTTGCCGGGCACGGTGGCCACTCAGGAGGCTGAGGTCTGTCTGAGGACCAAGGTTCAGAGCCAGCCTGGGTACCACAGGACGACCCGACCCGAGAGACACTTATCTCCTCCAAATACACTCTAGGAAACGGGAAGTGGGGCTTGGCTCCAGGGTAGGGTGCCAGCCTTCACGTGAAGAGCGCCCACCCGGGGCCTAGTTCGAGCCCCAGGACCCACCCCCCAGAAAAGGAAGAAAAAAAGACAAAGAGGAAGGGGAGGAAGCCATTTGGGGGAAGGAACAATGAAGGAAATGCCCCCCAAACATCCAGAACTCAGTCACTGACTGGGTCACCTGAACGTGACTAGTCGATCTATCCGTCCATCTGTCCAGCCTGATACTTGTGGATGGATGCCTGCCTGCCTGCCTGCCTGCCTGCCTGCCTGCCTGCCTGCCTGCCTGCCCGATTCGTTGCTCTACCCACCCCCCCCACCCCCACCAACACTTGTTCACTCCTGCTTTTGTTTCTGTCTCCCTGCCAGCCTGGAAACCACGGGCAGCAGCTTCCACTGCAGAGTCCAGGAAGGAACACACACACACACACACACACACACACACACACACACACACACACACACACACACTGCACTGAAGCACCTACATGGCGGGGGGGCTCCCAGAAATGCAAAGAATCCATTTAGTGGCCTCTCAGCTCATTTGCAGCACCGATACTGTGTCAACATGTCACTTCATCACTGTTTCTGAAGATGGAAATTCCTCTGACCCCAGCTGTACCCCCTCACCACCCACCCAAGAGGGGCAGTAAGGGCAGTAGGTTTTGATCACCGTGTGTGTGTACGAAGGTTAAGAGCGTAAGATCTTCTGGGAGCATGGTAGTTATGAAAACAAAGTAGCAGGGGTGGGCTAGAATAGAACGGTGGCTCTTTAAAACACACGCACAAGCAAACAATAGGCTAAGAAGGAAGACCCAAAAAAGGCCCAAGGACCGCAGGGGGTGGTGCCAGTCCGTGGCAGTGGCTCACCCAGTTGCTGGGGAGTCTGACATCTGTGGGTAGAGATTTAAGTCCAGCTCAAGCTCCAAACTTTCTCTCTCTCTCTCTCTCTCTCTCTCTCTCTCTCTCTTTCTTTCTTTTTTCTCTCTCCTCCCTCCCTCCCTCCCTCCCTCCCTCCCTCCCTCCCTTCCTTCCAAGTTATGGCCCCTGAACTCAAGGCCTGCGCACTCTGGCCTTGATCTCTCTGGAGGCTACGGAGTGCCTGCACCACTTCTGGCTTTTCTGTGTACGCAGTCCAGAGAACCTAGGGCTTCATGCGTGCATGCTACGCAAGTATTCTATCACTGGGTCACACTCCTGGCCCCCTTTTGAGATTCTTCATCGTGATTCCTCACTAAAAATGCCACAAGTGGACCCGGGCCCCTTCCCGCCCCGCCCCTCCCTGGGCCATTCCAGGTGACCAAGGCCAGCAGCGCGTGTCCGCCATCTAGTGTCAACTTTCGGAAACTACCAGGGCTGTGAATTCCCATGGCGGGTCTGTCCTTCGATTCGGTCCGGTAGGACCTGGGGTGGGTGCAGGCCACAGAGAGTAGGTGAGATGGACATTGAAAATCAGTACGTGCAGGGACACACACCAACCAGCCAGCGCCCAAATTCCGGCCACCTATGCTCTTCTCTTCCACTCAGTCGGGTCGGGTCAGGCCGGGCTGGGCCGGGCCTAACCAAGACTAGCTCTTCACAGAAACCAGGGAGGGAGGGGTTGTTGTTGTTGGTGGTGGTGGTGGTGGTGGTGGTGGTGGTGGTGTGCAGGAGGAGAGAGAGAGAGAGAGAGAGAGAGAGAGACAGACAGACAGACAGACAGACAGACAGACAGACAGACAGACACAGAGAGCACAGGAGAGCCCTTCTCGAGTGTTCTGTCAAAGCATACATCTGCATGGAAGGGGTTTCGGGGGTGTGTGTGTGTGTGAAGTCATGTATCCTATTCCTGAGGAATGTCACTGTCACCCCTCTACACATGACACCCCGACAATGAAGAAAGCAGAAGCAGCAGCAGCAGCACAAGCAGAGGAAGAAATAAATAGAATTCATTCTTCCGGTGTGTTGGGTGTGGCTGGGCTTGGACTGCTGTGTCACTCAGTCCTTCTCCACGACTAGCAAGGCCGGGGTCTCCCTGGTCAGTCACATCCTCAAGTCCCCTCCCTGGTGCTTGGACACTCCCAGAAACCGGCGGCGAGCGAGTTCAGGGGCCAACCCAACCTATCCCACCACACCCCCCCCCATCGTTCATCTGTCCATCCGCCCCCCTGCCCACCCGCCCCACACCCCGACCCCGAAGAACCTTCTCTCTCCATGCCGCCCCCCCCCCCGCATCAGACGTCAGAAATGCAACCCCCTTTCATCTTGGGAGTGGAATACAAACACAAGCCAAAGACAGTGAGATTCAAGCAAATGGGTCCTTTTATTTTATTTCCAGGAGAGGGCTGTGAGGTTATGGTGGGGGCAGGGGGGCGGGAGCTGGGGAGGAGGAGGAGGCAGGGGCAGGGGCAGGGGCAGGAGCAGGAGCAGGAGCAGGAGCAGGAGCAGGAGCAGGAGCAGGAGCAGGAGCAGGAGCAGGAGCAGGAGGAGGCTTGCTTCTTCCCCAAAATCTCGCCTCGCATCCCTGGCTCAGCAAAACCTCCACACACACCAAAGGTGCACTGGATCGGATTCCTAGCTGGCTGCCTTCTGCTAAGTGCTGAGTTGGTTCAGGCATCGCTCCCTGGTCCGGTGGTCTATCCAGCGGTCCCTGGTGGGGTGTGGAAGATAAAGAGATGTTACAAGGAGGAGCATTCTTTCCTTCCTCATCATGGTTTTGTTTGTAACTTCATACCCCCCCCACCCCCACA
>JANJXV010000227.1:1597500-1612500 GCA_024803745.1 Megascapheus bottae
CACACCAGACCGACGGGGAGCCCTGGGTCGGCGCCACGGAGCGCGTCCCCCCCTCCAACCAGCCGACGCCACCTCCCCTCGGCCGTCGCACGGTGGCCGGCCACCAGGGCCAACTCGGCGAGGACCGGGAAAGGCGACCGACCGGTGGGAGGGGGCCGGGCAGGGCACGACGTGGCTCCACCGGGCGAGTGAGGCGAGTGGCGAGCGAGCGGCCGGGCCCACGACCCCCGATGCCGACGGGAGAGGGGGAGCCTTCCGGGCACGGACGGGCCACCAGGCAAACGAACTCGGGATCTCACCGCCCCCAGCTCCGGAGCGGTCCCGGGAGACGCCTGGGACGCCGAGCCGGCCCGACCAACGTGGGATCGCATCACCACCCTCTACCACCGGCGCCGGTGGCCGGGGGCCCACCCACCACACGGGCGGGGCCACCAAAGGAGAGCTCGCCACGCAAGCCACAGGGACCTCACCGCGCCCGCGGAAGCCAAGCCAAGCCGCATTCTCCGAGCTCCACTCCGCCATAACCATCCACACCACCGGGCAACGCCAGAAACCACGTGTCTGACACTCGGCCTCCTCGGCCGGCCGGAGCAGCACCCACACGCACCGCTTTCCCACGGCTCCGGAGGGGGTCGCCACCCCCCACCACGGAGCGTCGCCGCGGAACGGCCTCACAGCCACGGAGCACCACACCGCCTGGCTCGCACGCAACGCCGTCGTGGCCGGTGGACGTCGCCCGACGCGGACGCCGGGGCGGAGGGCGGCCGAGAGCCAACCCGCCCGAGGGCGGCGGTGCGGGAGCGGGAGGAGGGGGGACGGGACCCGACCCCTCCTCCGAGTGCCCGGGCAGCCGCACGGCCACACCACATCGCCCTCGCGCGACGAGCCCGCACGCGGCTCAGACCAGCGCGCCGCTGCTTGCCTGAGGCGGGGGGGTGGGGACAGGTCGGGAAATCGCCCACACCGCTGCCACAACCAGGCGCCGGCCCCGAGAGAGAGGCCCCGCGGGATCCTCCCCCAGCTCGGAGGGGGGAGGCGCGGGCACGCAAGCGATCGGCCATCGCGCACGCGGCTTGGGGCAAGCCGCTAAGCGCTCTCCAAGAAGCGGGACGACGGGGGACAGCCAGAGCCGCGGGAGCCCATCGGGAGCGACCCCCGCCAGCCCAGCGGGAGCAGCACCGCCCCCCGAACCAAGATAGCTAGAGAACACACCTCTCACTCTGAGGGGGTGCCGGACCCAGCCCGACGGAGCCCCCGCCAGGGGTCACCGCCAAAGGCGCCCATCCAGCGGCACGGGCAGGAGGGGGGGTCTGCGGTCCGAGCAACACCGGCTCCGGCGGTGCCGCTCGCGCGAGAGGGCAAAGGGGCGGTCGAGGGTGCACAGGCACACGGCGGAGAACCCGGCCCCCGAGCGGCTCACCTCCACTGCAACTTCTCAGGTCCCCCAGCGAGGCCGCCAGGAGACACGGCAGGGAAGGAGCACAGCCGAAGGCCGGGAACAGCGGCTCACCAACAAAGGGAGGAGACCGCTCCGCCCACCGGCACCCCAAGACACGCACACCCGGCCTCTCGGGCCGACCGCCTCGACCCCCGAGAAGGCACCGCATCTCCAACAGCGACAGCCTCCCCCTGACTCGAGCGAGGATGGCCGGGACACGCCACGGGCAGCGAGCCACCAGACGGGGCACGGGAAACGGGAACGACACCACCGCCCAGCTTCGGGCACCTGGGGGTCGACCGGGAGCTTTCTCGGGAGTACCGCAAGAGAGCCGGGAGCTGCAGACGCTTTCGCACCGCAGCACGGGAGTCCACGGGGCACAGAGCCCACCCTCGCCGCGGAGAGGGCCGGCCCCGTGGCGCTGCGAGTGGCCGGAAAGGGGAGGCGAGATCAGAGTTGCCCCCCTTGCCGGCACACAGGTCCCCGATCTCACGGCAAGAGCGGGGAGAGCGCGGCCGAGCCCGGATGCCGCACCCCTGCCTCCCGCACACCACCAACACGGTGGGACGGAGAGGCGAGGGGCCCACGAGCAGCACGAGAAGAGCGGTCCCATTCACCATGAATGTCCGTCCCTCGCCTGGCGCAGCTTAGGCCCGGGCCCGAAGGAGATCGCATCACCACCACATCGATCACGAGAAGGGATGGGGAGACAACCACGCGGCACTCGGAGGCAGCGGGCCCGGGAGCGAAGCGTGACCCTGGGCTAGACGTAGCCAGGGGAGAGAGAGCGAAGAAGGAAAAAAAAAAAAAAAAAAAAAAAACTCCCAAAAAAAAAAAAAAAAAAAACATTGGCCACCTGGCAAGGCGCAGATAGGTACGACACCCCGAGCCCATGGCACCCCAAGCTTTCGGGAACGCCGGGGACCACCGCGGCCAGCGAGAGTACCGGAAGGAAGGCAGCGACAAGAAAAAAAAAGCCGGTGCTCGGGAAGACCGGCACAACCAAAAAGAAAAAGGCCGAGAAGACTCAGCAAAGGCCACCACACCAGGGAGGGCACCGCAGCAGGACGGGCTACTGCTGCGTGGACGGGGTGTGGACCGGAAAAAAAAACGGGGGCCGGGCTCCCCCTCTTCCCGCCTTCTCGGGCACCCCACAGGTGAAGAGCGCATGCCGACAACCGCCTTCCAAAAGGCTGCCGGCGCAGGGAGAAAACACGGGCAAGTGAGTGGCACAGCGCAGACCACCCCCCCGGGCCGACCCGGGAAGGTCTTCCTCGAGCGGGGAGACAGGCGTCACTCAGGCAACCGGGCGGTCGAGTGACCCAAACGCCACCGCCATCCACCAACCACACGAGCCACCACAGGGCCAGGGCCTGCGCAGGGCGGCGGGAGCACGCGGGAGGAGGAGGCGGGGAAGGGGCACCCGGGGCGGCAGCGGGGAAAAGCCCGGGCACACGGCACCCCGAGAGACGGATGAGCACCCACTGACAGCCACCGAGAGAGGGCATGTCAGCACCATCCTGCAGGTACAAATCGCACACGTCACGACACGAAAAGTAGGTCCTCCAGCAGGGGGGATAACTCGCTCACGTCACGGGCCTCTCGGAACCCAATCTCGGTACCGCTGTCCCCAACACCTCCCCAACGGGGAGAAACACGGAACTCGCGGTACAACTGGTCGACCACGCAAAAAAAAAAAAAAAAAAAAAAAAAAAAAAAAAAAAGTACACGAGAAGCGAGAGCGGGCTGGGAGGTGGCGGAGATCAGAGCAAGCCTTCCCCGGTATCTCGGGCACTCAGACGTGCGCACCCGCCCGGACGCGCATGGGCTCACGGCCCGGTCGGTAGGGGGCGTCCTACCGGACAGGCAGGCGCGCGGCCCCGGCCCCGGCCCCGGCCCCGGCCCCGGCCCCGGCCCCGGAGTCGGAGTCGGCTGGGCAGCCGGGGGCACCCACGCACACACACACACCGGGAGCGGGTCCGGGTCCCTGACTCCGGAGGTCTTCCTTCCTCCCGGCAGGGGCCCAGAGGCCAGGGCGAACCGGGCGAGTCCACGCCGGCGTCCCACACACCTCAGTACCTGGGTCCCGCCGGGTTCCGAGGTTCTCGTCGGCCGCACACGCGGGCACCTCGGGCCCGACGACCCTCCTAGGCGGGGGACCGCGCGTCCGGGCCCCCGCCACCCACCGGCGATCACTCAGGGACCGCGACTCCGGAGACGTCGGTCGTCCCCACCGCCACCGCCTCGGACCAAAGCCCGGGTGATACGCGGAGTCAGAGGGCCAGGGGGCCGCCGGGAGCCGCCCGAGCCTGCTGTAGGGGAGAGGACCCGAAGACCTCGGGCCAGGCTTCCCTCCGGCCCCCCCGGACCCAGGCGGGGCGGCCCAGCGTACCTGCCTGCGAGTCATACCGCGGGGGGGGGGGGGGACTGGCCGGTCGGCCGGCCTACCGACCGAACGACCGACCGAGCGACAGACCGGTGTGGGGGCCCGACAGACCGGGGAGGCCGTGACCCAGAGCCGATCGGTCGGCTCGCCGCCACCGCCGCCGGCCTTCCCCAGCGCCGCCCGTGCCGCCACGCACGCCTCCTCTCTGGGCCGGCTCGCCTCCCCTAGGCGGGGTAGGCGGGGGAGAGAGCGAGGAGGAGGCCTCGGGGGCCCCGACGGAACTACTGGTCGACCGGACAAAGCTGCCTCCCGGACGCCGGGAGGAGACGCGACGCGCAACCCGGCCCCTCACTCTCCTGCAGGTGCAATCTGCGACGGACCGGCCGCTCCGGCTCCACAGCGACGCCGCGGGGACGGCCGCGCCCGGCAGCCGGGAGAGGCCGGCCCTCTGCCGGGACGCACTACGCCAGACGCCCTCCTTCGCTCGGCTGAGGACGAAGGACCTGTCATATAAAAGCGGACGCCAGGGGGCGCGCGACAACCGCCTTCCCCTGAACCGACACCAGCGAGTCGCTCTGCCCGGGATCGGCGCTCGCCGGCCGGCTCGGAGCTCCGCGGACGGCCGGCCCGGAGACAAACCACCGCGCTCCCCGCCCCCGCGCCCCGAGAGGCACCGCAGAGGTCGGGACGAGCGGCCGGGCCCCCTCGGCAACCTCCGGAACGCCGCCGCCGCCGCCGCCACCGGAGCCCCCGGAGACCCTGGACTGAGGCGGCGGCGGCGGCGGCGGCGAAAGTGAAACCAACCGTGGCGGCGGCGGCGGCGGGCGGGCGGGACTCGCCGCCCCAAAGCGGCCCGCCGCGCCCGAGAACGCGGACGCGACTCGGGGAAGGAGATGGATGGGGTCCCGAGCGGGGACGCTGAAGCCGACCGGCCGGCTCCCAGGTGCGCGACCGCCGCCACCGGTGGCGGCCCCCACCCACCCCGGCTGGCTGTCATCACCCGACACCACCCCCGAGTTTCTCTGCCCGGGATGGATCGGCGATCGGCACTCGCCGGCCGGCTCGGGGCTCCGCGGACAGCAGGCGCGGAGAGAAACGGCCGGCCGCGCTCCCTCCCTGCCCCCGCGCCCCGAGAGGCACCGCAGAGGTCGGTCGGGGCCAAAGCGGCGGCGGCCGGGGACGGCCGGGGCCCCTCTGCAACCCCCCGAGCAACGCCACTGGAGCCCCCGGAGACCTACACTGAGATCCCGCTTCCCGTGAAGCCGACAGTGAAACCGTGGCGGGCCGGCGGGCGGGCGGGCGGGCGGGCCGGCCGGCCTCGCCGTCACGCAGCAGCGGCCCGGGGACCGGTGAAGCTGGCCGGCCAGCCCCGAAACAGAAGACGGACGGGCACCTCCACCACCCGTGCCCGCCCCCCCCTCCAACATCGCCGCTTCCACCCTTTGCCCCGTTCACGCCGGCCTGCCCGCCTGCCCCACCCACCCCACCCCACCCCACCCGAAAACTCCTACAATCGCTCACGCCAAGAGGAGAACCCGGGTAGGGAGGGAGCAGAACAGAGAGACCGGGTCCGAGAGCCCGTCTTCCCAGAGAAAACAGGGGTCTTCGTGGATGATGAAGGAGCAAACGGTGCATGAGCCTCGGGGGAAGGAAGGGGTGGGGGGGTTGGGAGGGGTGGAGAGGAGAGCGGCCTGGGGAAAAACCCACCCAGTACTAAAAGTACTGCCTTTGCTGTGACTGGCATGATTGGTGACTGACGGAGTGAGTGAGTGAGTGAGTGAGTGAGTGAGTGGACCCACTCTTCTCTCCCTATTGGGTGTTCACCGTGGTTTCCCTGACCTGTGCTGCGAGTGAGTTGGTGGGTGGGTGGGTGGGTGGGTGGGTGGGTGATGCACCTGCTCTCTTTTGGTCAGAAGGTGGAACTCCTCTGAACACTGAAGGCACTGCAGATACACGAGACCTGGGATCCAAACAAATTCCATGACATGGACACCTGGCGTGCATGGCATGGTGGTGTGGTTTCTTTGAGATTTAGACTTTTCCCTTTCTTTCTTTCTTTCTTTCTTTCTTTCTTTCTTTCTTTCTTTCTTTCTTTCTCTCAGAGGGAGCAAGGGAAGGGGCACGGATTTTAAAGGAAGTAGGATAGTGTTTGCCATGCACTGTGTGGAAAACGAACGATGCAACGTGTGGGCAGGGATGGGGAAGCAAGCGAAAGAAGGGGTAAGGTTGTTCCGGAAAAAAAAAAAAAAAAAAAAAAAACTAATAATGATAGCAATAAGGACTGGGAATGTGGCTTAGCGGTACAGTGCTGTCTTGGAGCAAAAAGCAGCTCAGGGACGCTATCCCAGGCCCAAGACTAGAGGAAAAAAAAATTCCTCCTTGGAAATGAAGGAACCATGTACCTATTTACCATCTCATCTGCCCAGGCCCTTTCTGTGACCGCCTGACAGTTCACAAGCAGTCTCTCATTCTCCCTCCCACTAGCTACCCCTCCTCTGTCTCTGTGTCTCTCTGTGTAAATTTCATCTGTCTATCTACTGTGTGTCTGTGTGTCCGTCTGTCTCTGTCTCTGCCTCCCTCCCCCCCCCTCTCCAGTCCTCTCTCTCCCTCTTCCACCCTGAGTAGGTGCAGTGACACACATGAGACACTGGACCCCCAGCTCCAAGAGAGTTTCATTTTCAACAACCCAGCAGAATTGACAGCCGGTGGGTCACTCGTCACTCCGTATTCTCCAGATGAGCCTCTTCACCAGAACTTCCTCAACACGGCGGAATCACTGTCCGCCATGACAGGCAGTGTCCGCTAGGTGGCGCCCCAGGACAAGGGGAAACAGCCGACCCAACATCGATCAAGCCCCCGCCCCCCCCCTTCCGGGCACCCGAGAACAAACCTCCTCACCCACCCAGGGTGGGGAAGAGGTCTTTGTGCAAGCACTCTAGCAGTGGGCCACACTCCTGGCCTCCGTACTACACAGAAATGGATGTATTGTATTTATCTTCCTATTTATTTCGCCAGTCTGGGGCTTGAACTCAGGGCCGGCCTGCCTGCCTGCCTGCCTGCCTGCCTGCCTGCCTGCCTGCCTGCCTGCCTGGGCGCTGTCCTTAGACACTTGTGGCTCAACACCACACTCCCAGCCCATACTAACAATATTTATATTTATTTTATGTATTTATTTATTCATTTATTTATTTTAAAGACAATTGACGGTACACATTTTATTTACAGTGTTGTACGCTGTCTTAATACAGGGACCGCTTCTCTACTTGAGCCATTTTTCACCAAAGCAAAATAACCTAAGTAATACAAAGGGTTAAAATACAGCATCGAGGTACAAAAACAGACATACTCATTCTAGTTAGGAATGTAATCAGGATGTTACATTTTTTTAGAAGCCACAATTATGTTTAGGAAATCACATAAACATAGATCACTGATTTGAATAAAATGCATACACTTGAAGCAAAGCTTTGTAGTGACCAAACACAAAAAAAGTTACCAAAGAATGCACAAAGTTAATGTTTATTCCACCTTTGTGTCCTATTCCTGGGTCCTTCGCCAATGTGACATGAGGAAAAAACAAACGCAAAACAGATGAAACACTGAAATCAGAATCAGTAATGTGATCAAGTAGGGAAACAGATACATTAAAATCTAGCGGCCGTCAGCAAGAGTACAGCAAAGATCATGCTGTAAAAAGAAACAAAGAAAACTGCTGAAAACTGTAGGCATCCTATTCTTTCAAACCAGCAAAATACGCTCCTGCATAACAATGACACATACACAGAATTTTTTTCCCATAAAGGTATAGAAATGCAAGTTCTTTTTTAATAGTGTGGATGGGCAAATGTGTGTGTCATGGTCATTTTACTAGGCTTTTACAGAGTGAGCCAGGAACACATGTATAGATCCTGGGGATGACGTGTACTGTCATTCTTTGATTGGTATAGTGGACACTCTAGCAAAAGTTAAAAAAAAAAATGAATACAGAAGTACAAGACAAAGGCGAATGAGACTTCCCTTATTTTTTTTTTTTTTTTTTGCCAGTCCTGGGCTTGAGCTCAGGGTCTGAGCACAGTCCTTGGACTTTCTCAAGGCTAGAGCTCTACCCCTTGAGCCTCAGCACCACTTCTGGCTTTTTTTCTATGTATGTGGTACCAAGGAATGGAATCCGGGTCTTCTTGCAGGCTAGGCAAGCACTTTAACCACTAGGCCAAACTCCCGGCCCCAGAGACTTCTCTTAGATCTTAGTCACATTTAGATGGAATCAAATTTAAATGCAGTCCACTCTGCTTCGATGAGGCTTTGGTTCAGCTCCCAGTCTCCATTGCCTGATGCAGTCTCCTATGAGAACGCACCGAAGGTGTCTTCTTAAACCACAAACCTATTTTTAGTGGTGGAGCCGCTCTTAGTAGCTGTTGTTTTTTTTTTAAATTCCCCCCCCCCGTCCTGGGGCTTGAAGTTTAGGCCCGAGGAGCATCCTCCATGGGCTCTTTCCTCAAGGCTAGCAGTCTGCCACTTGAGCCATAGCACCACTTCCATCTCGTCTATGTACTTGGCACTGAGGAATCAAACCTGGGTCTCCGTGCATGCTAGACAAGCACTCACTCTACCGCTCTAGGCCAAACTCCCAGCCCCCTGACCAATTTTTAAAAGTTAAAAAAAAAATGCAATGCTAACGATGATGACACCTTGGCAGAAAACGCTGGAAGTGGTTCTGTGGCTCGATTGGCAGAATACTAGCCGAAGAAAGGTCCAAGGACCGAGCGCCCAGGCCCCAACTTCAGGTCTGAGGACCTGGGGTGGCGGGGAGGGAGGGGGATCTCGGCCCTGGGAATGAACTGGCAAAATACGAACTGAGTACTAACTCGCTAAACTACATCGATAGCATCTGCCCAAAAAGCCAGATGGAAGTGGATTTGTGGCTCCAATAGTAGAACTTCAGTCTCAGGTGAAAAAGCTCAAGGACAGCAATCCAGGCCCCAGGCAGGCCCAATCATCCATCATCCTCAATGATCATCATCATCATCTGTGATCCTGAAATCTCTCGCCTGGGAAATGGAAGCAGGCCCTGGCCCTGGCCCTGGCCCTGGCCCTGGCCCTGGGCCTGGCCTGAGCTTGGGAAAATGAAGAGGAGACCAGACTCCTGACTTCCTCCCCTCTCTCCTCTCTCCCCAGGGAGGTCAGCCAAGTGGGGGGTCAGCCGCACGGGGCATTTCGTACTCACACACCCGGCCTCACCGAAGGGTACAGGGCAGAGCCCAGTCCTGCCAAGACATGCCCACGCCCTCCCCCAATTCTGTCTGTGGACTGGGGCGGCACTCACTCCGCCACAGGCAGGGGGCGGGTGGTAGCAGTCTGACCAGTCCAGCTAGTAGGAGACAAGCCAGCCAGCCCATCGCTGGCCCAGGAAAGCAGGGAAGTGGCCGGCAGCAGAAAAAAAAATACTCCCAAAGCTGCCTTTTCCTGCCCAAGGATCAGGCCAAGCACACGAGAGGCTGTGTTTGTCAAGACAGAGTGAAGTGTGAGCCATTTCCCCGCGCGGTGTGCGGTGTGTGTCTGCAGGGGGGGGGGGGGGGAGACGCCGGGTGGGTGGGGGTGGGGGTGGGGTGAAGGCAAGCCACTCAGCTAGTCAGCTCCTCCCCAGAAAAGCTCGGACTGCGGACTGTGCTTTGTCTTGTAAATGTTGTCATGGCAACGGCCTGACATTCCTGTTAGGCTTCACCCTGCGGGTGGGGGTGGGGCCTGGGGAAGAGAAACCACCAAAGGGAAATAAAAAAAAAAATCAAATACTACAGAGAACCACACAAACAACAAGACAAACAGCTAGCGGGCCCGGAATTCCACGACCGCTACCTTCAGGAAAATCGTTTCAAGGAAGTAGGATCGATGAGACCGGGAGTTTGGCCTAGTGGGAGAGGGCTTGCTTAGCAAACGGGAAGACCCGGCTTCCATTCCTCAGTGAAGTCAGAAACGAATGCTGCAGCTGTTGCTGCTGTGGTTGACGACGTGGTAGAGCTCTGGCCGGGAGAAAGCCCAGGCCCTGAGTTTCAGTTCGGGAGGCACGGGAAAGTACCGCTAGGCATTCACAGACAAGACAGCCCGGGTGCACACCTTCCAAACGCAGGGCTCCAGTGAAGGCAATCCCACCAGGAAGGAGGCAGTCTCAGAGGCCTGGTTGGAGGGTAGGCCTCAGCCTAAAAATGACCTCGATACTGTGTTTTTCATGTTTCCCCTTCGGGGCCCTCTGTCTGTCTGTCTGTCTGTCTGTCTGTCTGTCTGTCTCTGTCTCTGTCTCTGTCTCTGTCTCTCTGTCTCTGCCTCTCTGTCTGTCTGTCTGTCTGTCTGTCTCTGTCTCTCTGTCTCTGTCTCTGTCTGTCTGTCTGTCTCTCTCTCTCTCTCTCTCTCTCTCTCTCTCTCTCTCTCCCCCTCCCTCCCTCCCTCCTTCTCTCTCCCTCCCTCCATCCCCCTCTTCTTTTTCTGTACTTTGTACCGGAGAGTTATTGAGCACCTAAAATTCTGTATTTTACTTAGATCTGGTGACTTGGTGGAGACAGAAGAAAACCAGTTTTCTTAGGAAACATGGATAAGGGGAGGGAGGAAAAGGAGGTAGGGTTTCTCTCCTTTCTCTGTCTTTTTTTTTTTTTTTTTTGGCCAGTCCTGGGGCTTGTACTCAGGGCCTGAGCACTGTCTTTGGGCTTCTTTCTCAAGGCTAGAGCTCTACCACTTGAGCCAGAGCACCACACACTTCTGGGTTTTTTTTTTTATTGTGATTATTTTGCCCCCTATGGATGTGGTTGGTACCAAGGAATGGAACCCCCGGGCCTTTGCGCATGCTAAGCCAGCACTCTTCCACTAGGCCAAACTCCTGTCCCCTCATTTCTGTATTTGTTTGCTGGTTTTGGCCAGTCCTGGGGCTTGAACTCGGGGCCTAGGCACTATCCCAGAGCCTCACTGCCCCTTGTGGCTTTTCCTGCCTATGTGTGAGTGACTGAGCAATGGAAGTCCGTGAAGAACTGACCCGCACTCAGTTTTCCCTGGAGCTTACAGATGCCAGGGAAACCTTGCAGCAGCAGCAGCAGCAGCAGCAGCAGCAGCAGCAGCAGCAGCAGCAGCAGCAGACTGTCTGACTCCAGCATAGCCAATGTACCCGAGCTTGCCCACCTGTAAACATGCCACCACCACTGGGGCCCAGACTTTGGAAAGCCCACCCCACCACCCCGCCCGACCTTCCCTTGTGGACGTTTTCTCGGTTTTCTTTTGGGTTTGGGGTGGGGGGGGGGTTTCTTCAACTCTTTCATTCACCCCCGCCTGCCTCCTTGCTCAGACCTCCCTCACCAACCCCACTCCTGAACCCCCTTCCACACGGTCTCCAAGCCTGCGGGAAGGCTGTGACCCCCCCCCCCTCCCGCAGGCTGCTGCTGCGCTATCTATCCCAGTCAACAGTGGAAGATCATCCGGCCTGTTTCCTTCTTTCTCCCCCAGTTTTTCCTAACACTGACTTGAGTGTTTCAGGTAGGCTAGGCAGGCACTGTCCCATGAAACCGCATTCCCGGCCCCACCATGATTGTTTTTGGTGCGCGTGCAAGTCACAAGACCATCCCCACCCACCAACCCCCCCCCCAAAAAAAAAAAATTAAGTCGATACGCATCTCCTGTGAGTAGAGAAGAAAGACCAAGTTGCCGGGCACGGTGGCCACTCAGGAGGCTGAGGTCTGTCTGAGGACCAAGGTTCAGAGCCAGCCTGGGTACCACAGGACGACCCGACCCGAGAGACACTTATCTCCCCCAAATACACTCTAGGAAACGGGAAGTGGGGCTTGGCTCCAGGGTAGGGTGCCAGCCTTCACGTGAAGAGCGCCCACCCGGGGCCTAGTTCGAGCCCCAGGACCCACCCCCCAAAAAAGGAAGAAAAAAAGACAAAGAGGAAGGGGAGGAAGCCATTTGGGGGAAGGAACAATGAAGGAAATGCCCCCCAAACATCCAGAACTCAGTCACTGACTGGGTCACCTGAACGTGACTAGTCGATCTATCCGTCCATCTGTCCAGCCTGATACTTGTGGATGGATGCCTGCCTGCCTGCCTGCCTGCCTGCCTGCCTGCCTGCCCGATTCGTGTCTCTACCCACCCACCCCCACCCCCACCAACACTTGTTCACTCCTGCTTTTGTTTCTGTCTCCCTGCCAGCCTGGAAACCACGGGCAGCAGCTTCCACTGCAGAGTCCAGGAAGGAACACACACACACACACACACACACACACACACACACACACACACACACACACACACACTGCACTGAAGCACCTACATGGCGGGGGCTCCCAGAAATGCAAAGAATCCATTTAGTGGCCTCTCAGCTCATTTGCAGCACCGATACTGTGTCAACATGTCACTTCATCACTGTTTCTGAAGATGGAAATTCCTCTGACCCCAGCTGTACCCCCTCACCACCCACCCAAGAGGGGCAGTAAGGGCAGTAGGTTTTGATCACCGTGTGTGTGTACGAAGGTTAAGAGCGTAAGATCTTCTGGGAGCATGGTAGTTATGAAAACAAAGTAGCAGGGGTGGGCTAGAATAGAACGGTGGCTCTTTAAAACACACGCACAAGCAAACAATAGGCTAAGAAGGAAGACCCAAAAAAGGCCCAAGGACCGCAGGGGGTGGTGCCAGTCCCTGGCAGTGGCTCACCCAGTTGCTGGGGAGTCTGACATCTGTGGGTAGAGATTCAAGTCCAGCTCAAGCTCCAAACTTTCTCTCTCTCTCTCTCTCTCTCTCTCTCTCTCTCTCTCTCTTTCTTTCTTTTTTCTCTCTCCACCCTCCCTCCCTTCCTCCCTCCCTCCCTCCCTCCCTCCCTCCCTTCCTTCCTTCCTTCCTTCCTTCCTTCCAAGTTATGGCCCCTGAACTCAAGGCCTGGGCACTCTGGCCTTGATCTCTCTGGAGGCTACGGAGTGCCTGCACCACTTCTGGCTTTTCTGTGTACGCAGTCCAGAGAACCTAGGGCTTCGTGCGTGCATGCTACGCAAGTATTCTATCACTGGGTCACACTCCCGGCCCCCTTTTGAGATTCTTCATCGTGATTCCTCACTAAAAATGCCACAAGTGGACCCTGGCCCCTTCCCGCCCCGCCCCTCCCTGGGCCATTCCAGGTGACCAAGGCCAGCAGCGCGTGTCCGCCATCTACTGTCAACTTTCGGGAACTACCAGGGCTGTGAATTCCCATGGCGGGTCTGTCCTTCCATTCGGTCCAGTAGGACCTGGGGTGGGTGCAGGCCACAGAGAGTAGGTGAGATGGACATTGAAAATCAGTACGTGCAGGGACACACACCAACCAGCCAGCGCCCAAATTCCGGCCACCTATGCTCTTCTCTTCCACTCAGTCGGGTCGGGTCAGGCCGGGCTGGGCCGGGCCTAACCAAGACTAGCTCTTCACAGAAACCAGGGAGGGGTTGTTGTTGTTGTTGGTGGTGGTGGTGGTGGTGGTGGTGGTGGTGGTGGTGGTGGTGTGCAGGAGGAGAGAGAGAGAGAGAGAGAGAGAGAGAGAGACAGACAGACAGACAGACAGACAGACAGACAGACAGACAGACACAGAGAGCACAGGAGAGCCCTTCTCGAGTGTTCTGTCAAAGCATACATCTGCATGGAAGGGGTTTCGGGGTGTGTGTGTGTGTGTGTGTGTGTGTGTGTGTGTGTGTGAAGTTATGTATCCTATTCCTGAGGAATGTCACTGTCACCCCTCTACACATGACACCCCGACAGTGAAGAAAGCAGAAGCAGCAGCAGCACAAGCAGAGGAAGAAATAAATGGAATTCATTCTTCCGGTGTGTTGGGTGTGGCTTGGCTTGGACTGCTGTGTCACTCAGTCCTTCTCCACGACTAGCAAGGCCGGTGTCTCCCTGGTCAGTCACATCCTCAAGTCCCCTCCCTGGTGCTTGGACACTCCCAGAAACCGGCGGCGAGCGAGTTCAGGGGCCAACCCAACCTATCCCACCACACCCCCCCCCATCGTTCATCTGTCCATCCGCCCCCCTGCCCACCCGCCCCACACCCCGACCCCGAAGAACCTTCTCTCTCCATGCCGCCCCCCCCCCGCATCAGACGTCAGAAATGCAACCCCCTTTCATCTTGGGAGTGGAATACAAACACAAGCCAAAGACAGTGAGATTCAAGCAAATGGGTCCTTTTATTTTATTTCCAGGAGAGGGCTGTGAGGTTATGGTGGGGGCAGGGGGGCGGGAGCTGGGGAGGAGGAAGAGGCAGGGGCAGGGGCAGGGGCAGGGGCAGGGGCAGGAGCAGGAGCAGGAGCAGGAGCAGGAGCAGGAGCAGGAGCAGGAGGAGGCTTGCTTCTTCCCCAAAATCTCGCCTCGCATCCCTGGCTCAGCAAAACCTCCACACACACCAAAGGTGCACTGGATCGGATTCCTAGCTGGCTGCCTTCTGCTAAGTGCTGAGTTGGTTCAGGCATCGCTCCCTGGTCCGGTGGTCTATCCAGCGGTCCCTGGTGGGGTGTGGAAGATAAAGAGATGTTACAAGGAGGAGCATTCTTTCCTTCCTCATCATGGTTTTGTTTGTAACTTCATACCCCCCCCCACCTCCACACGCCCACACGCCCCCCCCCATCCACTTTCTATACACTTCTCAGGAAGGCACAAACCTCTGCCAGACATCTGGTTGACCTTCGGAACAAAACAGAGCCATCTGGTCGACCTCCAGGACGGAACACAGACATCTGGTCGACCTCGGCATGCTTAGGCAGGGACAACTGGTCGACCTGGACCTTTCGTGGAGGGAAGGAGTACGACTCCCCCCGGAGTCCCCCGGAGTCCCCCGGAGTCCCCCGGAGTCCCCCGGAGTCCCCCGGACTCCCTCCGAGTCCGAGTCCGAGTCCGAGTCCGAGTCCGAGTCCGAGTCCGAGTCCGAGTCCGAGTCCGAGTCCGAGTCCGAGTCCGAGTCCGGGTCCGAGTCCGGGTCCGAGTCCGGGTCCGAGTCCGGGTCCGGGTCCGGGTCCGGGTCCGGGTCCGGGTCCGGGTCCGGGTCCGGGTCCGAGTCCGAGTCCGAGGGTTGTCGCTAGGTCCTCGGCGGGTCCCTGAGTCCTTGGTCCCCCGTGTCCACGGACCCCGGTCCCCGGTCCCCGGTCCCCGGTCCTTGGTCGGTCCCCGAATTCTTGCGTCCCGGGTCCCT
>JANJXV010000228.1:1200000-1619086 GCA_024803745.1 Megascapheus bottae
GCCATGGTATCTACCTTCCTATGTTCTCTCCACCTGCCCCCAGAAAGGAGTCTGACAGATGCTTTCCACCCACTTATTCATGTCCTCCTCTGTATTGGCTGACAGCTAAGACATGCACTCACTTGTCTGGATGCCAAACACAAAGCGATGTGATTGTTTCTCAGTCTGGAACATCCTATCAGATTTATAGCACCACAGAGGGTCAGGCTGATGCTCCTCCAGGGCTTCTTAAATTGTTCTCATATTAATCCACAACACGTTTGTCATCACTTGTCCAGCTAATTCATGGACTAAAGCAGCATTCCCTACAAACTTAGATCCCAATACCATGAGGACACTCAAGGGTGCATTAGGAGTGTGACCTGCAGGTGGATGTGAGCCTGTCTAAGTTGGAGGGGATTTCTCCACCACAGGAAATGGAATACAAATTTAGAATCTGCTTTCATGAGGTGACAATCTCTGGCAGATGTTTTTATCAAATGTGGCACTGCCTACTTCCAGCTTAAAACATGGGGTGATGACCCAGCATAACAGAGAATGTATTCACCCTGGCCCAACACAAAGGCTGGGACCCTGAACTTTCAGGTAGCATTTGGCTTTGAAGGTCATGAGATCTTAGTCTACAAATGATGAACCCCCTCCCGTGAGGCATAGCAAACGGAGCCAAAGTGCAACCCAGTTAAGCACCAGATCAAGCTTCCCTTCTTCAGTAGGGTATGGTTTGAAAACTGTGCATAGCTTCTGTTTGAAGCCAGTCCAGAAAGGAAAGTCCATGAAACTCTCATTTCCAGTTAACTGCAAAGGGGGTGGGGGAAGTCACAGGCTGGGGGATGCACAGGATGATCCATGGGCCCTGTGCAGCTACTGGGTCACCCCCTTCTGCATCTCAGCCTTTGGCTTTGAGCTCTGTGATCGTCAAGATGTGCACAGTCTGTACTCTGGCTGGCAGAAGAAAGGACCCTGGGAAGACAATTGTAGACCCTTTGTGAGTGTAGGAAGGGGTAGGCTGGACACCCAGTCCAAGAGGAGCTAAAACTGGAGTCGAGGGGTGTGCAAGGAGTGGGTGTGAGGGTTGTGGGCAGTCACAGTCACGGCAGAGGTGGCTCTGTCTGTGGGGTGAGTGCCTCCCTGCAGGCACAGTACTGGACATATCAGAGATCCACATGAAAAAGAAAAGCTGGAAATGGCACTATGGTTCAAATGGTAGAGCATCAACCTTGAGCAAAAGAGCTCAGGGACAGTACCCAGGACCTGAGTTCAAGCCTCATGACTGTAAAAGAAAAAGAACCACGACTATGAGAGGGAACCTGGTACTCTCTTGGTCTAATCAGACACAAGAAGAGGCCGGGATAGGCTGTGGAAAAACACAGAGAACATCTTCCCCCAGCTCATCCTGTCCTGCATGCTGGGGCAGCCATGTAACTAGGGCTACGGTGAGATCATCTTCACCCCTGTGCTGCCATCTGAATTGTAGGCCTCTGTCCTGGCATGGGGTGTCCTGATGGCTGAGCAGGTGCCCTAACCCTAGATGGAGAGCAGCCACTGACTGTGGTAGCTAAGAAGAGATCTGTTCCATAGCTATCAGGTCACCCAGCATGGGAGCCATAACCACCCCTCACCCAGGTAGAGGCCAATGGTTCTCCAGGTGCTACTAACATTGCCCCACCCCTAGCTCTGGGTACACGTGACATTCCCTCCACAAGGAGCAGGACTAAGTGAAGGATCAGGAAGCTGCCTATGGGCTTCAGATGATGGCCAGGCTTGGACTACAGATGGCCTCACTCTGTCACCACCTTCCCCTGCCTCCATCATTCCTCCATCATGCCTCTCTACCTCCCACCCATTAACCTTGGAAACCAATGAACTGGGCTCTCATCATTCCTCTCATCTCTTCACCCACCTTGCCATGCGTCCATCCCTCTGTCACTTCCACCCCACACACATCCCAACACCAGCCACCCTGTAGCTTATGAGGATCCCAGAGGAAGCTCTTGGTGAAGGGCTTGTGACCACAAAACAGTTACTATCACCCGCTCCGGCCTGATCCACCACAGAATAAGAACAGCCAGGCAGGCACACACTGCAGCAGAGTTGCTCTGCTGCCACCCTGATTTCTTCATGGCCAGGACTTGGCTCTCCTCAGCCTCCCAGCTCAGTAACCAGAACATTGTGCTTTCACAGAGCCATGGCTTCCAGTCTCCATGGAAACAATGACATCAAGGTGATGCCAACTTCCCCATCTCTATATACTTCTAACTATGGGACGGGAGCTGAGGTTCTCTTCTGTGACTCCATCCGCTAAGAGGCTCATGCAGATTTCTGTCCTTTGCTCATCATGGTGACTCTTTGGTTAACAAGTCACTGCTGGGCTTCCAGTTCACCACATATAGAACCCATACTCCAACACTTTTCTTAGAAGGACTGATGACTTTTAAATATTCTCTAGTTTTAAATTTCTAGTTCCTTCTCTCTTTCATTTATTATTTCCCTTCCTCACATACTTCCCTTTTTTTACCTTCCTTCTTTCATTCCTGGCCTTGAACTCAAGACCTGGACCTTTTTCTTAGCTGTTCTTTGCTCAAGGTAGCACTCTAGCTCTTGAGCCACAGCTCTACTTCAATCTTTGTTCTTGCTCTAAACTGGGAGTATGAGTCTCATGCATTTTTCCCTTTGCTGGGTTGGTTTTAAACCACAATACTAAGATCAGGATCCTGAATATGCCTCGGATTACAGGTATTATCTAATCAAAACAAATTCCTGATTTCTTTTTTAGACATAATTAGTTCTTTCAGGTGAGCCACCAGCCACTCATGCAAGAGCATTGCAGGATCCCAGCATTCATCTTGTCTCCACTCTTATTCCATCCATCTCACAATGGTCATCTAAAACACCCTGCTGCATGCCTGAAGTCGCAAGGAACGTTCTCAACGCCATGAGAAGCCCCCTTAAGCTCTGCCTCAGACATGCCCAGCCCCCATCCCACTTCCACATGAGCATTTGTTTAGGAGAAATTTCCTGAGTACATCATCATCTTTTCCTCAACATTCAAATTTCATCTTTGGAGTCATTTCTCCCAGACAAAGAGGAACATGATCCATGGTTTGAATGCAGCTCCAGCTTCATAGTCCCAGCCACCAACACCCCCCCATTACCGTGCCAGACACCTGAATTCAAGGACAATGTTTTCACTACCCCTGACTCTTATCAAATGTTTTAACTTATACAGTGCATTAAAATAATTTTACTAAATGGAATAAACACATGGCATCAAGCTTCAGAATCTTTGCACCTGAACTTTTAGTGAATCACAGACACACCAGCATTTCTGTAGCCAACAGAAATCTTAGCTTTGAGATTTCAGCATTCCTGGTATCCAAGTTTGGATGTGCTTACACTGCCCTTAATGGGGCACTTCAATCACACAATCCCACAACAATCACTGTCATTTGACATTCACTGGTAGGTGGTGCTAGGAAAAAGACTGATGTGCCAACTCCATGCTGGCTTGACCTATGCCATCTTCAAACCTGGAGCAAGTGGGGCTCCTCTCTCCATGACATCTTCTGTGTACTACCCCAGGAGGACCTTCACCTTGAGACAAAATTATGAAGACTATCTCTACCAGCAAAGATTCCAGTGAGATGTGCCTACATGGATAAAGCTAAAATCTCACTAAAGTGATGTTGTTGGCAGTGCTGGAGCCTGAACTCAGGGTCTGGGCACTAAGCATTTGTACTCAAGACTAGCCCTTTACCACTGAGCCCAAATTCCATTCCCAGCTGTTTTTATTTTTGGTAGTAAGAATCTATCAGACTTTCCTATTCTAGGTGACTTGGAACTTCCATACTCAGATCTCAGCCTCCTGACCAGCCTGGATTAAAAGTGTGGATCAGCCATGCGCCACACCTGAGGACTTTTGCCAGTACATTTTTCCCAAAAATTAGAAGAGGAAGATGTGGGAGGGTTGGGCTCATCCTGCCCTGCATATGAAGGAGAGCATCAGCGCCTGAACTTCATTCCCTGTTATAGGCTGCTGGAGGAAAAGGAAGCAAATAGGCACAGGCTGGCAGCAGATGCCACAGAACAACTTGTGACCAAGACTCCCAGAGCAGACCTCAGAATCAATGACAGAGTTGGATCTACCCAGTAACAGAGGCAGTAGTGACACCTGAAACTGCGAGTTTGAGCCTTTGCTGCTAGTAATCAGGGCCACCTATGTCTCAATGAGAAAGGTGAGATTTTGGTGGAGAAGGTGAGATTAAACATTATGTATCATGCCAGAAGACAGACTATAAGGGGTCTTTTATTATTCCAAGTGAAATTTTGGATTTCCTCTTCTGTTTCTTTAAAGAATAACATTGGGATATTGATGAATATTGCACTGAATTTGTAGATAGTCCCTATCAAGATTGCCATTTTTACAATATTACTTCTTCCAAACCAGGAGCATAGGTTTTTGCATTTCCTCAGTTCTGCGTTAATTTCCTTCTCCAGAGTTTATAGTTCCATCAAAAAGATGCTTTAATTCCTAGGTATTTTATTTTCTTTGATACCAAAATGAGTTGCTATCCTGATTCTTGCCTCATTCCTCTCATTTGTTGGCATATAGGAAGGCAGTTGACATTGAGGGTTAATTTTATACCCTGCTACCTTACCAAAGTTTTATATCAGCTCAAGCAGCTTCAGAGTAGAGTCTATAGGGTTCTTTAAATACAGAATCATGTCATCTGTAAGGAGAGAAAGTTTCAGTTCCTCTTTCTCTTTTCCTCCTCACTCCAGTTAGAATGGCCAAGATCCAGAAATCTAATAACGTATGCTGGAGGGGATGTGGCCAGGAGGGATCACTACTACACTGCTGGTGGGATTGCAAACTCGTTCAACCACTATGGAAAGCACTATGGCAGTATCCCAAAAAGACTAAACATAGAGCTCCCCTGTGATCCAGCAATTTCACTACTTGCCAATCGTCCAGATAGGACACACTAAATTCACTAGAACAATAACATTTATCACAGCACTATTTACTATAACAAAGGTATGGAACCAACCCAGATGCCCGTCAGTTGATGGGTAGAACAAATATGGTATTTTTACACAATGGAATTCTGTGCTTCTGTCAGAAAGAATGACACAGACGAATTTGTAAGGAAATAGAAAGACTGGAAAGTTTAGAAATTAGTTTCTGTCTCCTTCTCTCTCTCCTTCTCTATCTCTGTAAAATTTAGAAGTTCCTGTTTCTCTCTCTTTTCTCTCTTTCTCTCTCTCTTTCTGTCTCTCTCTTTCTGTCTCTCTCTGTCTCTCTCTCTGTCTCTCTCTGTCTCTCTCTGTCTCTCTCTCTGTCTCTCTCTCTGTCTCTCTCTCTGTCTCTCTCTCTGTCTCTCTCTCTCTCTGTCTCTCTCTCTCTCTGTCTCTCTCTCTCTCTCTCTCTCTCTCTCTCTCTCTCTCTCTGTCTCTCTCTCTCTCTCTCTCTCTCTCTCTCTCTCTCCCTCTCTCTCCAATCCTTAGGCTTGAACTCAGGGCCTGAGCTACTTTTGCTCAAGGTTAGCACTCTACCATTTGAACCACAGTGCTGCTTCTGGCTTGCTCTTTTCACGTAGTATTGAGGAATCTAACCCAGGCCTTCATCCTTGATAGGTTAGCACTCTACCACTAAGCCACACAGTCAGCTTTTAGAGGTTCCTGACAAAGGTTTTCCTACATGCTATTATTTCTTCTGTGAGTGCTCTTAATGCTTGCTGAAGGTTGACTTTGTTTAGAAGACTTACCCTAATGCTCCCATATACAGAGATTCTATATATAGCTAAATGTTTTTCATTACTCAGAATTTCTCTATTGTGTATGTTCTGAAATGTACTGAAGACTGACTTCTGATTAAAAGTCATTGCACATTTGTTCTATTCATTAGTTTTCTTTTCTTCTATGGGAATCAGGTTTGTGATGAACACAGAAGCATGCCTTCCAGGTCAAAAACTTTCCACATTTGTAATATTCATAAGGTTTTTCTCTCCTATGTGCATTTTATACTTAGTCATACGTTCATGATGGATTTTTCATATTCTTATATTCATACGATTTTTATCCTGTGTCTGTGTGGTATCATGCAAACTCAACTATGAGTTCTTCAAAAAAATTTCCCTTTCATTTTATTCATAGGATTCTATCCTGTGGGTGTTTAGTGATAAATCTTGACTTGTGCCTTCTGGGGAAAAGACTGAACAGTTGCTACATTCATTAAGGGTTTTATCTTGTGTTGGTTCTGTGACACAAGCTGAGTTTTCTTCCACAGACTAAAAAGTCTTTCCTATTTATTACATTGCTAAGGCTTCTCATATGTGTGAACTCTCTTATGCTTCCTGAAGGGTGAATACTGCACGAAAGACTTTCAACTTTGGTTATATTCCTAAGGTTTCTAATATGTGTGAATTCTGTTATGCCTCCTGTAATGTGACTTCCATCTGAAGGTCTTACCACATTTGATGCACTCGTACAGTTTCTCTCCTGTGTGTGTTCTCTGATGCAATTTGAGGGAAGACTTCCATTTGAAAGACATTCCACATAGGTTACCTTCATAAGGTTTTTCTCCTGTTTGAATTGTCATATGCATTTTGAGGTTTGGCTTCTGTGTGAAGGACTTTTCACATATGTTACACTCATAAGGTGTTTCTCCTGAGTATATTCTCTGATGAACATGGAGTTTTACCTTCCATTTGAAAGACTTTCCGCATTCACTACATGCATAAGTTTTCTCTCCTGTGGGTGTTCTATTATGCCCATCAAGATATGACTTCCACTTGAAGGTCTTTCCACATTTGTTGCACACATAAGGTTTCTCTCCTGTGTGTGTTCTTTGATGCAATTTGAGGGAAGATTTCTGTCGGAAAGACTTTACACATTGGTTACATTCATAAGGTTTCACTCCTGTGTGTATTCTCTGATAAACACGAAGTTTTCCCTTCCCTTGGAAAGACTTTCCACATTCATTACACTTATAAGATTTCTCTCCTGTGTGTGTTATTTGATGAACTCGAAGGTGTATCTTCTGGGTGAAAGACTTTTCACATTTGTTACATTCATAAGGTTTCTCTTCTGTGTGTCTTCTCTGGTGCAAAGTGAGGTATGATTTCAGTCTAAAAGTCTTCCCACATTTATCCCATTCATAAGATTTCTCTTCTGTGTGAGATCTCTGATGTGTGCTGATTGCTGAATTCTGGGCAGAAATTTTATTACGTTCCTCATATTCATAGGGTTTGTCTTCTCTTGGAGATCGAGGTTGGAGCGTCAGGTCTGACTTCTCAGAAATTAATTTTCACACTTGATGTACGCATCACATATCTCAGGATATTTGCTCTGAGGTATTGTAAGGCGTATTTCATTACTGAAAGATTTCTCACATTCACTACATATATGAGGAGTCTCTCCTGTGTACATTTTCGGATGTGTAGTGATGGTCGGTGTTAAGTACAATATTTTTCATCACACAGTACATTTAGCAGTTTTCCTCCCTCCCTGAAGAATTTCTTGGGCAGGGAGAACAGAATTATGATACTGCAGATCTTTTGGACTGTCACAATCATGAATAAAATGCTCTGAATATCCGATGGATTTTTTAAGAACAGGAGACATACGAGATCTATATGCAGTATGCATCTCATCAGGCTTAGGAGACAGAAGCATGTTCTGACACGTTATGAACTCCTCAGTCCTCACCCCTAAGTTGTTACCGTTATTACTAATCAGCTCTGGATTATGTGTAGAGCTCAAATTTAAAGTTGTTGCAAATCTCACGTTTTCCTCCACTTCGATACTACTTGCAACTGCTACTTCACAAAGACATTCATGTGGACTTTCCTGGCATGTCTTGAACACATTTTCCATTACCTGGACATCTAAAATGAGTCATAGAAAAAAAGACACAAACATACATGAGATACAAATATTCCTTACTGTAAAGACAATGACTTTACTTTCCCATCCTAAGTGTTAGATATTTTAAAATATAAAAGTGGAAATTGATTTGTGAGAAATATATGCTTTTCTCCCTAACCTATTAAGAAAATGATATTTTACAATGACCAATAATGTTTTTCTGTGTTTTAGTTCTCTTTTTATATCACAGGAAATATTTATTGAAATTACCCATCTATGTATTGCTACAGTTTTAAGCTGAGTACTAACTATAGCATACCTGCAGCTGTTTTTGTTCAAATACTGTTTTGTTTATACATTGAGGAATAGCTGCCTTTCTTTTATTTTTGAGAAATACTCTAAATATTGTGCTCTTTTGCATCTTTTTAAAACTTTCTTTTCTTTTCTTTTCTTTTCTTTTTTTTTTTTTTGTAGTTCATAGGCCTCGGCCCTGTCCCTGAACACTTCAGCAGAAGACTATAACCCCTATCCTTGAGCTACAGCCCCACTTCCTGTTTTCTAGAATTAACTACTGATAAGAGTCTCACGTCCTGAGTACCAGATAGGATTACCTTACCCAGTTTCAATGCTGTTTGCTTATTAACCATTAAGTGAGGAACACGAATTTTTTCTAGATTCAGCGGCCACAAGTTTGGTTTATATGTCTGTTTGCCTTTGATCCAAGCAAGAACGATTCTTGAGAGTAAGGTCTTACACCTATATCCCTTCAGTTACAACTTCTCACTAAAGTCTTAATTTAGGTATTTGTGGGAATTTTGAAATTTATTTCTTTCCATTTGAAGTCGTATAAAAATTCCTTTTCTAACACTCCTGTCCCTCAGAACCATGGAAGACCAGAAAATCCCCAGCTCAATGTCTAGTTAATTTTCTTATGTTGATTGAAACTTTGTTGTTTTTTTTTCCTTCCATTCCTGGGTTTGAACTTAGGACCTAACCACTGTCCTTGGGTTTTCTCAAGACTAGAACCCTACCAATGAATTCATTACTTCTGGCTTTTTCTATGTATGTTGTAATAAGGAATAAAACCTGTGTCTTTGTGCATGCTAGGCAAGCACTCTACCACTAGGCTCAATTTCTGGTGGAAACGTCTGGTTTTGAATACCAGTCTCTTCCTACCAGCATAAAGATATTATCCTTATCAGAGAATAATGCCCTGACTTATTCCTTGTTTGCTCAATCATTTATAGTCTTAGTTTTAAAGAAATGAAAGAATGATATTTCTTTCTTTCTTTCTTTCTTTCTTTCTTTCTTTCTTTCTTTCTTTCTTCCTTTCCTTCCTTCCCTCTTTCTTCCCTCTTTCTACTTTCTTTCTTTCTTTCTTTCTTTCTTTCTTTCTTTCTTTCTTTCTTTCTTTCTTTCTTTCTTTCTTTCTTGTTTTGCGGTCATGGGACTTGAATTCTAGACCTGGCTGTTCTTCCTGAGCTCTTCAGCTCAAGGCTACTGCCCTATGTCTTTAGACTCAACCCCACTTCTCATTTTCTATTGGTTCATTGGAGAGAAGAGTCTAAGGTGTTTTTGTGATAGGTCAGTCTTTGAACCTTGATCCTCAGATCTCAGCCTCCTAAGTACCTAGGATTACAGGCATGAGCCACGGGCTCATGGCGTTCTCATTTTATTTTGTTTCACATTGATTTCTACAGAGAAATCTAACTTTAACTCTACTGCCACATAGAATTCATCATATCACCCTATGATTCTTGGTGCCGGGGGTTTGGGCTAGCATGCACAAAGACCTGGTTCAGTTCCTTGGTACTACATACAAAGAAAAAGCCAGAAGTGGTGCTATGACTCAAGAAGTAGAGAGCTAGCCTTGAGAAAACCCAAGGACCATGCTCAGGCCCTGAGACCAAGCATAGGATTGGGAAAAGAAAAGGATTCTTGATTCATTCACAAAGAATTCCATAGGTTCCACACAGGATTTAGGGTTACTAAGAATATTATTGCTCAGTACATCACAACATGAACTTACCAATGGGGCTCAGGCTCCAACATCAATATGAAGATGCATTCACTCACCTGTGATATTCTTGTCAGAGGAATTTCCTATCCAGAGTTCTGCACAGTGCTCTAGCTTGTCAATTAATACAGGTTTGGGAACACAGGGCCCTGTAAATTAGAAACAGTAGAGAATTATTGCTTATGCTGTGTCATCATTGCTTTAAGTTCGCAGACATCCTACTCACAAGTTATCTATTAAATCTTTTCTCTCATTTCTCACTGGCTCCATGGTTGACTTTTCCCCAGCTCTGGATTCATTTTGTATGGCATAAACTTAGCTGTCTTGCTCAAGGCTAGAAAAATACCAGTTTGAGTCCCAGCTCCACTTACATGCATAGGTCTTCATGCATGCTAGGCAAGCACTCAACCACAAAGTCAAACTCTTGCCACTCCACTAATATTTTTGAGGGGTTACTTGGAGTTACAGAGTTTCATGGCAATTTTTATACCATTGCTGGCTTCAAATTAGAATTCTTAGATTTCTTCCTCCTGAATATTTTAAGATTACAGGCAAGAAACATTGCACCTAGTGCCAGGTTTCCATTATAAACTCACTGTTTAGTGATTTGTAGATCCTATTTCCAATAATGATATATATTCTATTCTGGATGGTTTATCCACTTACAATTACTGTGTAAGTTTGGAATGTCGTCTCCATTAGAGGAAACATAATTTAGAACTGTTGTCAAAGTATCCTGAAGGTATCCTGAAGAATGAGTACAAAATTACCTTAGGTTTTCTTTAGAAAGTAATGATACTTCTCAGGGCCTGGAATCTTTCATTTAAATAGTATTGAAAGTTTGATAAACATTCACGTATCTGCAAAATAACAAGGCACTTGGCCTTGCAAGTGAATTTGATTTTTGCTCACCTAAGGACACCAGGTTGCTGTAGGTCTCCAGCATTACATCTCTGTACAGGGTCCTCTGAGCATTGTCCAGATGCTGCCACTCCTCCCAGCTGAAATCCACAGCTACATCATCAAATGACACCAGCTTCTAGAATGGCACATTTTCATCAAGTAATGAGCACTGAGTTATAAACACACCATGTCTGGAATTTTATTCTTTTTTTGTTGGAATTGTATTCCTTTACTTAAATGTTTATACTTACATGAAATATTGACCTGAAAAGCTTAGGGATGGTGCCTAGGCCCAGAGTTCAAGTCCCAAGACCCACAAAAAAATAAAAAGGCAAGCCAGGTGTTGGTGGCTCACGCCTGTCATCCTAGCTACTCAGGAGACTGAGATCTGAGGGCCATGGTTTCAAAGCCAGCCTGGCACAAAATTCCATGAGACTCCTTTCCAATTACCCACCATAAAATGTTTAATGGCTTGTGGCATATCATGGTAGAGCAATTGTGGTATCGACAGAAATAAGTCGGGGGAGTAGATTTAGGTTATAAATGGAATTATTCCATTGAAAAGGAACTACATTATATGATGACATATGCTGATACTGAGAGAATATTGCAAAATCTTAGGGTATCAAGTAATAATACTGTGAAGTACACCCAGAATGTTAATGTTCTATGTCTGGCATAATAATCACTTGGGGAAGAAACTTTTTTTTCTTTTTTTTTGGCTGGGGGATTTGTAAGGCTTGAACTCTGGGCCTGGGCACTGTTCCTGAGCTCTTCAACTCAAGGCTATCACCCTACCTATGAAGCCATAGTGCCATTTCCCATATTCTAGTGGTTAACTCTCGATGAGAGTCTCATAGATTTTCTAATGCCCAGGCTGGCTTTGAACCAAATCTTTAGATATCAGCCTGATATCTGCGTAGCTAGGATTACAGGTAGAATTCACTGCACCTGGCAAGAAATTTATTTCTTGCTGTTTTATACTACAAATTTACTGTATGTTTTACTTTTTCAAAAAGACTGAGGATGACCTTTGTTCTGTATATAACGGGAAGAGGGGTAGGGAGCTGTGAGCAGAACAACTGAGGGGCAATACTCAGGGTAGGACAATAGCCTTAAAGTAAAGAGCTCACGGCACAAGGTCCAAGCCCCATGACTTTCCCCACTACCCCACAAAAAAAAGGGAAAAAAATTGGAGATTGGAGAGGATTTTCTAAAAAGAATATATAGAAATAGTAGTTCGATGGGGTGGTGGCTCACTTCTATAATCCTAGATACTCAGGAGGCTGAGATCTGAGGATCAAGGTTTAAAGCCATCCTGGCACAAAAAGACCTGAGACACTTATCTCCAATTTACCTTTAGAAAATGGGAAGTGGGGCTTGGCTCCAGGGTAAGGTGGTAGCCTGGAACTGAAGAGCTCAGGGATAGTGCCCAGACTGAGTTCAAGATCTATGACCCACCAAAAAAACCCCAAAAAACAAAAAATAAGATGGAAAAAATTGGATTCTGTGAATTTTATCAGGCATATAAATGTCTTTTTTTTCGGTTGAAATAACAAATTGTTTGGAAAAAAGTTTTTACCTAGAAATCTACACTACAAATGGAATTAACAACAAACACAAAATATGCAAAAGATACAAATTATCACAATATGGGTATCCTGCTTCTGTATCTTTCACTGACTCCTGTTCAAATGAGTCCCATATTCTGAATCATTTCTCCCAGTCGACATATGCCACAAGTGTTAGCTTGTACTGTACTTCTTGGGAAATCAAAAGCAAATACTAAGCAAATGTGTGTTAGATTTTGTCAACAGTGATATTTCAAATATAAATCCCTACTCATTGCATTATTTAATATCAATGCCGGAATCTAACTTACACTGGCAGAATCTTCAATCTTTTGAGAATCTTCAAAAGGGTGTGTAAATATTTAGGATCGTTATGTCTTCCTGGAGGAAAGATCCCTTTAGTAGTATGTAGTAACCTTCTTTGTCTTTTCTTACTAATTTAATTTGAAGTCTATTGTATCTGATATGAGGATGGCAACTCCAGCCTGTTTATGGGGGCAGTTAGCTTGATAGAGTTTATTCCAACCTCTCACTTTCAAAAGATGATTGTTTTGGGGTAAGATGTGTCTCTTGAAGACAGCAGAACGATGGCTCTTGCTTTTTGATCCAACTAGACAGCCTATGCCATTTAATTGGAGAGTTAAGTCCATTGATATTGAGAGTTAGGATTGAGAGATATTTATTAGATCCCACCATTTTAAAAAGCTTTTAGTAGGGCCTGTGTCTTGACAGTTCTTGTGGTCCTTAGACGGTATGCTGTTTAGGTGCCATTTCTTTCCATATATTGCATTTATTTTTGTTTTCTATGTATAGAGCATCTTTGAGAATTCTCTGTAGTGTTGGTTTTGTTCCGACATATTGTTGCAGCTTTTCCCTGGAATGGAATGTTTTTATTTTTCCCTCAGTTATGAATGAGAGCTTAGCTGGCTACAGTATTCTTGGTTGGTAGTTATTTGATATAAGGGCATGACATATATGCTTCCAGTCACTTCGTGCTTGCATGGTCTCTGCTGAGAGATCTGGGGTTATTCTGATTGGTTTGCCTTTGTAGGTTACTGATCCCTTTTCCCTGGCTGCCTTTAGGATCTTTCCTTTCGTTTCTATTGATCCAGTTCGGATAACAATGTGGCGGTGGGATGTTCTTTTCTGGTCAGGTCTGTTTGGGGTTCTAAAAGCTTCTCGTATGTGGATGGGCCTGCCCTTCTGGATATTTGGGAAATTCTCTGAGATGATTTCCTGAAGTATATTTCCAATACCATTGACCTCTTTCTCCACGCACTTCTCAATACCAACTAGCCTTAAATTAGGCTTCCTAATTGTATCTTGGACCTCCTGAAGCGCTCTCTCATATTTCCTAGATTTGGATTGACTCATTTTCTGTTCTTTATAATACCTAAATTATCTTCAGCCACAGAAATTTCCTCCTCTGCAATGTCTAACCTGCTATCAAAGCTATCTACTTTATTTTTCATCTCCCTTGCTTCTAATTGCTCACTTTTGATGCCTTGCATCCCTTGTTTTAGATCATGTATGGATTTCTTTATCTCCTTGATTTCCTTTTGAGTGGTTAGATCAGTAGCTTTATTTTCTTTGGACATTTGCTGGAGTTTGGTCACGTTTTTATTTGTGGATTCTTTGAATTCATCCATCTTTCTTTGAAAAACCTTTATTATGGCCTCCTTTATGGCTTCTCCTTTTTCACTTATCACCTTTTTTTTGCTTTCCTCTTGTTCAGGTATGGCTTCCTCCATTATCTCTTTCTTTATATTTTCACATTTTTCATTAATGATGTTTATCAATTGCATTTGTGTAGCAATTGGAAGACTCTCCTGTAGGTTTGCCAGTGACTCTTCCATTGTCTGTTTACATTGGGTGGGGGATGTTGTTTCTTGATTTGACATTTTTTTGAGTTTCTTGTTCTGCCCATTTGAAAATGGGAGCAAGATTACTACTAAATACGATTATAGTTTTTCAGATATAACCAACCTAGACCTCTGTAGCTGGCAGACACTAGATGTTCACAAGTTTTGATTGGTATTATCACTCTTTCTTTTTGTGCACTTACAGACCAGCCTAATACAACCACTGATAAGCGATTTATACCCAAAACAATAAGCCTCTCAATCCAATCTCTATTGTCTTTAAGTCCCTCTGAGCCTAGAGAATAATTAACCACCTACATATACAATATTGCTCAACAGCCATCAAGTGTAGATCCGTGCAGTATAAGGGTTGAAAGACGAGCAGAGGTCCAGAGATAGAAAAAAAGAATGAGAGAGGTCAGGGGAGCTGCAAGAGGATTAACGTAGGAGTGTAAGAATATTGTAGTAATGAAGAAAAGTTATAGCATAAGGATAACTGACATAAGTTGGTAAGTAGGTAGCATATTTGAGTACAAAGTTTGGAAAGTATTAGAATAAAACTTATGTGTTGCTGCACGACTAGCTCTTAGCCCAACCAGTGGCCTCACAGTGGACCATGGGATGGATCTGTTTTTCTTGTCTACGTTGAGGGAAAGGGGTATTTCACAAGATGCAGAAGCGAAGATTTCAGAAGCAAATGCTGTGAGTGAATTAGCTCGTAAAAAGCATTTTTATTTTCTTTTATCTTTCTGCCAGTCTTGGGGCTTGAATTCAGGGCCTGAGCACTGTCCTCGGGTTTTCTCAAGTCTAGCCCTCTGCCACTTGAGCCACAGTGCCACATCTAGATTTTCTATCTATGTGGTACTGAGCAATCAAACCCAGATCTTCATGGATGCTAGGCAAGCACTCTACCACTATGCCAAACTCTCAACCCTGACATAGTAATTATAAAGTCATCATCATCTTCATCATATCCAAATATCCTTTCTCCTACAAAGAATGAACACTTAACTGTGTCTAATGCTTTTTTAAATTTCAGTAATTCTTCTGTGTTTTTCCCTCTTGCATTTTTTACACATGACAGCAAAGCTAATCATCAGGAAAAAATTGATTAGGATACAGAAACCTAATAATATCCTAGTAGATTGACGTCAAAAATATGTGCAAGATGCCCTGTGTGTTTGACCTAGTGGGAGAGTCCTTGGCTACCAAGCAGTAAGCCTCAGGTTTGATTCCTCATTACCACATACATGGAAAACGCTGCAAGTGGTGCTGTGGCTCGGTGGGACAACTAAAGCCTAAAGAAAGCCCAAGAACAATGTTCACACTCTGAGGTCAAGTCCCAAGACTAGCAAAAACAAAAAAAATTCGACAAGGGGCAAAATGCAGGCAGAGAAGGCACTGTGAAGCCAATGTTTTGTAAAGGATGAGGGCAATATTGACCCTTAAGTTTGGATCTTACCTAAGAAAGGCACCTTGAGCCTGAGACCAGACTGGTAGTTGGGCCTAGTGGAAGACATTCGGATTGGACAAATAAGGTGTGCTGTATACTTCATCCACATGTATATTGTGAGACTGGAGGAGAGATTCAGCCTCCAGTATGTCTTTGGTGAGGTCTTTTGTGAGCAAGGATCTTTGGTCATTGGGCCCTGAAAGGTGACCCTGCCTCCCTCACAATGGAACAGAATATGGAACCCTGGTAACCAAGCCACTGTAACTAACAACCAGCTCAAGCCAGCTCACTTGGCCTGTGGCTCAGGAGGAAGAAAGATGTTGCTGTGCTGTTGCCAAAGGTCAGGAAACTCGAGTCTCAGGCATGGAAATTGTGGATGTCTTACTCGAAGATGTACATGCTAGATCATTGCCAAGACACAAATCCAGTATAACAGAACTTTCTCTAAGAAGAAGGCCAGGAAAATCCAGGGCAACCAGATGAGGTAAATTTCTAAGAAGAAATGTATTTGACCCCATCATCCTCCCCACACACTACAACTTTCTTTTTTTTTCATTTTTTATTGTAATTAGTAAAAGGGTTAGATGATATTTGCCAGATAGAAGGTGCATTAATTCACATACATTGATACCCTTTCACATGTCTTGGTACCCATTTCCCTCCAACCCCACACCCCCCACCCGTCTTGGTTTTTCCCCCTTCCCTATCAAATTTCAAATATCCAAATACAAATAAATTCAATATATCAGATAACAAAGTGAGATACTATACCAATATGGGATAACCAAGGGACAGCAAGCGAGATGAGAGACAACATAGTACATTAAGGACAACAATCATTCATTATATGGCTTTTGTGTCAATATCCTGGAGGTCCTTTCAATTAGCTTCACATTATATGGCCTTATATATGGCCTTTTGCTCTGTTGCCAATCTCTGCTAGTAGAGCCCAAGGTTTCTAATGATTATGACGAATGAGGGAAACCACTGTGCCTAAGTTCCTTTGAGTCTGGCTTACTTCACTTAATATGATTTGTTCTAAGTCTTTCCATTTCCTAACAAATGGGGCGATGTCATTCTTTCTGACAGCAGCATAGAATTCCATTGTGTACAAATACCACAACTTGTTGATCCACTCATCAACTGAGGGACATCTGGGTTGGTTCCATATCTTTGCTATGGTGAATAGTGCTGCAATGAACATTGTTGTGCTAATGGGTTTAGTATGCCCTTGTTTCTGGATTGTTGGGTAAATGCCAAGTACTGGAATTGCTGGGTCATAGGGGAGTTTTATGTTTAGCGTTTTGAGGCACTGCCGCACTGCTTTCCATAGTGGTTGAACGAGTTTGCACTCCCACCAACAGTGTAGTAGTGATCCCTCCTGACCACATCCCCTCCAGCATCTGTTGTCATTCGTTTTCCTGATCCTGGCCATTCTAACTGGAGTTAGGTGGAATCTTAGACTTGTTTTGATTTGCATTTCTTTTATGACCAGAGATGTTGAGCATTTCTTCATGTGTCTATAGGCCATTTTTGTTTCTTCTTCAGAGAAGACTCTCTTTAAGTCTTTGGCCCATTTTGTAATGGGATGGGTGTTACTTTGGAGGTTAGTTTTGGAGTGATTCAATTTTTTGAGTTGTTGATATATTTTAGATATGAGGCCTTGTTCCGTTGTTTGGGTGGTGAAGATCTTCTCCCACTCTGTAGGCTTTCTGATTAGTTTACTAGCTATATCCGTTGCCATACAAAAGCTCTGCAGTTTAATGCAGTCCCACTTATCCAGCCTTTCTCTGATTTGTTGTGATTCTTGGTCCTTATTAAGAAAGTTTCGACCTGTACCAAGGAGGCCTAGTGTATCTCCTATTCCTTCCTGTAAACTTTTCAGTGTGTCAGCTTTTACCTCCACGTCTTTGATCCATTTGGAGTTAATTCTAGTGCAAGGTGACAAAGAAGTATCCAACTTTAGTTTTCTGCAGGTGTTTAACCAGTTCTGCCAGCACAACTTGTTGAAGAGGCTATCTATCTTCCATTCTAGTTTTTTGGCTCCCTGGTCAAAGATTAGGTGGCCATAGGTCTGTGGTTTAATATCTGGGTCCGCAGTTCTACTCCATTGGACTTCAGGCCTGTTCTTGTGCCAGTACCAAGCTGTTTTGAGAATTATAGCTCTGTAATAGAGCCTTAAGTTTGGAATTGAAATTCCTCCAGCGCTGTTCTTTCTGCTAAGAAGTGTTTTTGCTATACGGGGTCTTTTATTATTCCATATGAAATTTTGAATCGCCTCTTCTATGTTTTTAAAGAATGATATTGGGATGTTGATGGGTATTACATTGAATTTGTAGATAGCCCTTGGCAAGATTGTCATTTTCACAATGTTGATTCTTCCAATCCAGGAGCACGGGAGGTTTTTCCATTTCCTTAGGTCTGCTTTAATTTCCTTTTTTAGGGTTTTAAAGTTTTCATCTAAACGGTCCTTTACATTCTTAGTTAAGCTAATTGCTAGGTACTTTATTTTCTTTGAGGCTATTGTGAAAGGATTTTCTTTCCTGATTATTGCCTCGTTCCTCTCAGTGTTGGCGTAAAGTAAGGCAGTTGATTTGTGAGGGTTGATTTTATGGCCTGCTACCCTTCCAAAGCTTTGAATCAGCTCAAGGAGCTTGGGAGTAGAGTCTATAGGATTCTTTAAATACAGAATCATGTCATCTGCAAAGAGGGATAATTTTATTTCCTCTTTCCCTACTTGGATCCCCTTTATGCTTGCTTCTTGCCATATTGCACTGCCTAGGAATTCTAGTACTATGTTAAAAAGGAGTGGAGAGAGTGGGCATCCTTGTCTCGTTCCTGATTTTAGAGGGAATGGCTTTAGATTTTCAGCATTAAGTATAATACTAGCAGTGGGTTTCTCATACACAGCCTTTATTACATTGAGAAATGTTCCATGGATTCCTAGTTTCTCCACATCGTTTAACATAAAGGGGTTTTGGATCTTGTCAAATGCCTTTTCCCGCATCTATTGAGACAATCATGTGATTTTATCCCTGCTCCTGTTGATGTGTTGAATTATATTAATTGATTTGTGTATGTTGAACCAGCTTTGCCTCCCTGTGATGAATCCAGTTTGATCATAGTGTATATTTTTTTGATGAGTTGTTGTAGACGGTTGGCCAGTATTTTGTTGAGAAGTTTTGCATCGATGTTCATCAAAAAATGGGTCTATAGATCTCTTTCTTTGATGAATCTCTGTCTGGTTTGGGGATGAGGGATATGCTGGCATCACAGAATCAGTTTAGTAAAGAACCTTCATTTTCAATTTCATTGAAGAGCTTGAGGAGTATTGGTGTGAGCTCTGCTTTGAAGACCTTATAGAATTCAGCTTTGAATCCATCTGGCCCTGGGCTCTTTTTAAGTGGAAGTTGTCTAATTTCCATTTCTATTTCAGAGCTTGAAATAGGCCTGTTGAGTTGGGTTAGCTCTTCTTGGTTCAGTGTGTGTATGTTAATATTGTCTAGGAATTCATCCATTTCTTCTAGATTCTCAAATTTGTTGGCGTAAAGGTTTGAGAAGTATTCCCTCATGATATTCTGGATCTTGGTAATTTCTGTCGTGATATTACCATTTTCATCTGCGATTTTGTTTATTTCTATATGCTCTCTTCTTTTTTTGGTAAGATTTGCTAAGGGCTTGTCAATTTTGTTAATTCTTTCAAGAACAAACTCCTTGTTTTGTTGATTCTTTCTATAGTTTTTTTTTATTCCAAATCATTTAATTCTGCTTTGATTTAAATAATTTGCTTTCTCCTAATGGGTTTAGGGTTGGTTTGTTGCTCTTTTTCCAGGAGGTTAAGGTGAGACATTAACTAGTTGGTTTGCCATTTTTCCAACTTGCTGTTGTAGGCACTCAGCGCTATAAATTTTCCTCTGAGTACTGCCTTTGTTGTGTCCCTAAGGAGTTGATATTTGTGTGCTCCCTATTGTTAAATTTCATAAACAGTTGGATATCTGTTCTGATCTCTTCGATTACCCATTGTTTTTGATTCAACAATGTGTGGTTCAGTCTCCATGAGTTACAGGGTTTTCTTTGGTGGAGATGTGTGTTCAGCTCCAATTTGATGCCTTTATGCTCTGAGAGTGTGCATGGAATAATTTCAGTGTTTCTGAATCTGTCCAGGTTTGCTTTATGGCCTAAGATGTGGTCTATTTTGGAAAATGTTCCATGTGCTGCTGAGAAAAACGTATATTGTGGTGTTACTGGGTGGAATATTCTGCAGATGTCTGTTAGATCTAGTTGGTCTATATAGTTGTTCAGTTCTAAGGTTTCTCTGTTGAGTTTTTGCCTTGTTGATCTGTCCATAGGTGAGAGTGGTGTGTTAAACTCACCAACAATCACTGTGTTTCGATCTAGGTATGGTTTCAGTGTAAGTAAAGTTTGCTTGATGAAGTTTGGAGCTCCAGGATTGGGTGTGTAAATATTTAGGATTGTTATGTCTTCCGGGAGGAAAGATCCCTTTAGTAGTATGTAGTAACCTTCTTTGTCTTTTCTTACTAATTTTAGTTTGAAGTCTATTGTATCTGATATGAGGATGGCAACTCTAGCCTGTTTATGGGGGCAGTTAGCTTGATAGAGTTTATTCCAACCTCTCACTTTCAAAAGATGATTGTTTTTGGGTAAGATGTGTCTCTCGAAGTCAGCAGAACGATGGCTCTTGCTTTCTGATCCAACTAGACAACCTATGCCGTTTAATTGGGGAGTTAAGTCCATTGATATTGAGAGTTAGGATTGAGAGATATTTATTAGTTCCTACCATTTTTAAAAGCTTTTAGTAGGGCCTGTGTCTTGACAGTTCTTGTGGTCCTTAGATGGTATGCTGTTTAGGTGCCATTTCTTTCCCTATATTGCATTTATTTTGGTTTTCTATGTATAGAGCATCTTTGAGAATTCTCTGTAGTGTTGGTTTTGTTTCGACATATTGTTGCAGCTTTTCCCTGGAATGGAATGTTTTTATTTTTCCCTCAGTTATGAATGAGAGCTTAGCTGGCTACAGTATTCTTGGTTGGTAGTTATTTGATATAAGGGCATGACATATATGCTTCCAGTCACTTCGTGCTTGCATGGTCTCTGCTGAGAGATCTGGGGTTATTCTGATTGGTTTGCCTTTGTAGGTTACTGATCCCTTTTCCCTGGCTGCCTTTAGGATCTTTCCTTTCGTTTCTATTGATCCAGTTCGGATCACAATGTGGCGGTGGGATGTTCTTTTCTGGTCAGGTCTGTTTGGGGTTCTAAAAGCTTCTCGTATCTGGATGGGCCTGCCCTTCTGGATATTTGGGAAATTCTCTGAGATGATTCCCTGAAGTATATTTCCAATACCATTGACCTCTTTCTCCACGCCCTCCTCAGTACCAACTAGCCTTAAATTAGGCTTCCTTAATTGTATCTTGGACCTCCTGAAGCGCTCTCTCATATTTCCTAGATTTGGATTGACTCATTTTCTGTTCTTTATAATACCTAAATTATCTTCATCCACGGAAATTCTCTCCTCTGCAAGGTTTAACCTGCTATCAAAGCTATCTACTTTATTTTTCATCTCCCTTGCTTCTAATTGCTCACTTTTGATGCCTTGCTTCCCTTGTTTTAGATCATGTATGGATTTCTTTATCTCCTTGATTTCCTTTTGAGTGGTTAGCTCAGTAGCTTTATTTTCTTTGGACATTTGCTGGAGTTTGGTCACGTTTTTATTTGTGGATTCTTTGAATTCATCCATCTTTCTTTGAAAAACCTTTATTATGGCCTCCTTTATGGCTTCTTCTTTTTCACTATCACCTTGTTTTTGCTTTCCTCTTGTTCAGGTATGGCTTCCTCCATTACCTCTTTCTTTATATTTTCACATTTTTCATTAATGATGTTTATCAATTGCATTTGTGTAGCAATTGGAAGACTCTCCTCTAGGTTTGCCAGTGACTGTTCCATTGTCTGTTTACATTGGGTGGGGGATGTTGTTTCTTGATTTGACATTTTTCTTGAGTTTCTTGTTCTGCCCATTTGAAAATGGGAGCAAGATTACTAGTAAATACGATTATAGTTTTTCAGATATAACCAACCTAGACCTCTGTAGCTGGCAGACACTAGATGTTCACAAGTTTTGATTGGTATTATCACTCTTTCTTTTTGTGCACTTACAGACCAGCCTAATACAACCAGTGATAAGCGATTTATACCCAAAACAATAAGCCTCTCAATCCAATCTTTATTGTCTTTAAGTCCCTCTGAGCCTAGAGAATAATTAACCACCTACATACACAATATTGCTCAACAGCGATCAAGTGTAGATCCGTGCAGTATAAGGGTTGAAAGACGAGCAGAGGTCCAGAGATAGAACAAAAGAATGAGAGAGGTCAGGGGAGGTGCAAGAGGATTAACGTAGGAGTGTAAGAATATTGTAGTAATGAAGAAAAGTTATAGCATAAGGATAACTGACCTAAGTTGGTAAGTAGGTAGCATATTTGAGTACAAAGTTTGGAAAGTATTAGAATAAAACTTATGTGTTGCTGCACGACTAGCTCTTAGCCCAACCAGTGGCCTCACAGTGGACCATGGGATGGATCTGTTTTTCTTGTCTACGTTGAGGGAAAGGGGTATTTCACAAGATGCAGAAGCGAAGATTTCAGAAGCAAATGCTGTGAGTGAATTAGCTCGTAAAAAGCATTTTTTTTCTTTTATCTTTCTGCCAGTCTTGGGGCTTGAATTCAGGGCCTGAGCACTGTCCTCGGGTTTTCTCAAGTCTAGCCCTCTGCCACTTGAGCCACAGTGCCACATCTAGATTTTCTATCTATGTGGTACTGAGCAATCAAACCCAGATCTTCATGGATGCTAGGCAAGCACTCTACCACTATGCCAAACTCTCAACCCTGACATAGTAATTATAAAGTCATCATCATCATCATCATATCCAAATATCCTTTCTCCTACAAAGAATGAACACTTAACTGTGTCTAATGCTTTTTTTTAATTTCACTAATTCTTCTGTGTTTTTCCCTCTTGCATTTTTTACACATGACAGCAAAGCTAATCATCAGGAAAAAATTGATTAGGATACAGAAACCTAATAATATCCTAGTAGATTGACGTCAAAAATATGTGCAAGATGCCCTGTGTGTTTGACCTAGTGGGAGAGTCCTTGGCTACCAAGCAGTAAGCCTCAGGTTTGATTCCTCATTACCACATACATAGAAAACGCTGCAAGTGGTGCTGTGGCTCGGTGGGACAGCTAAAGCCTAAAGAAAGCCCAAGAACAATGTTCACATTCTGAGGTCAAGTCCCAAGACTAGCAAAATCAAAAAAAAATTCGACAAGGGGAAAATGCAGGCAGAGAAGGCACTGTGAAGCCAATGTTTTGTAAAGGATGAGGGCAATATTGACCCTTAAGTTTGGATCTTACCTAAGAAAGGCTCCTTGAGCCTGAGACCAGACTGGTAGTTGGGCCTAGTGGAAGACATTGGGATTGGACAAATAAGGTGTGCTGTATACTACATCCACATGTATATTGTGAGATTGGAGGAGAGATTCAGCCTCCAGTATGTCTTTGGTGAGGTCTTTTGTGAGCAAGGATCTTTGGTCATTGGTCCCTGAAAGGTGACCCTGCCTCCCTCACAATGGAACAGAATATGGAACCCTGGTAACCAAGCCACTGTAACTAACAACCAGCTCAAGCCAGCTCACTTGGCCTGTGGCTCAGGAGGAAGAAAGATGTTGCTGTGCTGTTGCCAAAGGTCAGGAAACTCGAGTCTCAGGCATGGAAGTTGTGGATGTCTTACTCGAAGATGTACATGCTAGATCATTGCCAAGCCACAAATCCAGTATAACAGAACTTTCTCTAAGAAGAAGGCCAGGAAAATCCAGGGCAACCAGATGAGGTAAATTTCTAAGAAGAAATGTATTTGACCCCATCATCCTCCCCACACACTACAACTTTCTTTTTTTTCATTTTTTTATTGTAATTAGTAAAAGGGTTAGATGATATTTGCCAGATAGAAGGTGCATTAATTCACATACATTGATACCCTTTCACATGTCTTGGTACCCATTTCCCTCCAACCACACACCCCCCACCCGTCTTGGTTTTCCCCCCTTCCCTATCAAATTTCAAATATCCAAATACAAATAAATTCAATATATCAGATAACAAAGTGAGATACTATACCAATATGGGATAACCAAGGGACAGCAAGCGAGATGAGAGACAACATAGTACATTAAGTACAACAATCATTCATTATATGGCTTTTGTGTAAATATCCTGGAGGTCCTTTCAATTAGCTTCACATTATATGGCCTTATATATGGCCTTTTGCTCTATCGACAATCTCTGCTAGTAGAGCCCAAGTTTTCTACTGATTATGATGAATGAGGGAAACCACTGAGCCTAAGTTTCTTTGAGTCTGGCTTACTTCACTTAATATGATTTGTTCTAAGTCTTTCCATTTCCTAACAAATGGGGCGATGTCATTCTTTCTGACAGCAGCATAGAATTCCATTGTGTACAAATACCACAACTTGTTGATCCACTCATCAACTGAGGGACATCTGGGTTGGTTCCATATCTTTGCTCTGGTGAATAGTGCTGCAATGAACATTGTTGTGCTAGTGGGTTTAGTATGCCCTTGTTTCTGGATTGTTGGGAAAATGCCAAGTACTGGAATTGCTGGGTCATAGGGGAGTTGTATGTTTAGCGTTTTGAGGCACTGCCGCACTGCTTTCCATAGTGGTTGAACGAGTTTGCACTCCCACCAACAGTGTAGTAGTGATCCCTCCTGACCACATCCCCTCCAGCATCTGTTGTCATTCGTTTTCCTGATCCTGGCCATTCTAACTGGAGTTAGGTGGAATCTTAGACTTGTTTTGATTTGCATTTCTTTTATGACGAGAGATGTTTAGCATTTCTTCATGTGTCTATAGGCCATTTTTGTTTCTTCTTCAGAGAAGACTCTCTTTAAGTCTTTGGCTCATTTTGTAATGGGATGGGTGTTACTTTGGAGGTTAGTTTTGGAGTGATTCAATTTTTTGAGTTGTTGATATATTTTAGATATGAGGCCTTGTTCCGTTGTTTGGGTGGTGAAGATCTTCTCCCACTCTGTAGGCTTCCTGATTAGTTTACTAGCTATATCCGTTGCCATAGAAAAGCTCTGCAGTTTAATGCAGTCCCACTTATCCAGCCTTACTCTGATTTGTTGTGATTCTTGGTCCTCATTAAGAAAGTTTCGACCTGTACCAAGGAGGCCTAGTGTATCTCCTATTCCTTCCTGTAATCTTTTCAGTGTGTCAGCTTTTACCTCCACGTCTTTGATCCATTTGGAGTTAATTCTAGTGCAAGGTGACAAAGAAGGATCCAACTTTAGTTTTCTGCAGGTGTTTAACCAGTTCTGCCAGCACAACTTGTTGAAGAGGCTATTTTTCTTCCATTCTATTTTTTTGGCTCCCTGGTCAAAGATTAGGTGGCCATAGGTCTGTGGTTTAATATCTGGGTCCGCAGTTCTACTCCATTGGACTTCAGGCCTGTTCTTGTGCCAGTACCAAGCTGTTTTGAGAATTACAGCTCTGTAATAGAGCCTTAAGTTTGGAATTGAAATTCCTCCAGCGCTGTTCTTTCTGCTAAGAAGTGTGTTTGCTATACGGGGTCTTTTATTATTCCATATGAAATTTTGAATTGCCTCTTCTATGTCTTTAAAGAATGACATTGGGATGTTGATGGGTATTACATTGAATTTGTAGATAGCCCTTGGCAAGATTGTCATTTTCACAATGTTGATTCTTCCAATCCAGGAGCAAGGGAGGTGTTTCCATTTCCTTAGTTCTGCTTTAATTTCCTTTTTTAGGGTTTTAAAGTTTTCATCTAAACGGTCCTTTACATTCTTAGTTAAGCTAATTGCTAGGTACTTTATTTTCTTTGAGGCTATTGTGAAAGTATTTTCTTTCCTGATTATTGCCTCGTTCCTCTCAGTGTTGGCATAAAGTAAGGCAGTTGATTTGTGAGGGTTGATTTTATGGCCTGCTACCCTTCCAAAGCTTTGAATCAGCTCAAGGAGCTTGGGAGTAGAGTCTATAGGATTCTTTAAATACAGAATCATGTCATCTGCAAAGAGGGATAGTTTTATTTCCTCTTTCCCTACTTGGATCTCCTTTATGCTTGCTTCTTGCCATATTGCACTGCCTAGGAATTCTAGTAGTATGTTAAAAAGGAGTGGAGAGAGTGGGCATCCTTGTCTCGTTCCTGATTTTAGAGGGAATGGCTTTAGATTTTCACCATTAAGTATAATACTAGCAGTGGGTTTCTCATACACAGCCTTTATTACATTGAGAAATGTTCCATGGATTCCTAGTTTCTCCACATCTTTTAACATAAAGGGGTTTTGGATCTTGTCAAATGCCTTTTCCGCATCTATTGAGACAATCATGTGATTTTATCCCTGCTCCTGTTGATGTGTTGAATTATATTAATTGATTTGTGTATGTTGAACCAGCTTTGCCTCCCTGTGATGAATCCAGTTTGATCATAGTGTACATTTTTTTTGATGAGTTGTGGTAGACGGTTGGCCAGTATTTTGTTGAGAAGTTTTGCATCGAGGTTCATCAAAGAAATGGGTCTATAGTTCTCTTTCTTTGATGAATCTCTGTGTGGTTTGGGGATGAGGGATATGCTGGCTTCACAGAATCAGTTTAGTAAAGAACCTTCAATTTCAATTTCGTTGAAAAGCTTGAGGAGTATTGGTGTGAGCTCTGCTTTGAAGACCTTATAGAATTCAGCTGTGAATCCATCTGCCCCTGGGCTCTTTTTAAGTGGAAGTTGTCTAATTTCCATTTCTATTTCAGAGCTTGAAATAGGCCTGTTGAGTTGGGTTAGCTCTTCTTGGTTCAGTGTGTGTATGTTAATATTGTCTAGGAATTCATCCATTTCTTCTAGATTCTCAAATTTGTTGGCGTAAAGGTTTGAGAAGTATTCCCTCATGATATTCTGCATCTTGGTAATTTCTGTCGTGATATTACCATGTTCATCTGCGATTTTGTTTATTTCGATATGCTCTCTTCTTTTTTTGGTAAGATTTGCTAAGGGCTTGTCAATTTTGTTAATTCTTTCAAGAACCAACTCCTTGTTTTGTTGATTCTTTCTATAGTTTTTTTTATTCCAAATCATTTAATTCTGCTTTGATTTTAATAATTTGCTTTCTCCTAATGGGTTTAGGGTTGGTTTGTTGCTCTTTTTCCAGGAGGTTAAGTTGAGACATTAACTAGTTGGTTTGCCATTTTTCCAACTTGCTGTTGTAGGCACTCCACGCTATAAATTTTCCTCTGAGTACTGCCTTTGTTGTGTCCCTAAGGAGTTGATATTTGTGTGCTCCTTATTGTTAAATTTCATAAACAGTTGGATATCTGTTCTGATCTCTTCGATTACCCATTGTTTTTGATTCAACAATGTGTGGTTCAGTCTCCATGAGTTACAGGGTTTTCTTTGGTGGAGATGTGTGTTCAGCTCCAATTTGATGCCTTTATGGTCTGAGAGTGTGCATGGAATAATTTCAGTGTTTCTGGATCTGTCCAGGTTTGCTTTATGGCCTAAGATGTGGTCTATTTTGGAAAATGTTCCATGTGCTGCTGAGAAAAACGTATATTGTGGTGTTACTGGGTGGAATATTCTGCAGATGTCTGTTAGATCTAGTTGGTCTATATAGTTGTTCAGTTCTAAGGTTTCTCTGTTGAGTTTTTGCCTTGTTGATCTGTCCATAGGTGAGAGTGGTGTGTTAAACTCACCAACAATCACTGTGTTTCGATCTATGTATGGTTTCAGTGTAAGTAAAGTTTGCTTGATGAAGTTTGGAGCTCCGGGATTGGGTGTGTAAATATTTAGGATTGTTATGTCTTCCGGGAGGAAAGATCCCTTTAGTAGTATGTAGTAACCTTCTTTGTCTTTTCTTACTAATTTTAGTTTGAAGTCTATTGTATCTGATATGAGGATGGCAACTCTAGCCTGTTTATGGGGGCAGTTAGCTTGATAGAGTTTATTCCAACCTCTCACTTTCAAAAGATGATTGTTTTTGGGTAAGATGTGTCTCTCGAAGTCAGCAGAACGATGGCTCTTGCTTTTGATCCAACTAGACAACCTACGCCTTTTAATTGGAGAGTTAAGTCCATTGATATTGAGAGTTAGGATTGAGAGATATTTATTAGTTCCTACCATTTTTAAAAGCTTTTAGTAGGGCCTGTGTCTTGACAGTTCTTGTGGTCCTTAGATGGTATGCTGTTTAGGTGCCATTTCTTTCCCTATATTGCATTTATTTTGGTTTTCTATGTATAGAGCATCTTTGAGAATTCTCTATAGTGTTGGATTTGTTTCGACATATTGTTGCAGCTTTTCCCTGGAATGGAGTGTTTTTATTTTTCCCTCAGTTATGAATGAGAGCTTAGCTGGCTACAGTATTCTTGGTTGGTAGTTATTTGATATAAGGGCATGACATATATGCTTCCAGTCACTTCGTGCTTGCATGGTCTCTGCTGAGAGATCTGGGGTTATTCTGATTGGTTTGCCTTTGTAGGTTACTGATCCCTTTTCCCTGGCTGCCTTTAGGATCTTTCCTTTCGTTTCTATTGATCCAGTTCGGATCACAATGTGGCGGTGGGATGTTCTTTTCTGGTCAGGTCTGTTTGGGGTTCTAAAAGCTTCTCGTATCTGGATGGGCCTGCCCTTCTGGATATTTGGGAAATTCTCTGAGATGATTCCCTGAAGTATATTTCCAATACCATTGACCTCTTTCTCCACGCCCTCCTCAGTACCAACTAGCCTTAAGTTAGGCTTCCTAATTGTATCTTGGACCTCCTGAAGCGCTCGCTCTTATTTCCTAGATTTGGAATGATTCATTTTCTGTTCTTTATAATACCTAAATTATCTTCAGCCACGGAAATTCTCTCCTCTGCAATGTCTAACCTGCTATCAAAGCTATCTACTTTATTTTTCATCTCCCTTGCTTCTAATTGCTCACTTTTGATGCCTTGCATCCCTTGTTTTAGATCATGTATGGATTTCTTTATCTCCTTGATTTCCTTTTGAGTGGTTAGCTCAGTAGCTTTATTTTCTTTGGACATTTGCTGGAGTTTGGTCACGTTTTTATTTGTGGATTCTTTGAATTCATCCATCTTTCTTTGAAAAACCTTTATTATGGCCTCCTTTATGGCTTCATCTTTTTCACTTATCACCTTGTTTTTGCTTTCCTCTTGTTCAGGTATGGCTTCCTCCATTATCTCTTTCTTTATATTTTCACATTTTTCATTAATGATGTTTATCAATTGCATTTGTGTAGCAATTGGAAGACTCTCCTCTAGGTTTGCCAGTGACTGTTCCATTGTCTGTTTACATTGGGTGGGGGATGTTGTTTCTTGATTTGACATTTTTCTTGAGTTTCTTGTTCTGCCCATTTGAAAATGGGAGCAAGATTACTACTAAATACGATTATAGTTTTTCAGATATAACCAACCTAGACCTCTGTAGCTGGCAGACACTAGATGTTCACAAGTTTTGATTGGTATTATCACTCTTTCTTTTTGTGCACTTACAGACCAGCCTAATACAACCACTGATAAGCGATTTATACCCAATACAATAAGCCTCTCAATCCAATCTCTATTGTCTTTAAGTCCCTCTGAGCCTAGAGAATAATTAACCACCTACATATACAATATTGCTCAACAGCCATCAAGTGTAGATCCGTGCAGTATAAGGGTTGAAAGACGAGCAGAGGTCCAGAGATAGAAAAAAAGAATGAGAGAGGTCAGGGGAGGTGCAAGAGGATTAACGTAGGAGTGTAAGAATATTGTAGTAATGAAGAAAAGGTATAGCATAAGGATAACTGACCTAAGTAGTTAAGTAGGTAGCATATTTGAGTACAAAGTTTGGAAAGTATTAGAATAAAACTTATGTGTTGCTGCACGACTAGCTCTTAGCCCAACCAGTGGCCTCACAGTGGACCATGGGATGGATCTGTTTTTCTTGTCTACGTTGAGGGAAAGGGGTATTTCACAAGATGCAGAAGTGAAGATTTCAGAAGCAAATGCTGTGAGTGAATTAGCTCGTAAAAAGCATTTTTATTTTCTTTTATCTTTCTGCCAGTCTTGGGGCTTGAATTCAGGGCCTGAGCACTGTCCTCGGGTTTTCTCAAGTCTAGCCCTCTGCCACTTGAGCCACAGTGCCACATATAGATTTTCTATCTATGTGGTACTGAGCAATCAAACCCAGATCTTCATGGATGCTAGGCAAGCACTCTACCACTATGCCAAACTCTCAACCCTGACATAGTAATTATAAAGTCATCATCATCATCATCATATCCAAATATCCTTTCTCCTACAAAGAATGAACACTTAACTGTGTCTAATGCTTTTTTTTTAATTTCACTAATTCTTCTGTGTTTTTCCCTCTTGCATTTTTTACACATGACAGCAAAGCTAATCATCAGGAAAAAATTGATTAGGATACAGAAACCTAATAATATCCTAGTAGATTGACGTCAAAAATATGTGCAAGATGCCCTGTGTGTTTGACCTAGTGGGAGAGTCCTTGGCTACCAAGCAGTAAGCCTCAGGTTTGATTCCTCATTACCACATACATAGAAAACGCTGCAAGTGGTGCTGTGGCTCGGTGGGACAGCTAAAGCCTAAAGAAAGCCCAAGAACAATGTTCACACTCTGAGGTCAAGTCCCAAGACTAGCAAAAACAAAAAGAATTCGACAAGGGGCAAAATACAGGCAGAGAAGGCACTGTGAAGCAAATGTTTTGTAAAGGATGAGGGCAATATTGACCCTTAAGTTTGGATCTTACCTAAGAAAGGCTCCTTGAGCCTGAGACCAGACTGGTAGTTGGGCCTAGTGGAAGACATTGGGATTGGACAAATAAGGTGTGCTGTATACTACATCCACATGTATATTGTGAGATTGGAGGAGAGATTCAGCCTCCAGTATGTCTTTGGTGAGGTCTTTTGTGAGCAAGGATCTTTGGTCATTGGGCCCTGAAAGGTGACCCTGCCTCCCTCACAATGGAACAGAATATGGAACCCTGGTAACCAAGCCACTGTAACTAACAACCAGCTCAAGCCAGCTCACTTGGCCTGTGGCTCAGGAGGAAGAAAGATGTTGCTGTGCTGTTGCCAAAGGTCAGGAAACTCGAGTCTCAGGCATGGAAGTTGTGGATGTCTTACTCGAAGATGTACATGCTAGATCATTGCCAAGCCTCAAATCCAGTATAACAGAACTTTCTCTAAGAAGAAGGCCAGGAAAATCCAGGGCAACCAGATGAGGTAAATTTCTAAGAAGAAATGTATTTGACCCCATCATCCTCCCCACACATTACAACTTTCTTTTTTTTTCATTTTTTTATTGTAATTAGTAAAAGGGTTAGATGATATTTGCCAGATAGAAGGTGCATTAATTCACATACATTGATACCCTTTCACATGTCTTGGTACCCATTTCCCTCCAACCCCACACCCCCCACCCGTCTTGGTTTTCCCCCCTTCCCTATCAAATTTCAAATATCCAAATACAAATAAATTCAATATATCAGATACCAAAGTGAGATACTATACCAATATGGGATAACCAAGGGACAGCAAGCGAGATGAGAGACAACATAGTACATTAAGGACAACAATCATTCATTATATGGCTTTTGTGTCAATATCCTGGAGGTCCTTTCAATTAGCTTCACATTATATGGCCTTATATATGGCCTTTTGCTCTATTCACAATCTCTGCTAGTAGAGCCCAAGGTTTCTACTGATTATGATGAATGAGGGAAACCACTGAGCCTAAGTTCCTTTGAGTCTGGCTTACTTCACTTAATATGATTTCTTCTAAGTCTTTCCATTTCCTAACAAATGGGGCGATGTCATTCTTTCTGACAGCAGCATAGAATTCCATTGTGTACTAATACCACAACTTGTTGATCCACTCATCAACTGAGGGACATCTGGGTTGGTTCCATATCTTTGCTATGGTGAATAGTGCTGCAATGAACATTGTTGTGCTAGTGGGTTTAGTATGCCCTTGTTTCTGGATTGTTGGGTAAATGCCAAGTAGTGGAATTGGTGGGCCATAGGGGAGTTGTATGTTTAGCGTTTTGAGGCACTGCCGCACTGCTTTCCATAGTGGTTGAACGAGTTTGCACTCCCACCAACAGTGTAGTAGTGATCCCTCCTGACCACATCCCCTCCAGCATCTGTTGTCATTCGTTTTCCTGATCCTGGCCATTCTAACTGGAGTTAGGTGGAATCTTAGACTTGTTTTGATGTGCATTTCTTTTATGACCAGAGATGTTGAGCATTTCTTCATGTGTCTATAGGCCATTTTTGTTTCTTCTTCAGAGAAGACTCTCTTTAAGTCTTTGGCCCATTTTGTAATGGGATGGGTGTTACTTTGGAGGTTAGTTTTGGAGTGATTCAATTTTTTGAGTTGTTGATATATTTTAGATATGAGGCCTTGTTCCGTTGTTTGGGTGGTGAAGATCTTCTCCCACTCTGTAGGCTTCCTGAACAGTTTACTAGCTATATCCGTTGCCATACAAAAGCTCTGCAGTTTAATGCAGTCCCACTTATCCAGCCTTTCTCTGATTTGTTGTGATTCTTGGTCCTTATTAAGAAAGTTTCAACCTGTACCAAGGGGGCCTAGTGTATCTCCTATTCCTTCCTGTAAACTTTTCAGTGTGTCAGCTTTTACCTCCACGTCTTTGATCCATTTGGAGTTAATTCTAGTGCAAGGGGACAAAGAAGGATCCAACTTTAGTTTTCTGCAGGTGTTTAACCAGTTCTGCCAGCACAACTTGTTGAAGAGGCTATCTTTCTTCCATTCTATTTTTTTGGCTCCCTGGTCAAAGATTAGGTGGCCATAGGTCTGTGGTTTAATATCTGGGTCCGCAGTTCTACTCCATTTGACTTCAGGCCTGTTCTTGTGCCAGTACCAAGCTGTTTTGAGAATTATAGCTCTGTAATAGAGCCTTAAGTTTGGAATTGAAATTCCTCCAGCGCTGTTCTTTCTGCTAAGAAGTGTTTTTGCTATACGGGGTCTTTTATTATTCCATATGAAATTTTGAATTGCCTCTTCTATGTCTTTAAAGAATGACATTGGGATGTTGATGGGTATTACATTGAATTTGTAGATAGCCCTTGGCAAGGTTGTCATTTTCACAATGTTGATTCTTCCAATCCAGGAGCATGGGAGGTTTTTCCATTTCCTTAGTTCTGCTTTAATTTCCTTTTTTAGGGTTTTAAAGTTTTCATCTAAACGGTCCTTTACATTCTTAGTTAAGCTAATTGCTAGGTACTTTATTTTCTTTGAGGCTATTGTGAAAGGATTTTTTTTCCTGATTATTGCCTCGTTCCTCTCAGTGTTGGCGTAAAGTAAGGCAGCTGATTTGTGAGGGTTGATTTTATGGCCTGCTACCCTTCCAAAGCTTTGAATCAGCTCAAGGAGCTTGGGAGTAGAGTCTATAGGATTCTTTAAATACAGAATCATGTCTTCTGCAAAGAGGGATAGTTTTATTTCCTCTTTCCCTACTTGGATCCCCTTTATGCTTGCTTCTTGCCTTATTGCACTGCCTAGGAATTCTAGTACTATGTTAAAAAGGAGTGGAGAGAGTGGGCATCCTTGTCTCGTTCCTGATTTTAGAGGGAATGGCTTTAGATTTTCACCATTAAGTATAATACTAGCAGTGGGTTTCTCATACACAGCCTTTATTACATTGAGAAATGTTCCATGGATTCCTAGTTTCTCCACATCTTTTAACATAAAGGGGTTTTGGATCTTGTCAAATGCCTTTTCCGCATCTATTGAGACAATCATGTGATTTTATCCCTGCTCCTGTTGATGTGTTGAATTATATTAATTGATTTGTGTATGTTGAACCAGCTTTGCCTCCCTGTGATGAATCCAGTTTGATTATAGTGTATATTTTTTTTATGAGTTGTTGTTGACGGTTGGCCAGTATTTTGTTGAGAAGTTTTGAATCGAGGTTCATCAAAGAAATGGGTCTATAGATCTGTTTCTTTGATCAGTCTCTGTCTGGTTTGGGGATGAGGGATATGCTGGCTTCACAGAATCAGTTTAGTAAAGAACCTTCATTTTCAATTTCGTTGAAGAGCTTGAGGAGTATTGGTGTGAGCTCTGCTTTGAAGACCTTATAGAATTCAGCTGTGAATCCATCTGACCCTGGGCTCTTTTTAAGTGGAAGTTGTCTAATTTCCATTTCTATTTCAGAGCTTGAAATAGGCCTGTTGAGTTGGGTTAGCTCTTCTTGGTTCAGTGTGTGTATGTTAATATTGTCTAGGAATTCATCCATTTCTTCTAGATTCTCAAATTTGTTGGCGTAAAGGTTTGAGAAGTATTCCCTCATGATATTCTGGATCTTGGTAATTTCTGTCGTGATATTACCATTTTCATCTGCGATTTTGTTTATTTCGATATGCTCTCTTCTTTTTTTGGTAAGATTTGCTAAGGGCTTGTCAATTTTGTTAATTCTTTCAAGAACCAACTCCTTCTTTTGTTGATTCTTTCTATAGTTTTTTTATTCCAAATCATTTAATTCTGCTTTATTTTAATAATTTGCTTTCTCCTAATGGGTTTAGGGTTGGTTTGTTGCTCTTTTTCCAGGAGGTTAAGGTGAGACATTAACTAGTTGGTTTGCCATTTTTCCAACTTGCTGTTGTAGGCACTCCACGCTATAAATTTTCCTCTGAGTACTGCCTTTGTTGTGTCCCTAAGGAGTTGATATTTGTGTGCTCCTTATTGTTAAATTTCATAAACAGTTGGATATCTGTTCTGATCTCTTCGATTACCCATTGTTTTTGATTCAACAATGTGTGGTTCAGTCTCCATGAGTTACAGGGTTTTCTTTGGTGGAGATGTGTGTTCAGCTCCAATTTGATGCCTTTATGGTCTGAGAGTGTGCATGGAATAATTTCAGTGTTTCTGAATCTGTCCAGGTTTGCTTTATGGCCTAAGATGTGGTCTATTTTGGAAAATGTTCCATGTGCTGCTGAGAAAAATGTATATTGTGGTGTTACTGGGTGGAATATTCTGCAGATGTCTGTTAGATCTAGTTGGTCTATATAGTTGTTCAGTTCTAAGGTTTCTCTGTTGAGTTTTTGCCTTGTTGATCTGTCCATAGGTGAGAGTGGTGTGTTAAACTCACCAACAATCACTGTATTTCGATCTATGTATGGTTTCAGTGTAAGTGAAGTTTGGAGCTCCAGGACCGGGTGTGTAAATATTTAGGATCGTTATGTCTTCCTGGAGGAAAGATCCCTTTAGTAGTATGTAGTAACCTTCTTTATCTTTTCTTACTAATTTTAGTTTGAAGTCTATTTTATCTGATATGAGGATGGCAACTCCAGCCTGTTTATGGGGGCAGTTAGCTTGATAGAGTTTATTCCAAACTCTCACTTTCTAAAGTTGATGTTTTTTGGGTAAGATGTGTCTCTTGAAGACAGCAGAACGATGGCTCTTGCTTTTTGATCCAACTAGACAGCCTATGCCGTTTAATTGGAGAGTTAAATCCATTGATATTTAGAGTTAGGTTTGTGAGATATTTATTATTTCCTAGCATTTTTAAAAGCGTTTTGTAGGGCCTGTGTCTTGACAGTTCTTGTGGTCCTTAGATGGTATGCTGTTTAGGTGCCATTTCTTTCCCTATGTTGCATTTATTTTGGTTTTCTATGTATAGAGCATCTTTGAGAATTCTCTGTAGTGTTGGTTTTGTTTCGACATATTGTTGCAGCTTTTCCCTGGAATGGAATGTTTTTATTGTTCCCTCAGTTATGAATGAGAGCTTTGCTGGCTACAGTATTCTTGGTTGGTAGTTATTTGATTTAAGGGCATGACATATATGCGTCCAGTCACTTCGTGCTAGCATGGTATCTGCTGAGAAACCTGGGGTTATTCTGATTGGTTTTCCTTTATAGGTTACTGATCCCTTTTCCCTGGCTGCCTTTACGATCTTTTCTTTCATTTCTATTGATCCAGTTCGGATCACAATGTGGCGGTGGGATATTCTTTTCTGGTCAGGTCTGTTTGGGGTTCTAAAAGCTTCTCGTATCTGGATGGGCCTGCCCTTCTGGATATTTGGGAAGTTCTCTGAGATGATTCCCTGAAGTATATTTCCAATACCATTGACCTCTTTCTCCACGCCCTCCTCAATACCAACAAGTCTTAAATTAGGCTTCCTAATTGCATTTTGGACCTCTTGAAGCGCTCTCTCATATTTCCTAGATTTGGATTGACTCATTTTCTGTTCTTTCTCTATAATAACTAAATAATCTTCAGCCCCGGAAATTCTCTCCTCTGCATTGTCTATCCTGCTATCAAAGCTATCTACTTTAATTTTCATCTCCCTTGCTTCTAATTACTCATTTTTGATGCCTTGCATCTCCTTTTTTAGATCATGTATGGATTTCTTTATCTCCTTGATTTCCTTTTGAGTGGTTAGCTCAGTAACTTTATTTTCTTTGGACATTTGCTGGAGTTTGGTCACGTTTTTATTTGTGGATTCATCCATCTTTCTTTGAAAAACCTTTATTATGGCCTCCTTTATGGCTTCTTCTTTTTCACTTATCACCTTGTTTATGCTTTCCTCTTGTTCAGCTATGGCTTCCTCCATTATCTCTTTCTTTATATTTTCACATTTTTCATTAATGATGTTTATCAATTGCATTTGTGTAGCACTTGGAAGACTCTCCTCTCGGTTTGCCAGTGACTGTTCCATTGTCGGTTTACATTGGGTGGGGGATGTTTTTTCTTGTTTTGACATTTTTCTTGAGTTTCCTGTTCTGCCCAATTGAAAATGGGAGCAAGATTACTACTAAATACGATTATAGTTTTTCAGATATAACCAACCTAGACCTCTGTAGCTGGCAGACAGTAGATATTCACAAGTGTTGATTGGTATTATCACTCTTTCTTTTTGTGCACTTACAGACCAGTCTAATACAACCACTGATAAGCGATTTATACCCAAAACAATAAGCCTCTCAATCCAATCTCTATTGTCTTTAAGTCCCTCTGAGCCTAGAGAATAATTAACCACCTACATATAAAATATTGCTCAAAAGCCATCAAGTGTAGATCCGTGCAGTATAAGGGTTGAAAGACGAGCAGAGGTCCAGAGATAGAAAAAAAGAATGAGAGAGGTCAGGGGAGGTGCAAGAGGATTAACGTAGGAGTGTAAGAATATTGTAGTAATGAAGAAAAGTTATAGCATAAGGATAACTGACCTAAGTTGGTAAGTAGGTAGCATATTTGAGTACAAAGTTTGGAAAGTATTAGAATAAAACTTATGTGTTGCTGCACGACTAGCTCTTAGCCCAACCAGTGGCCTCACAGTGGACCATGGGATGGATCTGTTTTTCTTGTCTACGTTGAGGGAAAGGGGTATTTCACAAGATGCAGAAGCGAAGATTTCAGAAGCAAATGCTGTGAGTGAATTAGCTCGTAAAAAGCATTTTTATTTTCTTTTATCTTTCTGCCAATCTTGGGGCTTGAATTCAGGGCCTGAGCACTGTCCTCGGGTTTTCTCAAGTCTAGCCCTCTGCCACTTGAGCCACAGTGCCACATCTAGATTTTCTATCTATGTGGTACTGAGCAATCAAACCCAGATCTTCATGGATGCTAGGCAAGCACTCTACCACTATGCCAAACTCTCAACCCTGACATAGTAATTATAAAGTCCTCATCATCATCATCATATCCAAATATCCTTTCTCCTACAAAGAATGAACACTTAACTGTGTCTAATGCTTTTTTTTAATTTCACTAATTCTTCTGTGTTTTTCCCTCTTGCATTTTTTACACATGACAGCAAAGCTAATCATCAGGAAAAAATTGATTAGGATACAGAAACCTAATAATATCCTAGTAGATTGACGTCAAAAATATGTGCAAGATGCCCTGTGTGTTTGACCTAGTGGGAGAGTCCTTGGCTACCAAGCAGTAAGCCTCAGGTTTGATTCCTCATTACCACATACATAGAAAACGCTGCAAGTGGTGCTGTGGCTCGGTGGGACAGCTAAAGCCTAAAGAAAGCCCAAGAACAATGTTCACACTCTGAGGTCAAGTCCCAAGACTAGCAAAATCAAAAAAAAATTCGACAAGGGGCAAAATGCAGGCAGAGAAGGCACTGTGAAGCCAATGTTTTGTAAAGGATGAGGGCAATATTGAGCCTTAAGTTTGGATCTTACCTAAGAAAGGCTCCTTGAGCCTGAGACCAGACTGGTAGTTGGGCCTAGTGGAAGACATTGGGATTGGACAAATAAGGTGTGCTGTATACTACATCCACATGTATATTGTGAGACTGGAGGAGAGATTCAGCCTCCAGTATGTCTTTGGTGAGGTCTTTTGTGAGCAAGGATCTTTAGTCATTGTGCCCTGAAAGGTGACTCTGCCTCCCTCACAATGGAACAGAATATGGAACCCTGGTAACCAAGCCACTGTAACTAACAACCAGCTCAAGCCAGCTCACTTGGCCTGTGGCTCAGGAGGAAGAAAGATGTTGCTGTGCTGTTGCCAAAGGTCAGGAAACTCGAGTCTCAGGCATGGAAGTTGTGGATGTCTTACTCGAAGATGTACATGCTAGATCATTGCCAAGACACAAATCCAGTATAACAGAACTTTCTCTAAGAAGAAGGCCAGGAAAATCTAGGGCAACCAGATGAGGTAAAGTTCTAAGAAGAAATGTATTTGACCCCATCATCATCCCCACACACTACAACTTTCTTTTTTTTTCATTTTTTATTGTAATTAGTAAAAGGGTTAGATGATATTTGCCAGATAGTAGGTGCATTAATTCACATACATTGATACCCTTTCACATGTCTTGGTACCCATTTCCCTCCAACCCCACACCCCCAACCCGTCTTGGTTTTCCCCCCTTCCCTATCAAATTTCAAATATCCAAATACAAATAAATTCAATATATCAGATAACAAAGTGAGATACTATACCAATATGGGATAACCAAGGGACAGCAAGCGAGATGAGAGACAACATAGTACATTAAGGACAACAATCATTCATTATATGGCTTTTGTGTCAATATCCTGGAGGTCCTTTCAATTAGCTTCACATTATATGGCCTTATATATGGCCTTTTGCTCTATCGACAATCTCTGCTAGTAGAGCCCAAGGTTTCTACTGATTATGACGAATGAGGGAAACCACTGAGAATAAGTTCCTTTGAGTCTGGCTTACTTCACTTAATATGATTTGTTCTAAGTCTTTCCATTTCCTAACAAATGGGGCGATGTCATTCTTTCTGACAGCAGCATAGAATTCCATTGTGTACAAATACCACAACTTGTTGATCCACTCATCAACTGAGGGACATCTGGGTTGGTTCCATATCTTTGCTATGGTGAATAGTGCTGCAATGAACATTGTTGTGCTAGTGGGTTTAGTATGCCCTTGTTTCTGGATTGTTGGGTAAATGCCAAGTGGTGGAATTGCTGGGTCATAGGGGAGTTGTATGTTTAGCGTTTTGAGGCACTGCCTCACTGCTTTCCATTGTGGTTGAACGAGTTTGCACTCCCACCAACAGTGTAGTAGTGATCCCTCCTGGCCACATCCCCTCCAGCATGTGTTATCATTCGTTTTCCTGATCCTGGCCATTCTAACTGGAGTTAGGTGGAATCTTAGACTTGTTTTGATTTGCATTTCTTTTATGACCAGAGATGTTGAGCATTTCTTCATGTGTCTATAGGCCATTTTTGTTTCTTCTTCAGAGAAGACTCTCTTTAAGTCTTTGGCCCATTTTGTAATGGGATGGGTGTTACTTTGGAGGTTAGTTTTGGAGTGATTCAATTTTTTGAGTTGTTGATATATTTTAGATATGAGGCCTTGTTCCGTTGTTTGGGTGGTGAAGATCTTCTCCCACTCTGTAGGCTTCCTGATTAGTTTACTAGCTATATCCGTTGCCATACCAAAGCTCTGCAGTTTAATGCAGTCCCACTTATCCAGCCTTTCTCTGATTTGTTGTGATTCTTGGTCCTTATTAAGAAAGTTTCGACCTGTACAAGGAGGCCTAGTGTATCTCCTATTCCTTCCTGTAAACTTTTCAGTGTGTCAGCTTTTACCTCCACGTCTTTGATCCATTTGGAGTTAATTCTAGTGCAAGGGGACAAAGAAGGATCCAACTTTAGTTTTCTGCAGGTGTTTAACCAGTTCTGCCAGCACAACTTGTTGAAGAGGCTATCTTTCTTCCATTCTATTTTTTTGGCTCCCTGGTCAAAGATTAGGTGGCCATAGGTCTGTGGTTTAATATCTGGGTCCGCAGTTCTACTCCATTTGACTTCAGGCCTGTTCTTGTGCCAGTACCAAGCTGTTTTGAGAATTATAGCTCTGTAATAGAGCCTTAAGTTTGGAATTGAAATTCCTCCAGCGCTGTTCTTTCTGCTAAGAAGTGTTTTTGCTATACGGGGTCTTTTATTATTCCATATGAAATTTTGAATTGCCTCTTCTATGTCTTTAAAAATGACATTGGGATGTTGATGGGTATTACATTGAATTTGTAGATAGCCCTTGGCAAGATTGTCATTTTCACAATGTTGATTCTTCCAATCCAGGAGCATGGGAGGTTTTTCCATTTCCTTAGTTCTGCTTTAATTTCCTTTTTTAGGGTTTTAAAGTTTTCATCTAAACGGTCCTTTACATTCTTAGTTAAGCTAATTGCTAGGTACTTTATTTTCTTTGAGGCTATTGTGAAAGGATTTTCTTTCCTGATTATTGCCTCGTTCCTCTCAGTGTTGGCGTAAAGTAAGGCAGTTGATTTGTGAGGGTTGATTTTATGGCCTGCTACCCTTCCAAAGCTTTGAATCAGCTCAAGGAGCTTGGGAGTAGAGTCTATAGGATTCTTTAAAGACAGAATCATGTCATCTGCAAAGAGGGATAGTTTTATTTCCTCTTTCCCTACTTGGATCCCCTTTATGCTTGCTTCTTGCCATATTGCACTGCCTAGGAATTCTAGTAGTATGTTAAAAAGGAGTGGAGAGAGTGGGCATCCTTTTCTCATTCCTGATTTTAGAGGGAATGGCTTTAGATTTTCACCATTAAGTATAATACTAGCAGTGGGTTTCTCATACACAGCCTTTATTACATTGAGAAATGTTCCATGGATTCCTAGTTTCTCCACATCTTTTAACATAAAGGGGTTTTGGATCTTGTCAAATGCCTTTTCCGCATCTATGGAGACAATCATGTGATTTTATCCCTGCTCCTGTTGATGTGTTGAATTATATTAATTGATTTGTGTATGTTGAACCAGCTTTGCCTCCCTGTGATGAATCCAGTTTGATCATAGTGTATATTTTTTTTGATGAGTTGTTGTAGACGGTTGGCCAGTATTTTGTTGAGAAGTTTTGCATCGAGGTTCATCAAAGAAATGGGTCTATAGATCTCTTTCTTTGATGAATCTCTGTCTGGTTTGGGGATGAGGGATATGCTGGCTTCACAGAATCAGTTTAGTAAAGAACCTTCATTTTCAATTTCGTTGAAGAGCTTGAGGAGTATTGGTGTGAGCTCTGCTTTGAAGACCTTATAGAATTCAGCTGTGAATCCATCTGGCCCTGGGCTCTTTTTAAGTGGAAGTTGTCTAATTTCCATTTCTATTTCAGAGCTTGAAATAGGCCTGTTGAGTTGGGGTAGCTCTTCTTGGTTCAGTGTGTGTATGTTAATATTGTCTAGGAATTCATCCATTTCTTCTAGATTCTCAAATTTGTTGGCGTAAAGGTTTGAGAAGTATTCCCTCATGATATTCTGGATCTTGGTAATTTCTGTCGTGATATTACCATTTTCATCTGCGACTTTGTTTATTTCGATATGCTCTCTTCTTTTTTTGGTAAGATTTGCTAAGGGCTTGTCAATTTTGTTAATTCTTTCAAGAACCAACTCCTTGTTTTGTTGATTCTTTCTATAGTTTTTTATTCCAAATCATTTAATTCTGCTTTGATTTTAATAACTTGCTTTCTCCTAATGGGTTTAGGGTTGGTTTGTTGCTCTTTTTCCAGGAGGTTAAGGTGAGACATTAACTAGTTGGTTTGCCATTTTTCCAACTTGCTGTTGTAGGCACTCAGCGCTATAAATTTTCCTCAGAGTACTGCCTTTATTGTATCCCTAAGGAGTTGATATTTGTGTGCTCCTTATTGTTAAATTTCATAATCAGTTGGAAATCTCTTCTGATCTCTTCGAATACCCATTGTTTTTGATTCAACAATGTGTTGTTCAGTCTCCATGATTTACAGGGTATTCGTTGGTGGAGATGTGTGTTCAGCTCCAATTTGATGTCTTTATGGTCTGAGAGTGTGCATGGAATAATTTCAGTGTTTCTGAATCTGTCCAGGTTTGCTTTATGGCCTAAGATGTGGTCTATTTTGGAAAATGTTCCATGTGCTGCTGAGAAAAACGTATATTGTGTTGTTACTGGGTGGAATATTCTGCAGATGTCTGTTAGATCTAGTTGGTCTATATAATTGTTCAGTTCTAAGATTTCTCTGTTGAGTTTTTGCCTTGTTGATCTGTCCATAGGTGAGAGTGGTGTGTTAAACTCACCAACAATCACTGTATTTCGATCTATGTATGGTTTCAGTGTAAGTGAAGTTTGGAGCTCCGGGACCGGGTGTGTAAATATTTAGGATCGTTATGTCTTCCTGGAGGAAAGATCCCTTTAGTAGTATGTAGTAACCTTCTTTATCTTTTCTTACTAATTTTAGTTTGAAGTCTATTTTATCTGATATGAGGATGGCAACTCCAGCCTGTTTATGGGGGCAGTTAGCTTGATAGAGTTTATTCCAAACTCTCACTTTCTAAAGTTGATGTTTTTTGGGTAAGATGTGTCTCTTGAAGACTGCAGAACGATGGCTCTTGCTTTTTGATCCAACTAGACAGCCTATGCCGTTTAATTGGAGAGTTAAATCCATTGATATTTAGAGTTAGGATTGTGAGATATTTATTAGTTCCTAGCATTTTTAAAAGCGTTTAGTAGGGCCTGTGTCTTGACAGTTCTTGTGGTCCTTAGATGGTATGCTGTTTAGGTGCCATTTCTTTCCCTATGTTGCATTTATTTTGGTTTTCTATGTATAGAGCATCTTTGAGAATTCTCTGTAGTGTTGGTTTTGTTTCGACATATTGTTGCAGCTTTTCCCTGGAATGGAATGTTTTTATTGTTCCCTCAGTAATGAATGAGAGCTTTGCTGGCTACAGTATTCTTGGTTGGTAGTTATTTGATTTAAGGGCATGACATATATGCTTCCAGTCACTTCGTGCTAGCATGGTATCTGCTGAGAAACCTGGGGTTATTCTGATTGGTTTTCCTTTATAGGTTACTGATCCCTTTTCCCTGGCTGCCTTTACGATCTTTTCTTTCATTTCTATTGATCCAGTTCGGATCACAATGTGGCGGTGGGATGTTCTTTTCTGGTCAGGTCTGTTTGGGGTTCTAAAAGCTTCTCGTATCTGGATGGGCCTGCCATTCTGGATATTTGGGAAGTTCTCTGAGATGATTCCCTGAAGTATATTTCCAATACCATTGACCTCTTTCTCCACGCCCTCCTCAATACCAACTAGTCTTAAATTAGGCTTCCTAATTGCATTTTGGACCTCTTGAAGCACTCTCTCATATTTCCTAGATTTGGATTGACTCATTTTCTGTTCTTTCTCTATAATAACTAAATAATCTTCAGCCCCGGAAATTCTCTCCTCTGCATTGTCTATCCTGCTATCAAAGCTATCTACTTTAATTTTCATCTCCCTTGCTTCTAATTACTCATTTTTGATGCCTTGCATCTCCTTTTTTAGATCATGTATGGATTTCTTTATCTCCTTGATTTCCTTTTGAGTGGTTAGCTCAGTAGCTTTATTTTCTTTGGACATTTGCTGGAGTTTGGTCACGTTTTTATTTGTGGATTCATCCATCTTTCTTTGAAAAACCTTTATTATGGCCTCCTTTATGGCTTCTTCTTTTTCACTTATCACCTTGTTTATGCTTTCCTCTTGTTCAGCTATGGCTTCCTCCATTATCTCTTTCTTTATATTTTCACATTTTTCATTAATGACGTTTATCAATTGCATTTGTGTAGCACTTGGAAGACTCTCCTCTCGGTTTGCCAGTGACTGTTCCATTGTCGGTTTACATTGGGTGGGGGATGTTGTTTCTTGATTTGACATTTTTCTTGAGTTTCCTGTTCTGCCCAATTGAAAATGGGAGCAAGATTACTACTAAATACGATTATAGTTTTTCAGATATAACCAACCTAGGCCTCTGTAGATGGCAGACACTAGATATTCACAAGTGTTGATTGGTATTATCACGCTTTCTTTTTGTGCACTTACAGACCAGTCTAATACAACCACTGATAAGCGATTTATACCCAAAACAATAAGCCTCTCAATCCAATCTCTATTGTCTTTAAGTCCCTCTGAGCCTAGAGAATAATTAACCACCTACATATACAATATTGCTCAACAGCCATCAAGTGTAGATCCGTGCAGTATAAGGGTTGAAAGACGAGCAGAGATCCAGAGATAGAAAAAAAGAATGAGAGAGGTCAGGGGAGGTGCAAGAGGATTAACGTAGGAGTGTAAGAATATTGTAGTAATGAAGAAAAGTTATAGCATAAGGATAACTGACATAAGTTGGTAAGTAGGTAGCATATTTGAGTACAAAGTTTGGAAAGTTTTAGAATAAACTTATGTGTTGCTGCACGACTAGCTCTTAGCCCAACCAGTGGCCTCACAGTGGACCATGGGATGGATCTATTTTGCTTGTCTACGTTGAGGGAAAGGGGTATTTCACAAGATGCAGAAGCGAAGATTTCAGAAGCAAATGCTGTGAGTGAATTAGGTCGTAAAAAGCATTTTTATTTTCTTCTTTCTTTCTGCCAGTCTTGGGGCTTGAATTCAGGGCCTGAGCACTGTCCTCGGGTTTTCTCAAGTCTAGCCCTCTGCCACTTGAGCCACAGTGCCACATCTAGATTTTCTATCTATGTGATACTGAGCAATCAAACCCAGATCTTCATGGATGCTAGGCAAGCACTCTACCACTATGCCAAACTCTCAACCCTGACATAGTAATTATAAAGTCATCATCATCATATAAAATATCCGTTCTCCTACAAAGAATGAACACTTATCTATGTGTGTAATGCTTTTTTTAAAATTCACTAATTCTTCTGAGTTTTTCCCTCTTGCATTTTTTACACATGACAGCAAAGCTAATCATCAGGAAAAAATTGATTAGGGTACAGAAAACTAATAATGTCCTAATAAATTGACGTCAAAAATATGTACAAGATGCCCTGTGTGTTTGACCTAGTGGTAGAGTTCTTGGGTACCACGCAAAAAGACTCAGGTTTGATTCCTCATTACCACATACATAGAAAACGCTGCAAGTGGTGCTGTGGCTTGGTGGTACAGCTAAAGCCTAAAGAAAGCCGAAGAACAATATTCACACTCTGAGGTCCAGTCCCAAGACTAGCAAAAACAAAAAAAAATTCGACAAGGGGCAAAATGCAGGCAGAGAAGGCACTGTGAAGCAAATGTTTTGTAAAGTATGAGGGCAATATTGAGCCTTAAGTTTGGATCTTACCTAAGAAAGGCTCCTTGAGCCTGAGACCAGACTGGTAGTTGGGCCTAGTGGAAGACATTGGGACTGGATATATAAGGTGTGCTGTTTACTACATCCACATGTATATTGTGAGATTGGAGGAGAGATTCAGCCTCCAGTATGTCTTTGGTGAGGTCTTCGGTGAGCAAGGATCTTTGGTCATTGGGCCCGGAAAGGTCACCCTGCCTCCCTCACAATGGAACAGAATATGGAACCCTGGTAACCAAGCCACTGTAACTAACAACCAACTCAAGCCAGCTCACTTGGCCTGTGGCTCAGGAGGAAGAAAGATGTTGCTGTGCTGTTGCCAAAGGTCAGGAAACTCGAGTCTCAGGCATGGAAGTTGTGGATGTCTTACTCGAAGATGTACATGCTAGATCATTGCCAAGACAAAAATCCAGTATAACAGGTGTTTCTCTAAGAAGAAGGCCAGGAAAATCCAGGGCAACCAGATAAGGTATATTTCTAAGAAGAAAGGTATTTGACCCAATCATCCTCCCCACACACTACAACTTTCTTTTTTTTTAAATTTTTATTGTAATTAGTAAAAGGGTTACATGATATTTGCCGGATAGAAGGTGCATTAATTCACATACATTGATACCCATTCACATGTCTGGGTACCCATTAACCTCCAACCCCACACCCCCCACCAGTCATGGTTTTCCCCCCTTCCCTATCAAATTTCAAATATCCAAATACAAATAAATTCAATATATCAGATACCAAAGTGAGATACTATACCAATATGGGAGAACCAAGGGACAGCAAAGGAGATGAGAGACATCATCTACATTAAGGACAACAATTATTCATTATATGGATTTTGTTCAGTATCCTGGAGGTCCTTTCAATTAGCTTCACATTATATGGCCTTATATATGGACTTTTGCTCTATTGCAAATCTCTGCTAGTAGAGCCCAAGGTTTCTACTGATTATGACGAATGAGGGAAACCACTGAGAATAAGTTCCTTTGAGTCTGGCTTACTTCACTTAATATGATTTGTTCTAAGTCTTTCCATTTCCTAACAAATGGGGCGATGTCATTCTTTCTGACAGCAGCATAGAATTCCTTTGTGTACAAATACCACAACTTGTTGATCCACTCATCAAGTGAGGGACATCTGGGTTGGTTCCATATCTTTGCTATGGTGAATAGTGCTGCAATGAACATTGTTGTGCTAGTGGGTTTAGTATGCCCTTGTTTCTGGATTGTTGGGTAAATGCCAAGTGGTGGAATTGCTGGGTCATAGGGGAGTTCTATGTTTATCCTTTTGAGGCACTGCCACACTGCTTTCCATAGTGGTTGAACGAGTTTGCACTCCCACCAACAGTGTAGTATTGATCCCTCCTGGCCAAATCCCCTCCAGCATCTGTTGTCATTCGTTTTCCTGATCCTGGCCATTCTGTCTGGAGTGAGGTGGAATTTTAGAGTTGTTTTGATTTGCATTTCTTTTATGACCAGATATGTTGAGCATTTTTTCATGTGTCTATAGGCCATTTTCTTTCTTCTTCAGAGAAGACTCTCTTTAAGTCTTTGGCCCATTTTTTAATGGGATGGGTGTTACTTTGGAGGTTAGTTTTGGAGGGATTCAATTTTTTGAGTTGTTGATATATTTTAGATATGAGGCCTTTGTCCGTTGTTTGGGTGGTGAAGATCTTCTCCCACTCTGTAGGCTTCCTGATTAGTTTACTAGCTATATCCGTAGCCACACGAAAGCTCTGCAGTTTAATGCAGTCCCACTTATCCAGCCTTTCTCTGATTTGTTGTGATTCTTGGTCCTTATTAAGAAAGTTTCGACCTGTGCCAAGGAGGCCTAGTGTATCTCCTATTCCTTCCTGTAAACTTTTCAGTGTGTCAGCTTTTACCTCCTGGCCTTTGATCCATTTGCAGTTAATTCTAGTGCAAGGTGACAAAGAAGGATCCAACTTTAGTTTTCTGCAGGTGCTTAACCAGTTCTGCCAGCACAATTTGTTGAAGAGGCTATCTTTCTTCCATTCTATTTTTTTGGCTCCCTTGTCAAAGATTAGGTGGCCGTAGTTCTTGGTTTTATATCTGGGTCCGCAGTTCTATTCCATTGGACTTCAGGTCTGTTCTTGTGCCAGTACCAAGCTGTTTTGTGAATTATAGTTCTGTAATAGAGTCTAAAGTTTGGAATTGAAATTCCTCCAGCGCTGTTCTTTCTGCTAAGAAGTGTTTTTGCTATACTGGATCTTTTATTATTCCATATGAAATTTTAAATTGCCTTTTCTATTTCTTTAAAGAATGACATTGGGATGTTGATGGGTATTGCATTGAATTTGTAGATAGCCCTTGGTAAGATTGTCATTTTCACAATGTTGATTCTTCCAATCCAGGAGCATGGGAGATTTTTCCATTTCCTTAGTTCTGCTTTAATTTCCTTTTTTTAGGGTTTTAAAGTTTTCATCTAAACGGTCCTTTACATTCTTAGTTAAGCTAATTCCTAGGTACTTTATTTTCTTTGAGGCTATTGTGAAAGGAGTTTCTTTCCTGATTATTGCCTCGTTCCTCTCACTGTTGGCGTAATGGAAGGCAGTTGATTTTTGAGGGATGATTTTATGGCCTGCTACCCTTCCAAAGCTTTGAATCAGCTCAAGGAGTCTATAGGATTCTTTAAATAAAGAATCATGTCTTCTGCAAAGAGGGATAGTTTTATTTCCTCTTTCCCTACGTGGATCCCCTTTATGCTTGCTTCTTGCCTTATTGCACTGCCTAGGAATTCTAGTACTATGTTAAAAAGGAGTGGAGAGAGTGGGATCCTGAATGCTACCCCTTAGCACTTTTATGCAAAGCTTAGGCCTGTGGCATTTTAAGCACAATTCAATGCTCTGTTTTTTGCTGGTTAATTAGAGGTAAAAATCCTATGGAATGTATTGCATGGCTGATTTTGAACTGGAATCGTCATGTCTCAGCTTATCTTGAGTAGCTAATATTACAGTACTTTTACAACCTGTATGCTCATACACTTCGCTTCTGATCCAAACACTTATTGTTCAATTTAACTAACAAGATGTGAAGAGAGATGATTGACTGTAATTTACTAGATGGGATTCTAGTGAGTATATATTTCCACTTCCACTCTGAAGCCAGGGAAATGTTTCTGGTACATGTTTCAACTATCTCCCAAAGAGGAAATAATGTGTGAGTACGTTTGCTAGTATTTCAGATAGGAGATGGACTTTGGTGTTTGGAACCTGTTGGGCAGAGTGTATCAGCTGGGCTGTGATAACAGAGATGATGTTTCAGACAGGAATATTTTCATCCCAGACAGACTTAATCCAGATCCTTGGATTTCAGGCCTTGAGTAGATAGAATTACAAGTGTGAGCTGCCACCACCACCTGGTTCATTTTGGAAACCTTAATTGCTTCTCATTTGTTCCTTTCCTTTTTTGGAAGATTGATCTAAGCTGGCTGATTGTGCATCACAATGAAGTGATTGGCCTCAGGAATTGCAAATATTTACTTCATCAGCACGGAATGAATGAAGTTGATCTAAACCCAATAGTATTTTCCTTCTGATAAATAGGGAACTTACTTATATCATTTTTCCTTGCCTTTGCTTTCCCAAAGCAAGCAACATGTTTCTTAAAAACTATACTTCATGAGAATATTATAGTTAGAAGCTATCTTCTGCACACTTCAGAATAGTCCTTGCATTTATAAACTTATATTACAATATTAGGTAGAAGAATGGTGACTGTTAGTTTCATAACTATTTCATATGTTTTACTCTTTAAGGCTCATTAACTCAAGAAGGGATTAAATACATTTAGATAATAGTAGAACATAGCTGCTGCTGATTTGTTGTGTGTGCAGATGATACACAGATTTATTAGGATTACTCAAAAGTTTTCTTCAAATTTTCAGTAGTAGACTGCTATGCTAACTGGAAGGTGATAGTAATGATGCTGAAATTCTATGAATCATCTATGAAGCAGAATTTCAGGGGATAGTATTTGCTAGGGACTTAATTTCTAAGACGCATATCAAGAATATTGAACTATAACACCAAATGATGGAGGACTCAGCGTCACATTTTGTTTGTTTTATGCAAGACCTGGGACTTGAACCCAGGGCCTGGGAACTGTCCTTAAATGTTTTTTTTGCTTCAGGCTGGTGTTCTACCACTTGATCCACAGCTCCACTTCCAGATTTTTGGTAATGAACTGTAAATCAGAATATCATGCAATTTGTTTGGGCTGGATTCAAACCTGATTCTGTGTAGATAGGATTCCAAGTGTGAGCGCACAGAGCCTGGCTAGTATCATTCATCATTCAAGTCATGGGACTCCAATTCTGCACCTGGGTCTTGTCACTGAGCTTTTCAGCTCAAGACTACTGCCCTATCCCTTGAGCCATAGAGCCACTTCTGGGTTTCTGGTGGTTAATTGGAGATAAGAGTCACATGGACTTCAGTGCCCAGGCTGACTTTGAACTGCTATCCTTGGATCCCAGCCTCTTGAGTAGCTACATTTACAAGTGTGAGCCACCATACCCGGCTAAATTATTTTTTAAGTTAATTTTTTTTGTTAAGTCAATATATAGTTGGCATAAGGTTACATAAGTAATGAACACATTTCTTAAGAAAACTGTTATCCCCTCCCTCCTTTTTCTCTGTTTTCCTACCCTCAGCCCCCTCTCCACCCAGATTGTTCAGTTCATTTCCGTTTAGTGTCTTCCAAGTATCACTGTTCAATTGGTTCACCCTTTTTCCTTTGTTTTTTTTTACCATTTTATTATACCCTCTCCATTCCCCAAATCACATAAACCTATGTACAAGACACAGGGTACCCGAATTCAACACAATGACTACAGAGAATAAAACTAAAGAGAAAAAGAAGAAAAGAGGTAAAAAGCAAAGAAAATGAAAGAACATCATACAGTACCTTAGAAGCAACAACACTGAAAAACAAAACAGAAAACCTTGGGCTGAAAATGTAGCTTGCCTAGCATGTATGAAACCCTGGATTCCATTCTTCAGCACCACATAAAAAAAACTGGAAGTGCCACTGTGACTCAGCTGGTAGATTTCTAACGTTCAGCACAGAGTGTCTCCAAGTGACAAAAATCTGTCACATGTAAGTCAGGCTTCAAAACTTTGCTAGGAACCAGTTACGTGATTTGGAAGAAAGTCCAATTTTCAAAAAATCACTAGCCAGGCGCTGGAGGGTCATAATTTTCATTCTACTAGCCAGGGAGAAGGTGATTCAAAGCCTTTGCAAGCAAAAAAACGAAAACAAAAAAAAACTGTAAGATTCTTCTCTCCACTTATCCACCCAAAACCTAAGTGGAGTTGTGGCTAAAACTGGTACAGCATTAGCCTTGAGGAAAAAGAACTAAGAGACCTTGCCCAGGTCCAAAGTTCAAGCTCCCCACCAAGAAAGAAAAAAATGGAGTGCAGATACCTTAGTTTCAAAAGTATATCTGGATATCTTAGTAGATTTTTCTGATCTTTCCTCATTCATCTCATGGAACCACATAATCTTGATCCTGATCTGACCAAGAGCCTGCATTGTGCTTAATAAATTCATTCCACATATTCCAGTAGAATCTGGACAGCTAACAGCCACTTACCAATGCTTTATTCTACGTTTAGGCCAGTATGTCTTCATACCATCTACACAGTCAGCTATATCATCTTTCCAGAAGTATCATTGAGTGTAGAACACTCAGAACTAAAATATTTGCATAAAGATGTAATAAAACCCCTTGATTCATTAAGAAAATTTCTGTACCACTTAGAGCAAGTACATTAGTGGTATTTACCTCTAGCCTCTTTTTTAAAAAAATTTATTAACATTGAATTTTACATCATATTTCAAATGTCATGTTTAACCAACAAGTATTCAAGAAGGGAATCGCTATACAATCACTGGCACATAAATTTTAGAATATAGTAAAAATTAAGCTGAGTCTTTGTGTGTCATAGATACAGATTAATGTATAATAAAACACATGTCTATAGAGTGTATAGTCTATCCTAGATTTTTATGTCTATGTAGTTATGTTTATATCTCCAAAATTATGTCCAGAACTTTGGGTATCAACTATTCAATCATCGCTCTACTACTGTTTGAAACTAATATCCATATATTAAGGATACCATGTACCTTTTGTTCCTTGGTCTTGACTTATCTCCCTCAACAGGATTCACTCTAATTTCATCCACTACGCCAAAAATGCCATTATTATTTTTTTCTGTGCAGATCTTCTTTTTATGTATTTATTTTTATTGCAATTTATAGAAGGGTTACGTTATATTCACCAGATAGAAGGTGCATTACTTCTCAAACTTTGATACCCCATGTAACGATATGGTCCCCATTTCCCTTCCCCTACCCCCACTCATGTTCATTTCCCCCCTTCCCTATCCAATTTCAAATAACCAATTAGGCACATATGAAATATATTAGAAAACAAGGTGAAATATTGTAACAATATGATATAACCAAGGGATAGCAAAAGAGATAAGAGATCACATAGTTCATTAAGGACAACAATCACTCATTATATGAGTTTTGTTTCTTTATCTTGGAGGTCCTTACATTTAGTGTCATACTATTTGTCACGATGTCTCTAGATTTTGTTCTATTGTAAATCTCTGGTAGCAGAGCCCAAGGTTTCTACTGAATTTGACAAATGAGGGAGACTCTTGGGCCTATGTTCCTTTGAGTTTGGCTTACTTCACTTAATATGATTTTTTTCCTTTTCATCCACTTCCCCGAGAATGCCATTATTTTATCTTGTCGGTTGGCTATGTATCATTCCATTGTGTGTGTGTGTGTGTGTGTGTGTGTGTGTGTGTGTGTGTGTGTATCACATTTTTTGTAGTAGGGCATCTGGTTGTTTCCATCATCCAGCCTCATTTTCTACAGATATTTTTATAGTCTCTTTTTTATTTTCAGGGTAATGTATAGAGGGGTTACGATTACATTTACAGGTAGTGGACTGCATTACTTCTCACACATTTATTCCATTCCACATGTTTTTGTCCCCAGTTCCCTCTCCCCTCCCCTTCCCAATCATCTTGTTTCCCCCCTTCCCTTTCCTATTTGACATAAACAAATAAACATATATACAATATGCCAGGGAAAACATCAGATACAGTAACAATCTGACATTAACCAAAGGGCAAAATAAGAGATGAGAAATAACATAGTAGATTAAGGACAAAAATCACACAAGATAAGAGCAACGATGACACATGATATAGCTCTTGTTCCCATATCCTAGAGATCCTTTCATTTAGTCTCATCCTATATGACCTTATATACCTAGGTTTTTGAGTTATTGTAATCCTCTGCTAGGAGAGTCAAAGATGTGAACTAATTGTTACAAATGAGGGAAACCATTGAGCTTATGTTTCTTTGGGTCTGGCTTGCTTCACTTAATATGAATTTTTCCAAGTCTTTCCATTTCCTTACAAATGGGGCGATGTCTTTCCTTCTGATGGCAGCATAGCATTCCATTGTGTATAAGTACCACATCTTCTTGATTCAGTCATCTACTGAGTGGCATCTGGGTTGGTTTCATAGCTTTGCTATGGTAAATAGTGCTGCAATGAGCATCATTATGCTAGTGGCTTTAGTATGTCCTTTTTTCTGGACATTTGGGTAGATGCCAAGTAGTGGATTTGCTGGATCATAGGGGAGCTCTATGTTCAGTCTTTTGAGGAACCACCACACTGCTTTCCCAAGTGGTTGAACGAGTTTACACTCACACCAACAGTGTAGGTGTGATCCCCCCTGGTCACTTCCCCACCAGTATCTCTTATTAGTTTTTTTGATAATGACCATTCTGACTGGAGTCAGGTGGAATCTCAAAGTTGTTTTGATTTTCATTTCCCTTATTGCTAGAGATATGGAGCATTTCTTCATGTGTGTAAAGCCCATTTTAATTTTTTCTTCAGAGAATACTCTTTTAAGTCTTTAGCCCACCTTTTAATAGGATGGTTGTTTCTTTGAAGATTTGTTTGGGAGAGATTCATTTTTTTCAGCTATAGATATATTTTAGATAACTATATATATTTTTGTAGAAAAAAGAATGGAAGCCATCATGCTGGCTCACAGCTTAATTTCAGCTACTTAGGAGGCTCGGGGCTTAGGATCACAGGTCAAAGCCAACCAGGGCCCTACAGTGTGTGAGATCAAACTCTGTGAACATACAATGACTGTAAGAGGAATCTCCCTGCCTGGGAATGTAGCCTAATGGTAGAGTGCTCACCTAGAATGCATGAAGACCTAGGTTCTATTCACCGGTACCGCATACTCAGAAAAAAGCTAGAAGTGGCGCTGTGTCTCAAGAGGCAGAGCACTCACCTTGGGCAAGCGAGTCCAATGAAAATGTCTAGGCCCTGAGTCCAAGCCGTAGGACTGGCAAAAAGAAAAAAAAAGAGCAATCTTACTTAAGTAACAAGGAATGTACCCTATATTTATACAGACTGAAAAATTCATTAAGAAATTAGAAAATATGTATAAAGTGCATAATTTCTTTTGTGTGTTGGCACTGGGTCTTCAACTGAGTGCTTCAGCTCTATCCCTGATCTTTTCTGCTCAAGGCTAGCACTGTACCAATGGAGCCCCAAATCAACTATCTTCAATTGAGATATAAGCGATGAATATTTCAGGGTGCTTCATGAAAAACATTTTTATAAATTGAAACTTTCGACACAGTCTTATTTTAGTATGAATGTTGAGATGGGAAGAGACAGAAAAAGTGAAATGTTTCCTGATCCCCATAGAGAAGAGACTCAACAGAACCACTGTGGTCTGCAGGCTTCTTTGTGAGTTTTGTTTGCTTGTTTGATTTTTGTCAATTGTGGGTCTTGAACTCTGGGCCTGGGCACTGTCCCTGAGCTCTTCAGCTCAAGGCTAGTGCTTTAATCTGTGAGCCACAGTGCCACTTCTGGTTTTTCTGGCAGTTAACTGGGTACTTTGGCTGGCTTTAAACTTTGATTCTCAGATCTTAGCCTCCTGAGTAGCTAAGATTATAGGTGTGAGGTACCATCACCAGGCTGCTGCTCTGTTACTATGCAGGTTCTGGATCAAGAACTTCAAGTTCTTACTTCAATTTTTTCTTCTCTTGCCTGATACTCTGCCATTTCAACGAAGCCCCAGTTCCTGGTCTTTGTTGGTTAATGAGAGATATTATGATTTTCTAATATTCAGAGCAATGATTATAAAACCCAGCATTTTACTTACTTGAATAAATTAAGAGACAGGACCTAGTGAGATGGAAAACAAATTTTTTTTCAAGTTGCTATCCTGTTCTAATGCATAAGTCTGGCTATTTTGCTTACACACAAATATGTATTTTACCAATTTCTACTCTATTTTTGCTTAGCTTAAAACCACCACTGCCATTTCATAGATTTTGTTGTTGTTGTTTGCGGTGCTTGAACTCTGTGGCTGGGCTGTTCCTCAGATCTTCAGTTCAATGCCAGTGCTCTACTACTTTTGATTTGGCCAGTCCTGGGCTTGAAATCAGGGACTGAGCACTGTCCTTATATTTTCTCAAGGCTAGGGCTCTACCACTTCAGCCTCAGCACCACTTCCAGCATTTTTGTATGTATGTAGTATTGAGGAATTGAACCCAGGTCTTCGTGCATGCTAGGCAAGCACTCTGCCAATAGGCCAAACTCCCAGCCCAAAATTATTCATCATTACTATTAGCTTTCTTCTTTTTTTATTATTGATTCATCATGGTGCTTGGACTTTGGGCCTGGACACTGTCCCTGAGCTCTGCAGCTCAAGGCTAGCGCTCTTCCTCTAGAGCTCCATTTTTGGTTTCTGGTAGTTAATTGGTGATGCAAGTCTCACAAACCTATGTGTCCAGGCTGGCTTTGGGCTTTGAACCAAGATCCTCCAATCTCAGCCTCCATAGTAGCTAGAATTACACGCTTCAGCCAGCAGTGCTTGACTGTTTGATGTCTCTGTCTGTGTCTCTCTGTCTCTGTCTGTCTCTGTCTGTCTGCCTGTCTGTCTGTCTGTCTCTCTCTGTCTCTGTGTCTCTCTCTCTCTCTGTCTCTCTGTCTCTCTCTCTCTGTCTCTCTCTGTCTCTCTCTCTCTCTCTCTCTCTCTCTCTCTCTCTCTCTCTCTCTTTCTCTCTCTCTCTCTCTCTCTCTCTCTCTCTTTTGGTTGTAAGACTTTAATTGTGCACCTGGGCAGTGTCCCTGGGCTCTTCAGCTCAAGGCTACAACCTTAAACACCTTGAGCCACAGTGTCACTTCTGGTTTTCTGGTGCTTAAGTGGAAGTAACAGTTTCATGGACTTTAGTGTCTGGTTTGAACTGTGATCCTCAGAACCCAACCTTCTGAGATCATTTCCAGCTTTTTTTTTGGTGTAAATGGTACAGAGTAATTGAACACAGGGCTTTGTGCATACTAGGCAAGCAAACTACCACTAGTGTGCACTCCAGCCTTAGATAAGGGCTTTCTTTTTCTTTTTCTTTTTTTCACTCATGGGGCTTGAATTCTGGGCCTGGATATTTACCTTAAGCTGTTCAGCTCAAGGCAAGAGCTCTACCACTTGAGGCACATTGTCATTTTGAATTTTCTATATTATTTGGAAATAAGATTCTCACAGATTTTTATGCCTGGGCCATCTTTGAACCTCGATCCTCCAGGGTAGCTAGGATTACCAGGGTGAGCCACCAGTCACGGGCATTAAATTATTATTTTTTGCATGTCCTATGGCTTCAACTCATGGCCAGAGCCCTGTCCTAGGGCTTGCTCAAGGATAGCACTTTACTTCAGCCAGCCAACTCCCGGTCCAAATAGACCACTCTTGAAGCTAGAATTACAGAGATCTGCCATAATACTGGCATGTCGTTATCTAAGTATATAATTTTTCTTCTATTTTTGATGGCTTTTCCTTAGTGTACATATTTCCTACATATTTTATGGAAAACTACCTTCCCCCTGGGGCCATAAGTTAAGCCTAGTGGAAGAGTTCTTGCCGAGCATGAATGAAGACCCAAGTTCAATTCCTCAGCAGGACATAGATAAAAAAGATAAAGTGGTGCTGTGGCACATGTGATAGAACTTGCGCCTTAAGAATAAACAAAAACAAAAACAAGGATCGTGCTCAGGTCCTGAGTCTAAGCCCAGTACTGGCAAAAAAAAATTCTGCCCAAAGTAGACATTTAAACTTATTGTACTTTTCAAAAAATTTGTTGTCAAGGTGATATACAAAGAGATTGCTGTTACATGTGTAATGAGTACATTTCTTGTAAACACTGTTACCCCCTCCCCCTTTTCTCTTTCCCTTCCCCCAAGTCATAAATTTCATTTACAACAAATATATATATATTTTCATTCCTGAAAAAAAATAGTTTAAAATGTGTTCAAATAAATGATGTAGGTTGATATATTTATCAAAATGGATTTCTTGAACTCTAAAATAAACATTCTAGGTAATTTTTCTCATAAAATTGTAGTAATGCTATAAAACTAATAAAAAAGGAATTTTAGTTATTAATTTCTTATATTTTACCTTTAACATTATTACACTAAGCATACTGTTTATGCTATTAATACAGACAGCATGAAATATGATTATGTAAAAAAATTAAATGATTAAAATAGTAAGGTTGGGGGCCAGTAGTTTGGCTTGGTGGCACACACCCTGGAATGGCAAAAAAGAAGTAGGGTTAGATAAAACAGATTTATTTCCAAATGTGTGGAAAATGGTATGATTTCTTGTTTGGCTAGTCCTGGGGCTTGAACTGAGGGACCGGGAATTGTCCTTGGCCACATTTGTTCAAGGGTGGCACTCTGATACCTGAGCCACAGTGCCCAATCTGCTATTTCTGTGTATGCAGTGCCGAGGAATTGAATCAAGGTCTTCTTGTATACTAGGCGAGCACTCTACAACTAGGCCACATTCAAAGCCAAAGTAGATTTTTGATGCTATTGTGGAGTTTTAATTTTCTTAAATATTTGTACAAAGCACAATGGATATATAAACAGACTTGAACTCACAGAACAGAGTCCCACATAATATTATAGTTACTCTGGCACTTCTCCCGATTGACAAAACACATTTCCAGGCATCTGCTCTGTCCTTAAACTTTGGTAGCTGACTTGTCTTTCCATAGAGGCCTGGCCTGGATTCCTGGTGATTTCATGCATTTCATAGTTCCCTGTATATCCAGTAAGGTTGTCTTCTATGGGACCAGACCTGTCTGGTTTTTGGCCCATCCAGGACCTATGTGTCTGAGGTCTCACATTATAAGTGGAAAATAAAACACAGTATAATAAGCACTGAAGAACTGCACACCATAATATTAACAATGAGAGTTTAATAGTTAGCAAAGTAAATACAATGAATACTTGACAAGAATCATGAGAGCAAGATAAAGAGATGTCTTTTTAGGAAGGGGACAGGGAAGCTCTAAATCCAGACTGGCCTCCAAGTTGCCTTCAGACAGTAATTCTCCTTCACAGTCCTCAGAAGGGTCTCCTTCCTCATGAGAAACAGAATGTCCTTCCTGAATTAAGAGGGGGATGGATTCTGGTTTGTCGAATGGAGATTGAGTCCCTTTTAGCGAGATGGATGGGTCTGGATATTCTGTGAGGATGGATTCATTTTCCTCCAATGAATCCAGTATTGAGAGTACACTTGCTGCTTCCCATGCGGACATTTTCCATGAGCCCAGCATGTGCCCCTTCAGCTTGCACAATAAGTGGAGTGTTACTCTGACTCAGATGGACTGAGTCTGGGACGAGTGTGAAAGGAAACGGAAGGAAATCTGGCTGCTCTTTTTCTTCCTCCATAGTATCTGCAGGTTCAACTGTGTCACACATGGGGTTCAGAGCAAAAGGTTTATCCACAGGACTCTAAACCTGTTTGGTAATTTCTACAGAAGGCCCATGGTTTCTGGAGTGCAGTGATGATTCTCAGTCTCCAGCAGTCACCAGCTCCATTGGTGGGTTTTTCATCCAGAGTTCAGGATAAGCTCTTCCACGATGACCCAAACCTAAGAATGGAAATAGGTACAGAGTGGACAGAGTGGACTCTGCAAGTTGAAGTGTCACTCAACTTCCATGAGGATCTAATGGAGGAACCTGTAGAACTGGAGTTTGGACTGAACACTGAGGAGGTGTAGGGTCTTTCTAATGAGTGCTTATTCCCGAGTCCTTTCAGAGGACAGACATTACCTGGCTGACACCACCCATAAAGGGCATTTTGCCAAGCTCTGTAGAAGTAAGGGCCAACCAATATCTAGACCACATGGGCTTCCTACTCACAGGCTCTGAGGCACCCACACCAGGACTTCTACTTTTTCTTGGTCTTACTGGTCGCACATTCCTCCAGCTGGTCAAAAAGTATGTGTTTAGAAGAGCAGGTCCAAAGCCGGCATGTGGAGCCTCATATAGAGCTTGAGTTGTGTCAGGGTGTGGCAGTTCTTGAACTCGTAGAAATCACTGGGGTAGAAGTCCATTCACATCGTATAGATGGAACACATGATGCTGTGGGCACATTCGGTACAAGGAAAGTGAGAGCCTTCTCTCTCCATCCTGAGCCTTCTACCAAAGCCACTTTCTTGCAGGACTCTAATGCTGTGGCTGTCCTGCAGAGATGTGCACTTATGTGCTGGGAGGGGGGTAAGAGACACTCAAGAACAGGATGACTTTTACACCCCACTTCCAGAAGCTTCTCAGAGAGGCTTCTATGCATCTGTCCAAAGTAAACGCACCTTAAATTAACTAAGTAAATGCTCTAAATAAATCAATAAGTGAATGCTCTAAATAAAGAACTAAATGCTCATTCCTCTAATTTTAGCCACCCAGCAGGCTGAGCTCTGAAGATGACAGTGGAAAGCCAGTCTAGTCAGTAAAATCTAAAGGCACTTGTCTTCAATTAGGCAGCAAAAAGCCAGAACTTGACCTATGACTCAAATGGTACAGTGCTAATTTTTGAACACCAAAGGGATGGCATTTAGACCTGGGTTCAGGTTCAAGTGGCAGCACTGGACCACACACCAAAATGTAAATGCTTTCAGGTTCTAACAGGCAAAGCTATCACAATCCCTCCCTGATGGCTCAAAAGTGATTCAGCCCCCAGCTTTTCCTCTGACTCCAGTATTTCACAGGCCTCCGCCATTAGTACTGACACCTCATTTCTTACTGGGAAATGGGATTTCCTAGGATGTCACCTAGGTGAGGGCTGCAGTTGGGAGCCACTTACTCATGCCTGAAATCCAACTTCTCAGTAAGCACACTGTTGAGACTCCAGTAGCTTGTGAGGGAAATGAAATGGCATGGTGTCCCAGTCATAATAAAGTAGTTTGTGCACTTGTATCATGCTTAGCTCCCCTGTGAACACCCCAGTGAACCAAACAGGCTCAGAGAGGAGCCAAGTATTCCAAGACTTGTCCAGGAGGGGTGAGCAAACCTGGGTTTGGAGGGGGAACACTCACTTTTTCAAGAGAATTTCCAGCAACTACTACATTGTCCTCCACTATTTGAAATTGTGCAGGAAGTTTCCCACATAAAAGAGATCACCTTTCTGGTAGGCAGGGATCAGCTTTGTCAGCAGCATCTCCAACAGGCCTTCCTCCATGATCCATAGGATACAAGGCTCATTCAGAGTCTGAGCTGACTTACCATCACACTATGTTGGCAAAACAGTGGATATTTCAAACGTAGGAATGGGACCACACTTTACACTGAGGAATTGGAATAGAGTAGATTGGAAATGACACACTCTAATCTCAGTAGAGTCACTTGAAAGCACACAAGAAGGTTGTAGTGTGTGGGCAGGATGATGGGTTCAAATAGGTTTCCTCTCAATATACCTCATCTCAGTTTCCCTGGAGTTTCCTGGCTTTCTTCCTAGAGAAATGCCTGATATACTGGAATTTTGGCTTGGCACTGATCCAGCATCTACTTCTTCAAGTGAGACATCCATATCTCTCATGCCTGAGATCCGAGCCTCCTGACCTTTGGCAACAGCACAGCAACATCTTTCTGGTTCCTGAGCCACAGGCCAAGGGAGTTGGCTTGAGCTGGTTGTCACATACAGTGGCTTGGTTACCAGGGTTCCATATTCTGTTCCATTGTGAGGGAGGTAGGGTCACCTTTCAAGGCCCAATGACCAAAGCTCCTTGCTCACAGAAGACCTCCCCAAAGACATACTGGAGGCTGAATCTCCCTTCCCACCTCACATATGGATGTAGTAAACAGCACACCTTTTTGTTCAAATCCCAAGTCATTAACTAGGCGTAAGTGCTAGCCTGTTCTCAGGCTCAAGGAGCCTTTCTTAGGTAAGATCCAAACTTAACTGTCACTATTCCCCTTACCCTTCACAAGACATTTTGCTTCACAGTGCCTTCTCAGCTTGCATTTTGCCTCTTGCACATTTTTTTGCTAGTCCTGGGACTTGACCTCAGAGCCTGACCATTGTTCTTAGGCTTTCTTTAGGCTATAGCTGTCCCACCAAGCCACAGCACAACTTCCAGCGTTTTCTATGTATATGGTACTGCAGAATCAAACCGGAGTCTTTTTGTGTGGTAGCCCAGCACTCTACAAATAGATGAAAGACCCAGGCCATCTTGCACATATTTTTCACTTCAATCTACTAGGACGTCGTTAGGTTTCTGTATCCTAATCTATTTTTCTTCCTGATGAATATCTGTGCTGTCATCTGTAAAAATTCAAGTGGGAAAATCACAGAAGCATTGGTGACATAAAAAAAATCTTACAGACATAGATAAGTGTTCATTCTTTGTAGGAGAAAGGATTTTTTGATATGATGATGATGACTATTTATAAATACTTTATCGGGGTTTAGAGTTTGGCCCAGTGGTAGAGTGCTTGCCTAGCATCCATGAAGATCTAGGTTTGAGTCCTTAATATCACACAGATATAAAAAACCATATGGCAATGTGGCTCAAGTGGCAGAGGGCTAGACTTGGGAAAAGCCAAGAGCAGTGCTCAGGCCCTGAGTTCAAGCCCCAGGAATGGCAGAAAAAACAAAAGAAAAGAAAAGAAAAGAAATGTGCTTTTTACAAGTTATTCACTCACAGCATTTGCCTCTGAATTCTTCGCTTCTGCATCTTGTGACTTATCCCTTTCCCTCAATGTAGACAAGAAAAACAGATTTTATTACTTGCTATCCTGTTGTCCAATCTTTGGATATTAATTCAAAATACAATATTGCCTGAGATATTGTGTGTGTGCATGTGTGTGTGTATCTGCCAATGTGTGCATGCACACATGTGTACAGGGTTTAGGGCTTACTCATAGGGCCTGTGTGATAACCCTCAGCATCTTTTCCTCAAAGGTATTGGTCTTTCACTTGTAGCTTATTATAGCTAATTGGAGTTGAGAGATTCACTCAATTTCTTGCCCTGTGCATTGGAACCCAGTGCTGGGTTCTCATATTGTTAATTGTAGCTATAGAGAAGCCTGAGGTCTGGGGATCCTCGTTAGAATCCAGCCCCTGAAAGAAAGTCACTGATAGAAATCTTTATCTTCAGTTAAGCACGAATAAATAAGGCAAAAGTGGAACTGTGGCTCAGTTCCTCTTGTACCAGCCATGAGAAAATTAGTAATTGGCAGCACCTGGTCCCTGAGAGAAATCCTTAGCACTGGTTCAAAAAAAGAAAGAAAATAATGAAAAAAATTAAAACTTGCTGAGGAATCCATAAGGATAAACGTGCCTGTGAATAATCTTGTCATTTCAGATTCCCTCAAGAGCTTATGTCTCTCTATATTTTATCAAGTTTTTTAAAGATATTTACATATTTTCTATCTTTCTTAAACAGAGATAGCCATCCACAAAACACAAACACAAACTCTCACACAGTATACCACCCACCCATAAGTGTCTGGCTATGTATATATGTATAGTCATATGTATTGATCTGTCTCTCTATACTAATATATTAATGCATAAACATATGTATTTAGACAAACAGGAAACATACATAGATAGGTCTCAGGCATTTCCAGATTTTGTGCAAGTCTTCTGAGTGCAACTTACCATTGTATTGTTTGTCAAGATAGAGTCCCTCTAACTTTTGGCCAGCTTCTTGTCCTTTGATACTTTTTTCTTCCAGTCCTGGGTTTTGAACGCTAGGCCTGGATGCTGGCACTGAGCTTGAGCTTCTTGCATTCAGTAGTTTATTGCAGATAAGATTCTCATGGATTTTCTGTCCTGGGTTGGATTTGAATTGTGATCCTCAGATCTCAAACTCCTGAGTAGCTAGGATGACAGTCTTGAGCTAACAGTACCTGGTTCCTTTGCCTCTTTTACCCTTTTTTTTGGCCCCACCAAAGCCATGGTATCTACCTTCCTATGTTCTCTCCACCTGCCCACAGACAGGGGTCTGACAGATGCTTTCCAAACACTTATTCATGTCCTCCTCTGTATTGGCTGACAGCTAAGACATGCACTCACATTTCTGGATGCCAAACACAAAGCGATGTGATTGTTTCTCAGTCTGGAACATCCTATCAGATTTATAGCACCACAGAGGGTCAGGTTGATGCTCCTCCAGGGCTTCTTAAATTGTTCTCATATTAATCCCCAACACGTTTGTCATCACTTGTCCAGCTAATTCATGGACTAAAGCAGCATTCCCTACAAACTTAGATCCCAATACCATGAGGACACTCAAGGGTGCATTAGGAGTGTGACCTGCAGGTGGATGTGAGCCTGTCTGAGTTGGAGGGGATTTCTCCACCACAGGAAATGGAATACAAATTTAGAATCTGCTTTCATGAGGTGACAATCTCTGGCAGATGTTCTTATCAAATGTGGCACTGCCTACTTCCAGCTTAAAACATGGGTTGATGACCCAACATAACAGAGAATGTATTCACCCCGGCCCAACATATAGGCTGGGACCCTGAACTTTCAGGTAGCATTTGGCTTTGAAGGTCATGAGATCTTAGTCTACAAATGATGAGCCCCCTCCCATGAGGCATAGCAAACGGAGCCAAAGTGCAACCCAGTTAAGCACCAGATCAAGCTTCCCTTCTTCAGTAGGGTATGGTTTGAAAACTGTGCATAGCTTCTGTTTGAAGCCAGTCCAGAAAGGAAAGTCCATGAAACTCTCATTTCCAGTTAACTGCCAAGAAAAAGCCAAAGATAGAGATGAAGCTCAAGAGAGGTAGAGAGCCATCTGAAAAGAATGGTTACACCCTGCAACATCCTTATTATCTGATCTTGAAAACATCTCTGCGTGCATCCCAGCATGCAGCCAGCATCTGTTGGTGACAGTGACCGCTGTGCCCATTGGCAATCTTCACTGTCTCTGACATCTGTAATGTGCACCTCATTCTGTTGGGTTTGTGAAGCGGTGTCAACCCTGCAGAAGGAACCAACTGTGCCCTAACTCCCACTGTCCCCTGGGGCCCCTAGCATTCCCCCATCTGCACCCCTCCTGTAGCTTCTGATCCTAGGGAGCCCTCCTGCCCTGTCCAACACTCACATGAAGTGCATATTTCTTCTCCTGGGGCAACTTCTCCACAGAGAGTACATGACATGCCCACTCTCCAGGCACGGGGAGATCCTGTCAAAGTAGGAAATCAGTGATAAGGACATAAAGTGATGAATAGAATTTTAGATCCTGATGGTAGACAGTCTGCAAAATCAAAGGGAGAATGGAATTGGAGGGGACCAGGGATCAGGATGTGGGCATGGAGCTTCCCTGCCAAGGGGGTGGGGGAAGTCACAGGCTGGGGGATGCACAGGATGATCCATGGGCCCTGTGCAGCTACTGGGTCACCCCCTTCTGCATCTCAGCCTTTGGCTTTGAGCTCTGTGATCATCAAGATATGCACAGTCTGTACTCTGGCTGGCAGAAGAAAGGACCCCGGGAAGACAAATGTAGACCCTTTGTGAGTGTAGGAAGGGGTAGGCTGGACACCCAGTCCAAGAGGAGCTAAAACTGGAGTCGAGGGGTGTGCAAGGAGTGGGTGTGAGGGTTGTGGGCAGTCACAGTCACAGCAGAGGTGGCTCTGTCTGTGGGGTGAATGCCTCCCTGCAGGCACAGCACTGGACATATCAGAGATCCACATGAAAAGGAAAAGCTGGAAATGGCACTATGGTTCAAATGGTAGAGCATCAACCTTGAGCAAAAGAGCTCAGGGACAGTACCCAGGACCTGAGTTCAAGCATCATGACTGTAAAAGAAAAAGAACCAGGACTATGAGAGGGAACCTGGTACTCTCTTGGTCTAATCAGACACAAGAAGAGGCCGGGATAGGCTGTGGAAAAACACAGAGAACATCTTCCCCCAGCTCATCCTGTCCTGCATGCTGGGGCAGCCATGTAACTAGGGCTACGGTGAGATCATCTTCACCCCTGTGCTGCCATCTGAATTGTAGGCCTCTGTCCTGGCATGGGGTGTCCTGATGGCTGAGCAGGTGCCCTAACCCTAGATGGAGAGCAGCCACTGACTGTGGTATCTAAGGAGAGATCTGTTCCATAGCTATCAGGCCACCCAGCATGGGAGCCATAATCACCCCTCACCCAGGTAGAGGCCAATGGTTCTCCAGGTGCTACTAACATTGCCCCACCCCTAGCTCTGGGTACACGTGACATTCCCTCCACAAGGAGCAGGACTAAGTAAAGGATCAGGAAGCTGCCTATGGGCTTCAGATGATGGCCAGGCTGGCACTACAGATGGCCTCACTCTGTCACCACCTTCCCCTGCCTCCATCATTCCTCCATCATGCCTCTCTACCTCCCACCCATTAACCTTGGAAACCAATGAACTGGGCTCTCATCATTCCTCTCATCTCTTCACCCACCTTGCCATGCGTCCATCCCTCTGTCACTTCCACCCCACACACATCCCACCACCAGCCACCCTGTAGCTTATGAGGATCCCAGAGGAAGCTCTTGGTGAAGGGCTTGTGACCACAAAACAGTTACTATCACCCGCTCCGGCCTGATCCACCACAGAATAAGAACAGCCAAGCAGGCACACACTGCAGCAGAGTTGCTCTGCCGCCACCCTGATTTCTTCATGGCCAGGACTTGTCTCTCCTCAGCCTCCCAGCTCAGTAACCAGAACATTGTGCTTTCACAGAGCCATGGCTTCCAGTCTCCATGCACACAATGACATCAAGGTGATGCCAACTTCCCCATCTCTATATATTTCTAACTATGGGATGGGAGCTGAGGTTCTCTTCTGTGACTCCATCCGCTAAGAGGCTCATGCAGATTTCTATCCTTTGCTCATCATGGTGACTCTTTGGTTAACAAGTCACTGCTGGGCTTCCAGTTCACCACATATAGAACCCATACTCCAACACTTTTCTTAGAAGGACTGATGACTTTTAAATATTCTCTAGTTTTAAATTTCTAGTTCCTTCTCTCTTTCATTTATATATTTCCCTTCCTCACATACTTCCCTTTTTTACCTTCCTTCTTTCATTCCTGGCCTTGAACTCAAGACCTGGAGCTTTTTCTTAGCTTTTCTTTGCTCAAGGTAGCACTCTAGCTCTTGAGCCACAGCTCTACTTCAATCTTTGTTCTTGCTCTAAACTGGGAGTATGAGTCTCATGCATTTTTCCCTTTGCTGGGTTGGTTTTAAACCACAATACTAAGATCACGATCCTGAATATGCCTCAGATTACAGGTATTATCTAATCAAAACAAATTCCTGATTTCTTTTTTAGACATAATTAGTTCTTTCAGGTGAGCCACCAGCCACTCATGCAAGAGCATTGCAGGATCCCAGCATTCATCTTGTCTCCAGTCTTATTCCATCCATCTCACAATGGTCATCTAAAACACCCTGCTGCATGCCTGAAGTCACAAGGAAGGTTCTCAACGCCATGAGAGGCCCCCTTAAGCTCTGCCTCAGACATGCCCAGCCCCCATCCCACTTCCACATGAGCATTTGTTTAGGAGAAATTTCCTGAGTACATCATCATCTTTTCCTCACCATTCAAATTTCATCTTTGGAGTCATTTCTCCCAGACAAAGAGGAACATGATCCATGGTTTGAGAGCAGCTCCAGCTTCATAGTCCCAGCCACCAACACCCCCCCATTACCCTGCCAGACACCTGAATTCAAGAACAATGTTTTCACTACCCCTGACGCTTATCAAATGTTTTAACTTATACAGTGCATTAAAATAATTTTACTAAATGGAATAAACACATGGCATCAAGCTTCAGAATCTTAGCACCTGAACTTTTAGTGAATCACAGACACACCAGCATTTCTGTAGCCAACAGAAATCTTAGCTTTGAGATTTCAGCATTTCTGGTATCCAAGTTTGGATGTGCTAACACTGCCCTTAATGGGGCACTTCAATCACACAATCCCACAACAATCAATGTCATTTGACATTCACTGGTAGGTGGTGCTAGGAAAAAGACTGATGTGCCAACTCCATGCTGGCTTGACCTATGCCATTTTCAAACCTGGAGCAAGTGGGGCTCCTCTCTCCATGACACATTTTGTGTACTACCCCAGGAGGACCTTTACCTTGAGACAAAATTATGAAGACTATCTCTACCCGCAAAGATTCCAGTGAGATGTGCCTACATGGATAAAGCTAAAATCTCACTAAAGTGAGGTTGTTGGCAGTGCTGGAGCCTGAACTCAGGGCCTGGGCACTAAGCATTTGTACTCAAGACTAGCCCTTTACCACTTGAGCCCAAACTCCATTCCCAGCTGTTTTTATTTTTGGTAGTAAGAATCTATCAGACTTTCCTGTTCTAGGTGACTTGGAACTTCCATACTCAGATCTCAGCCTCCTGACCAGCCTGGAATAAACGTGTGGATCAGCCATGCACCACACCTGAGGACTTCTGCCAGCACATTTTTTCCCAAAAATTGGAAGAGGAAGATGAGGGAGGGTTGGGCTCATCCTGCCCTGCATATGAAGGAGTTGGATCTACCCAGTAACAGAGGCAGTGGTGACACCTGAAACTGCGCGTTTGAGCCTTTGCTGCTAGTAAACAGGGCTACCTATGTCTCAATGAGAAAGGTGAGATTTTGGTGGAGAAGGTGAGATTAAACATTATGTATCATGCAAGAAGACAGACTATAAGGGGTCTTTTATTATTCCAAGTGAAATTTTGGATTTCCTCTTCTGTTTCTTTAAAGAATGACATTGGGATATTGATGTATATTGCACTGAATTTGTAGATAGTCCTTATCAAGATTGCCATTTTTACAATATTACTTCTTCCAAACCAGGAGCATAGGTTTTTGCATTTCCTCAGTTCTGCGTTAATGTCCTTCTCCAGGGTTTATTGTTCCATCAAAAAGGTGCTTTACATTCTAAGTTAATTCCTAGGTATTTATTTTCTTTGATAGCAAAATGAGTTGCTATCCTGATTCTTGCCTCATTCCTCTCATTTGTTGGCATATAGGAAGGCAGTTGACATTGAGGTTTAATTTTATACCCTGCTACCTTACCAAAGGTTTATATCAGCTCAAGCAGCTTTGGATTAGAGTCCATAGGGTTCTTTAAATACAGAATCATGTCATCTGTAAGGAGAGAAAGTTTCAGTTCCTCTTTCCCTTTTCCTCCTCACTCCAGTTAGAATGGCCAAGATCCAGAAATCTAATAACGTATGCTGGAGGGGATGTGGCCAGGAGGGATCACTACTACACTGCTGGTGGGATTGTAAACTCGTTCAACCACTATGGAAAGCACTATGGCAGTATCCCAAAAAGACTAAACATAGAGCTCCCCTGTGATCCAGCAATTTCACTACTTGCCAATCTTCCAGATAGGACATACTAAATTCACTAGAACAATAACATTTATCACAGCACTATTTACTATAGCAAAGGTATGGAACCAACCCAGATGCCCGTCAGTTGATGAGTAGATCAAATATGGTATTTTTACACAATGGAATTCTGTGCTTCTGTCAGAAAGAATGACATAGACGAATTTGTTAGGAAATAGAAAGACTGTAAAGTTTAGAAATTAGTTTCTGTCTCCTTCTCTCTCTCCTTCTCTATCTCTGTAAAATTTAGAAGTTCCTGTTTCTCTCTCTTTTCTCTTTCTCTCTTTCTGTCTCTCTGTCTCTCTGTCTCTTTCTCTCTCTCTCTCTCTCTTTCTCTCTCTCTCTCTCTCTCCCTCTCTCTCTCTATCTCTCTCTCTCTCTCTCTCTCTCTCCAATCCTTAGGCTTGAACTCAGGGCCTGAGCTACTTTTGCTCAAGGTTAGCACTCTACCATTTGAACCACAGTGCTGCTTCTGGCTTGCTCTTTTCACGTAGTATTGAGGAATCTAACCCAGGCCTTCATCCTTGATAGGTTAGCACTCTACCACTAAGCCACACAGTCAGCTTTTAGAGGTTTCTGACAAAGGTTTTCCTACATCCTATTATTTCTTCTGTGAGTGCTCTTAATGCTTGTTGACGGTTGACATCGTTTAGAAGACTTACCCTAATGCTCCCATGTACAGAGATTCTGTATATAGCTCAATGTTTTCATTACTCAGTATTTCTCTATTGTGTATGTTCTGAAATGTACTGAAGACTGACTTCTGATTAAAAGTCATTGCACATTTGTTCTATTCATTAGTTTTCTTTTCTTCTATGGGAATCAGGTTTGTGATGAACACAGAAGTATGCCTTCCAGGACAAACACTTTCCACATTTGTAATATTCATAAGTTTTTTCTCTCCTATGTGCATTTTATACTTAGTCATGCGTTCATGATGGATTTTTCATATTCTTATATTCATACGATTTTTATCCTGTGTCTGTGTGGTATCATGCAAACTCAACTATGAGTTCTTCAAAAAAATTTCCCTTTCATTTTATTCATAGGATTCTATCCTGTGGGTGTTTAGTGATAAATCTTGACTTGTGCCTTCTGGGGAAAAGACTGAACATTTGCTACATTAATTAAGGGTTTGATCTTGTGTTGGTTCTGTGACACAAGCTGAGTTTTCTTCCACAGACTAAAAAGTCTTTGCTATTTATTACATTGCTAAGGCTTCTCATATGTGTGAACTCTCTTACGCTTCCTGAAGGGTGAAGACTTTCAACTTTGGTTATATTCCTAAGGTTTCTAATATGTGTGAATTCTGTTATGCCTCCTGTAATGTGACTTCCATCTGAAGGTCTAACCACATTTGATGTACTCGTACAGTTTCTCTCCTGTGTGTGTTCTCTGATGCAATTTGAGGGAAGACTTCCATTTGAAAGACATTCCACATCGGTTACATTCATAAGGTTTTTCTCCTGTTTGAATTGTCTTATGCATGTTGAGGTTTGGCTTCTGTGTGAAGGACTTTCCACATATGTTACACTCATAAGGTGTTTCTCCTGAGTATATTCTCTGATGAACATGGAGTTTTACCTTCCATTTGAAAGACTTTCCGCATTCACTACATGCATAAGTTTTCTCTCCTGTGTGTGTTCTATTATGCCCATCAAGATATGACTTCCACTTGAAGGTCTTTCCACATTTGTTGCACACATAAGGTTTCTCTCCTGTGTGTGTTCTTTGATGCAATTTGAGGGAAGATTTCTGTCAGAAAGACTTTACACATTGGTTACATTCATAAGGTTTCACTCCTGTGTGTATTCTCTGATGAACACGAAGTTTTCCCTTCCCTTGGAAAGACTTTGCACATTCATTACACTTATAAGATTTCTCTCCTGTGTGTGTTATTTGATGAACTCAAAGGTGTATCTTCTGGGTGAAAGACTTTTCTCATTTGTTACATTCATAAGGTTTCTCTTCTGTGTGTCTTCTCTGGTGCAAAGTGAGGTATGATTTCAGTCTAAATGTCTTCCCACATTTATCCCATTCATAAGATTTCTCTTCTGTGTGAGATCTCTGATGTGTGCTGAGAGCTGAATTCTGGGCAGAAATTTTATTACGTTCCTCATATTCATAAGGTTTGTCTTCTCTTGGAGATCGAGGTTGGAGCGTCAGGTCTGACTTCTCAGAAATTAATTTTCACACTTGACGTACGCATCACATATCTCAGGATATTTGCTGTAAATTAGAAACAGTAGAGAATTATTGCTTATGCTGTGTCATCATTGCTTTAAGTTCACAGACATCCTACTCACAAGTTATCTATTAAATCTCTTTTCTCATTTCTCACTGGCTCCATGGTTGACTTTTCCCCAGCTCTGGATTCATTTTGTATGGCATAAACTTAGCTGTCTTGCTAGAAAAATACCAGTTTGAGTCCCAGCTCCACTTACATGCATAGGTCTTCGTGCATGCTAGGCCAGCACTCAACCACAAAGTCAAACTCTTGACACTCCACTAAAATTTTTGAGGAGTTACTTGGAGTTATAGAGTTTCATGGCAATTTTTATGCCATTGCTGGCTTCAAATTAGAATTCTTAGATTTCTTCATCCTGAATATTTTAAGATTACAGGCATGAAACATTGCACCTAGTGCCAGGTTTCCATTATAAACTCACTGTTTAGTGATTTGTAGATCCTATTTCCAATAATGCTATATATTCTATTCTGGATGGTTTATCCACTTACAAATACTGTGTAAGTTTGGAATGTCGTCTCCATTAGAGGAAACATAATTTAGAACTGTTGTCAAAGTATCCTGAAGGTATCCTGAAGAATGAGTACAAAATTACCTTAGGTTTTCTTTAGAAAGTGGTGATACTTCTCAGGGCCTGGAATCTTTCATTTAAATAGTATTGAAAGTTTGATAAACATTCACGTATCTGCAAAATAACAAGGCACTTGGCCTTGCAAGTGAATTTGACTTTTGCTCACCAAAGGACACCAGGTTGCTGTAGGTCTCCAGCATTACATCTCTGTACAGGGTTCTCTGAGCATTGTCCAGATGCTGCCACTCCTCCCAGCTGAAATCCACAGCTACATCATCAAATGACACCAGCTTCTGGAATGGCACATTTTCATCAAGTAATTAGCACTGAGTTATAAACACACCATGTCTGGAATTTTATTCTTTTTTTGTTGGAATTGTATTCCTTTACTTAAATGTTTATACTTACATGAAATATTGACCTGAAAAGCTTAGGGATGGTGCCTAGGCACAGAGTTCAAGTCCCAAGACCCACAAAAAAATAAAAAGGCAAGCCAGGTGTTGGTGGCTCACGCCTGTCATCCTAGCTACTCAGGAGACTGAGATCTGAGGACCATGGTTCAAAGCCAGCCTGGCACAAATTTCCATGAGACTCCTTTCCAATTACCCACCATAAAATGTTTAATGGCTTGTGGCATATCATGGTAGAGCAATTGTGGTATCGACAAAAATAAGTCGGGGGAGTAGATTTAGGTTATAAATGGAATTATTCCATTGAAAAGGAACTACATTATATGATGACATATGCTGGTACTGTGAGAATATTGCAAAATCTTAGGGTATCAAGTAATAATACTTTGAAGTACACCCAGAATGTTAATGTTCTATGTCTGGCATAATAATCACTTGGGGAAGAAACTTTTTTTTCTTTTTTTTGGCTGGGGGATTTGTAAGGCTTGAACTCTGGGCTTGGGCACTGTTCCTGAGCTCTTCAACTCAAGGCTATCACCCTACCTATGAAGCCACAGTGCCATTTCCCATATTCTAGTGGTTAACTGTAGATGAGAGTCTCATAGACTTTCTAATGCCCAGGCTGGCTTTAAACCAAATCTTTAGATATCAGCCTGATATCTGAGTAGATATGATTATAGGTAGAAGTCACTGCACCTGGCAAGAAATTTATTTCTTGCTGTTTCATACTACAAATTTACTGTATGTTTTACTTTTTCAAAAAGACTGAGGATGACCTTTGTTCTGTATATAATGGGAAGAGGGGTAGGGAGCTGTGAGCAGAAGAACTGAGGGGCAATACTCAGGGTAGGACAATAGCCTTAAACTAAAGAGCTCACGGCCCAAGGTCCAAGCCCCATGACTTTCCCCACTACCCCACAAAAAAATGGAAAAAAATTGGAGTTTGGAGAGGATTTTCTAAAAATATCTAGAAATAGTAGTTCAAAATGTAGAAAGAAGTTCAATATTAACAGTCATGAGAAAAATTAAAATTACAATGAAATCATTACTTTAAATATGTTAATATAAATATAGTTTTAAACAAAAAGATCCACATACACACAGACAAACACACACACACACACGCATACAAAAAACAACTTTCAAAGTCTAAGTATTACTGGGAAGGTAGTGAGAAGAAGTAGAACTTTGGAATAGTTCTGCAAGGAATATAAAACAATCAAAAATTGCGTGGAGAGTGCTAAAAAAGTACTAAATATAGAATTACATAGAAATATGGTCCAACACTTCTATTTCTAGATTTGTACCTAACGGAAGAGAAAGCAGAGACTAGAACAAATATGTGGAGAATCCATTCACAACTATTAATAATAATCAAAAGATAGAAATATGCAAAACAATGCATTGAAAAGGAAGAACATTTTACTATATTTTACAGATGAATCTTGATTACAGTAAACTAAAAATACAGCAGTCATAAAGGAAGAGCTAGGGTATGTTTTCCCTTCCAGAGCTTCCAAGGATCAACAAACCCTTAGAGCCAAAAAGCACGATGGTTCCAGAGAATGGAGTAGAGAGGAACAGGAGCTGAATGTTTAATGATTATACATGGAAGATGAAAATTGCTCTAGATGGGTAGAATGAGAGAGAACTGTACCCTAAACAATGGTTATGTAGCAACACAGGATGGGACACACCTATACTCCCCGATCTTGGGAAACTCAAGAAGGATTTCAAGCCATCCTGGATGCATGGAAAGATCTATCATGAAAACTAATGTGGAGGGGCTGGGAGTTTGGCATATTTGTAGAGTGCTTGTATGAAGACGAAGGTTCAATTCCGCAGTACCACATACACAGAAAAAACCAGAAGTAGTGCTGTGGCTCAAGTAGAAGATCACTAGGCTTGAGGAAAGCTGAAGGACAGTGCTCAGACCGAGTTCCAGCCAAAGGGCTTGTTTTAAAAAACCCAGAAACCTGAGCATGATGGGGTGGTGGCTCACTTCTATAATCCTAGTTACTCAGGAGGCTGAGATCTGAGGATCAAGGTTTAAAGCCATCCTGGCACAAAAAGACCTGAGACTCTTATCTCCAATTTACTTTTAGAAAATGGGAAGTGGGGCTTGGCTCCAGGGTAAGGTGGTAGCCTGGAGCTGAAGAGCTTAGGGATAGTGCCCAGGCTGAGATCAAGATCTATGACCCACCAAAACAAAAACCAAAAAACAAAAAATAATATGGAAAAATTTGGATTCTGTGAATTTTATCAGGCATATAAATGTCTTTTTTTGCTGTTGAAATAACAAATTGTTTGGAAATATTTTAAAAGTTTTTACCTAGAAATGTACACTACAAATGTAATTAATAACAAACACAAAATATGAAAAAGATACAAATTATCACAATATGGGTATCCTGCTTCTGTATCTTTTCACTGACTCCTGTTCAAATGAGTCACATGTTCTGAATCATTTCTCCCAGTCGATATATGCCACAAGTGTTAGCTGTAGTTCTTGGGAAATCAAAAGCAAATACTAAGCAAATGTGTGTTAGATTTTGTCAACAGTGATATTTCAAATATAAATCCCTACTCATTGCATTATTTAATATCAATGCCGGAATCTAACTTACACTGGCAGAATCTTCAAGCTTTTGAGAATCTTCAAAAGGGTGTGTAAATATTTAGGATCGTTATGTCTTCCTGGAGGAAAGATCCCTTTAGTAGAATGTAGTAACCTTCTTTGTCTTTTCTTACTAATTTTAGTTTGAAGTCTATTTTATCTGTTATGAGGATGGCAACTCCAGCCTGTTTATGGGGGCAGTTAGCTTGATAGAGTTTATTCCAACCTCTCACTTTCCAGAGATGATTGTTTTTGGGTAAGATGTGTCTCTTGAAGACAGCAGAACGATGGCTCTTGCTTTTTGATCCAAGTAGACAGCCTATGCCGTTTAATTGGAGAGTTAAGTCCATTGATATTGAGAGATAGGATTGAGAGATATTTATTAGTTCCTACCATTTTTAAAAGCTTTTAGTAGGGCCTGTGTGTCTTGACAGTTCTTGTGGTCCTTAGATGGTATGCTGTTTAGGTGCCATTTCTTTCCCTATATTGCATTTATTTTCGTTTTCTATGTATAGAGCATCTTTGAGAATTCTCTGTAGTGTTGGTTTGTTGGGGACTGACTGTGGGGTTAGTGACCGTGACTGTGGGGTCAGTGACCTTTGACCCGCACAATTGAGTACATAAGGAAGTAAGCTCTTATCATGATTTTGGACTGTGTCAATAGCTTCTCATTTAACCTGTTTGGGACTTGATAGCTTCTCATTCAACCTATTTCAGACTTGATACTGTTTGTACTGACTACACACACCTCCATTCTGTGACTTCACACACCTCATTCTATGATTTCACACACCTCCATTCTGTGACTTCACAAACCTCCATTCTATGACTTCACCCACCTCCATTCTATGACTTCACACACCTCCATTCTATGACTTCACACACCTCCATCCTATGACTTCACACACCTACATTGTGATTTCACAAACCTCCATTCTATGAGTTCACACACCTGCATTGTGACTTCACACACCTACATTCTATGACTTCACACACCTCCATTCTGACCTCACACACCTCCATTCTGACTTCACACACCTAAATTCTGTGACTTCACACACCTCCATTCTATGATTTCACACACGTCCATTCTATGCCTTCACACACCTCCTTTCTGAGTTGACACACCTCCATTCTATGACTTCACACACCTCAAATCTGAATTCACACACCTCCATTCAATGACTTCACCCACCTCCATTTTATGACTTCACACACCTTCATTCTCCGACTTCACAATCCTCTAATTTAATTTCTCATACCTCCATTCTATGACTTCACAAACCTCCCTTCGTTGACTTCACCATACTCCATTCTATGACTTCACACATCTACATTCTATGACTTCACACACCTCAATTCTGACTCACAGAACTCCATTCTGTGACTTCACAAAACTCCATTCTATGATTACACATATCTCCATAATATAACTTCACACACCTCCATCTATGGCTTCACACACCTCCATTCTGAGTTCACACACCTCCATTCTGTGACTTCACACACCTCCATTCTATGACTTCACAAACTGCCATTGTGACGTCACACACCTCCATTCTATGAGTTCACACACCTCCATTCTATGACTTCACACACCTCATGTCTGACTTCACACACCTCTATTCTATAACTTTGAACACCAACATTCTGACTTCACACACCTCCACACTATGACTTCACACTTCTCCATTCTATGACTTCCCACACCTAAGTTCTATGACTTCACCCACCTCCATTCTATGACTTCACACCACCATTCTGACTTCACACACCTCCTTTCTGTGACTTCACACACCTCCATTCTATGATTTCACACACCTCCCTTCTGTGACTTCACACACCTCCATTCTATGACTTCACACACCTCCATTCTGTGACTTCACACACCTCCATTCTGAGTTCACACATCTCCATTCTGTGACTTCTCACACCTCGATTCTCTGACTTCACACACCTCCAATCTGTGACTTCACACACTTCCATTCTATGACTTCACACACTTCCATTCTATGACTTCACACACCTCCATTCTGTGACTTCACACACCTCCATTCTATGACTTCACACACCCTCATTCTATGATAGCACACACCAGCATTGTATGACTTCACACATCCATGTTGATTTCACACACCTCCAATATATGACTTCAAACACCTCAATTCTGTGACTTCACACACCTCCATTCTATGACTTAATACCGTCCATTCTGTGAATTCACACACCTCCATTCTATGACTTCACACACTTCCATTCCATGACTTCACACACCTCCATTCTGTGACTTGACACACCTCCATTCTGGGTTCAGACACCTCCATTCTGTGATTTCACACTCCTGCAATCTGTGACTTCCCAAACCTCAATTTTTTGACTTCACACACGTCCATTCTATGACTTCACACACCTTCATTCTTACTTCACAAACACCCATTCTATGACTTCACACACCTCCATTCTATGACTTCACACACCTCCATTCTGTGACTTCACACACCTCCATTCTATGACTTCACACACCTCCATTCTGACTTCACACACCTCCATTCTATGACTTCACACACCTCCATTCTGAATTCACACAGCTCAATTCTGTGACTTCACAAAATTCCATTCTGACTTCACACACATCCATTGTATGAATTCACACACCTCCATTCTGTGACTTCACACACTTCCATTGTGACGTCATACACCGACATTCTATGAGTTCACACACCTCCATTCTATGACTTCACACACCTCCATTCTGACTTCACAAACCTCTATTTTATGAGTTCGCACACCTCCATTCTGACATCACACACCTCCAATCTATGACTTCACAGACCTCGAATCTGTGACTTCACTCACCTCCACTGTATGACTTCACACTACTCCATTCTATGACTTCCCACACCTCCTTTCTATGACTTCACCCACCTTCATTCTATGACTTCACACCTCCATTCTGACTTCACACACCTCCATTGTATGACTTCACACACCTCCATTCTGTGACTTCACACACCTCCATTCTATGACTTCACAAACTGCCATTGTGACGTCACACACCTCCATTCTATGAGTTCACACACCTCCATTCTATGACTTCACACACCTCCCGTCTGACTTCACACACCTCTATTCTATAACTTTGAACACCTACATTCTGACTTCACACACCTCCACACTATGACTTCACACTTCTCCATTCTATGACTTCCCACACCTAAGTTCTATGACTTAACCCACCTCCATTCTATGACTTCACACCTCCATTCTGACTTCACACACCTCCATTCTGTGACTTCACACACCTCCATTCTATGATTTCACACACCTCCCTTCTGTGACTTCACACACCTCCATTCTATGACTTCACACACCTCCATTCTGTGACTTCACACACCTCCATTCTGAGTTCACACATCTCCATGCTGTGACTTCTCACACCTCGATTCTCTGACTTCACACACCTCCGATCTGTGACTTCACACACTTCCATTCTATGACTTCACACACTTCCATTCTATGACTTCACAAACCTCCATTCTGTGACTTCACACACCTCCATTCTATGACTTCACACACCCTCATTCTATGATTGCACACACCTCCATTCTATGACTTCACACATCCATGTTGATTTCACACACCTCCAATATATGACTTCAAACACCTCAATTCTGTGACTTCACACACCTCCATTCTATGACTTAATACCCTCCATTCTGTGAATTCACACACCTCCATTCTATGACTTCACACACTTCCATTCCATGACTTCACACACCTCCATTCTGTGACTTGACACACCTCCATTCTGGGTTCACACACCTCCATTCTGTGATTTCACACTCCTGCAATCTGTGACTTCCCACACCTCCATTTTTTGACTTCACACACGTCCATTCTATGACTTCACACACCTTCATTCTTACTTCACAAACACCCATTCTATGACTTCACACACCTCCATTCTATGACTTCACACACCTCCATTCTGTGACTTCACACACCTCCATTCTATGACTTCACACACCTCCATTCTGACTTCACACACCTCCATTCTATGACTTCACACACCTCCATTCTGAATTCACACAGCTCAATTCTGTGACTTCACAAAATTCCATTCTGACTTCACACACATCCATTGTATGAATTCACACACCTCCATTCTGTGACTTCACACACTTCCATTGTGACGTCACACACCGACATTCTATGAGTTCACACACCTCCATTCTATGACTTCACACACCTCCATTCTGACTTCACAAACCTCTATTTTATGAGTTCGCACACCTCCATTCTGACATCACACACCTCCAATCTATGAATTCACAGACCTCGAATCTGTGACTTCACTCACCTCCACTCTATGACTTCACACTACTCCATTCTATGACTTCCCACACCTCCTTTCTATGACTTCACCCACCTTCATTCTATGACTTCACACCTCCATTCTGACTTCACACACTACCATTCAGTGACTTCACACACCTCCATTCAATGACTTCACACACCTCCATTCTATGACTTCACACACCTTCATTCTTACTTCAGAAACATCCATTCTATGACCTCACACACCTCCATCTATGACTTCACAAACCTCCATTCTGTGACTTCACACACCTCCATACTGAGTTCACAAAACTCTATTCGGTGACTTAACACACCTCCATTCTGACTTCACACACGTCCATTCTATGACTTCACACACTTCCATTCTATAACTTCACACACCTCCATTCTGTGACTTCACACACCTCCATTCTGAGTTCACACACCTCCATTCTGTGACTTCACACACCTACATTCTATGACTTCACACATCCATTTTGACTTCACACACCTCCAATATATGACTTCAAAGAGCTCAATTCTCTGACTTCACACACCTCCAATCTATGACTTTAAACCCGTCCATTCAGTGACTTCACACACCTCTATTCTATGACTTCACCCACCTCCATTCTATGACTTCAACCATCTCCATTCTATGACTTCACACACCTCCATTCTCCGACTTCACATCCCTCTAATTTGATTTATCATTCCTCCATTCTATGACTTCACAAACCTCACTTCGGTGACTTCACAATACTCCATTCTATGACTTCACACATCTACATTCTGTGACTTCACACACCTCCATTCCATGACTTCACACACCTTCATTTTTACTTCAGAAACCTTCACACACCTCCATTCTATGACTTCACAAACCTCCATTCTGTGACTTCACACATGCATTTTGACTTCACACACCTCCAATATATGACTTCAAACACCTCAATTCTGTGACTTCACACAGCTCCATTCTATGACTTCATAACTTCCATTCTGTGACTTCACACAGCTCCATTCTATGGCTTCACACACTTCCATTCTATGATTCACACACCTCCATTCTGTGCCTTTACACACCTCCATTCTGAGTTCACACACCTCCATTCTGTGACGTCACACACCTCTGTTCTGTCACTTCCCACACCTCCATTCTGTGACTTCACACACCTCCATTCTATGACTTCACACACCTCTATTCTGACTTCACACACCTCCATTCTATGACTTCATACACATCCATTCTGACTTCACACACCTCTATTCTATGACTTCGCACACCTCTATTCTGATTTCACACACCTCCATTCTGTGACTTCACACACCTCCATTCAATGACTTCACACACCTATATTCTTTGACTTCACACACCTCCAATCTGACATCACACACCTCCATTCTATGATTTCACAGACCTCGAATCTGTGACTTCACTCACCTGCACTCTATGACTACCCACACCTCTTTCTATGACTTCACCCACCTCCAATCTATGACTACACACCTCCATTCTCACTTCACACACCTCCATTCTGTGACTTCACACACCTCCATTCTATGACTTCACACACCTCCATTCTATGACTTCACACACCTTCATTTTACTTCAGAAACATCCATTCTATGACTTCACACACCTCCATTCTATGGCTTCACAAACCTCCATTCTGTGACTTCACACACCTCCATTCTGACTTCACACACTTCCATTCTATGACTTCACACACTTTCATTCTATGACTTCACACACCTCCATTCTCTGATTTCACACACTTTCATTCTGAGTTCACACACCTCTATTCTGTGATTTCACACATCTCCATTCTGTGAAATCACAAACCTCCATTCTATGACCTCACACACCCTCATTCTATGATTTCACACACCTCCATTCTATGACTTCACACATCCATTTTGACTTCACACACCTCCAATATATGACTTCAAACACCTCAATTCTGTGGCTTCACACACCTCCATTCTATGATTTCAAACCGTCCATTCTGTGACTTCACACACCTCCATTTTATGACTTCACACACTTCCATTCTATGACTTCACACACCTCCATTCTGTGACTTTACACACCTCCATTCTGAGTTCACACACCTCGATTCTGGGACTTCACACACCTATAATCTGTGACTTCCCCCACCTCCATTCTGTGACTTCACACACCTCCATTCTATGACTTCACACACGTCCATTCTGTGACTTCACACACCTCCAATCTATGACTTCACACACCTCCATTGTGACTACACACACCTCCATTCTGAGTTCACACACCTCCATTCTATGACTTCACACACCTCCATTGTGACTACACACACCTCCATTCTGAGTTCACACACCTCCATTCTGTGACTTCACACACCTCCATTCTTTGACCTCACACACCCTCATTCTATGATTTCACACACCTCCATTCTATGACTTCACACATCCATTTTGATTTCACACATCTCTAATACATGACTTCAAACACCTCAATTCTGTGACTTCACACACCTCCATTCTATGACTTCACACACTTCCATTCTATGACTTCACACACCTCCATTCTGTGTTCACACAGCTCAATTCTGTGACTTCACACACCTCCATTCTGACTTCACACACCTCCATTCTATGACTTCACACACCTGCATTCTATGACTTCACACACCTCCATTCTTTGACTTCACACACCTAAATTCTGAGTTGACACACCTCCATTCTCTGACTTCACACACCTCCATTCTGACTTCACACTGCTCCCTTCTATGACTTTGCAAACCTCCATTCTTTGACGTCACACACCTCCATTCTATGACTTCACACAACTCCATCTATAACTTCACACACCTCCATTCTCACTTCACACACCTCCATTCTATGACTTCACACACCTCCATTCTGTGACTTCACAAAACTCCATTCTATGATTTCACACACCTCCATACTATGACTTCACACACCTCCATCTATGACTTCACACACCTCCATTCTGACTTCACACACCTCCATTCTATGACTTCACAGACCTCGAATCTGTGACTTCACTCACCTGCCCTCTATGACTTCATACTCCTCCATTCTATGACTTTCCACACCTTCTTTCTATGACTTCACCCACCTCCAATCTATGACTACACACCTCCATTCTGACTTCACACACCTCCATTCTGTGACTTCACACACCTCCATTCTATGACTTCACATTTCTTCATTTTTACTTCAGAAACATCCATTCTATGACTTCACACACCTCCATTCTATGACTTCACAAACCTCCATTCGGTGACTTCACACATCTCCATTCTGACTTCACACACCTCCATTCTGTGACTTCACACACTTCCATTCTATGACTTCACACACCTCCATTCTGTGACTTCATAAACCTCCATTCTGAGTCACACACCTCCATTCTGTGACTTCACACACCTCCATTCTGTGACTTCACACACCTCCATTGTGTGACTTCACACACTTCCATTCTATGACTTCACACACCTCCTATTATGACTTCACACATCTCCATTCTGTGACTTCACACCCCTCCATTCTATGACCTCACACACCCTCACTCTATGATTTCACACACCTCCATTCTATGACTTCACACATCCATTTTGAATTCACACACCTCCAATATATGACTTCAAACACGTCAATTCTGTAACTTCACACACCTCCAATCTATGCCTTAATACCGTCCATTCTGTGACCTCACACACCTCCATTCTATGACTTCACACACTTCCATTCTATGACTTCACACACCTACATTCTGTGACTTTACACACCTCCATTCTGAGGTCACACACCTCCATTCTATGAGTTCACACACCTCCATTCTGTGACTTCCCACACCTCCATTCTGTGACTTCACACACCTCCATTCTATGACTTCACACCTCCATTCTGACTTCACACACCTCCATTCTGTGACATCACACACCTCCATTCTATGACTTCACACACTTCCATTTTATGACTTCACACACCTCCATTCTATGACTTCACACACCTCCATTCTATGACTTTCCACACCTGCATTCTGACTTCACACACCTCCATTCTAGGACTTCACACATCTTCTTTCTGTAACTTCACACACTTCCAAGGTTTGACTTCACAATCCTCCATTCCATGACTTCACACACCTCCATTCTATGAGTTCACACACCTCCATTATTTGACTTCACACACCTCCATTTTGACTTCACACACCTACATTCTGTGACTTCACACACCTCCATTTGTGACTTCACACACCACCATTTTGATTTCACACACCTGCGTTCTGTGACTTCACACACCTCTATTCTTTGACTTCACACACCTCCGTTTTGACTTCACACACTTCAATTCTGTGACTTCACACACCTCCATTCTGTAACTTCACACACCACCCTTGTTTGACTTCACACACCTCTATTATTTGACTTCACACACCTCCATTCCACGACTTCACACACCTCCATTCTATTAGTTCACACACATCCATTCTATGAGTTCACACACCACAATTTTGTCTTCACACACCTCTATTCTATGACTTCGCAAACCTCCATTCTGTGACTTCACACACCTCCATTCGGAGTTCACCCACCACAATTCGGTGACTTCACACACCTCCATTCTGACTTCACACACCTCATTTCTATGATTTCACACACTTCCATTCTATGACTTCACACACCTCCATTCTGTGACTTCACACACCTCAATTCTGTGACTTCACACACCTCCATTCTATGACTTCACACACCTCCATTCTATGATTTCACACATGCATTTTCACTTCACACACCTAAAATATATGACTTCATACCCGTCCATTCTGTGACTTCACACAACTCCATTCTATGACTTCACACTCCTCCATTCTGTGACTTCATCCACCTCCATTCTGTGACTTCACACACCTCCATTCTCTGACTTCACACCCCTCCAATTTGACTTCACATACCTCCATTCTATGACTTCACGAACCTCCATTCTGTGTCTTCACATACCTCCATTCTATGACTTCATACACCTCCATTCTGTGACTTCACCCACCTCCCTTCTATGACTTCTCACACCTCCATTCTTTGACTTCACACACCTAAATTCTGAGTTGACACACCTCCATTCTCTGATTTCACACACCTCCATTCTGACTTCACACAGCTCCATTTTATGACTTCACAAAACTCCACTCTATGACTTCACACACCGCCATTCTGTGACTTCACACACCTCCATTCTATGACTTCACACACTTCCATTGTAACGTCACACACCTCCATTCTATGAGTTCAAACACCTCCATTCTGACTTCACACACCTCCATTATATTAGTTCACACAAGTCCATTCTGAATTCACACAGCTGAATTCTGTGACTTCACAAAACTCCATTTCATGATTTCACACACCTCCATACTATGACTTCACACAACTCCATCTATGACTTCACACACCTCCATTCTGACTTCACACACCTCTATTCTATGACTTCGCACACCTCAATTCTGACATCACACACCTCCATTCTACGACTTCACAGACCTCGAATCTGTGACTTCACTCACCTGCACTCGATGACTTCACACTCCTCCATTCTATGACTTCCCACACCGCCTTTCTATGACTTCACCCACCTCCAATCTATGACTACACACCTACATTCTGACTTCACACACCTCCATTCTGTGACTTCACACACCTCCATTCTATGACTTCACACACCTTAATTTTTCCTTCAGAAACATCCATTCTATTACCTCACACACCTCCATTCTATGACTTCACAAACCTCCATTCTGTGACTTCACACACCTCCATTCTGAGTTCACACAACTCCATTCGGTGACTTCACACATCTCCATTCTGACTTCACACACCTCCATTCTATGACTTCACACACTTCCATTCTAGGACTTCACACACCTACATTCTGTGACTTCACAAACCTCCATTCTGAGTTCACACCCCTCCATTCTGTGACTTCACACACCTCCATTCTGTGACTTCACCCCCCTCCATTGTGTGACTTCAGACACTTCCATTCTATGACTTCACACACCTCCATTTTATAACTTCACACACTTCCATTCTGTGACTTCACACACCTCCATTCTATGACCTCACACACCCTCATTCTATGAGTTCACACACCTCCATTCTATGACTTCACACATCCATTTTGACTTCACACACCTCTAATATATGACTTCAAACACCTCAATTCTGTGACTTCACACACCTCCATTCTATGACTTCACACACTTACATTCTATGATTTCACATACCTCCATGCTATGACTTCACACACCTCCATTCTGTGACTTCACACACCTCCATTCTGAGTTCACAGACCTCCATTCTGTGACTTCACAAACCTCCATTCTATGATTTCACACACCTCCATTCCATGACTTCACACACCTCCATTTTATGACGTCACAAACCTCAATTTTGACTTCTCACACCTCCATTCTGTGACTTCACACACCTCCATTCTATGACTTGACACACTTCCATTGTGACGTCACACACCTCCATTCTATGAGTTCACACACCTCCATTCTATGACTTCACACACCTCCATTCTGACTTCACACACCTCCATTCTATGACTTCACAGACCTCGAATATGTGACTTCACTCACCTCCACTCTATGACTTCACACTCCTCCATTCTATGACTTCCCACACCTCCTTTCCATGACTTCACCCACCTCCATTTTGAGTTCACACACCTCCATTCGGTGACTTCACACACCTCTATTCTATGACCTCACACACCCTCATTCTATGATTTCACACACCTCCATTCTATGACTTCACACATCCATTTTTACTTCACACACCACCAATATATGACTTCAAACACCTCAATTCTGTGAATTCACACACCTCCATTCTATGCCTTCATACCCTCCATTCTGTGACTCCACACACCTCCATTCTATGACTTCACACACTTCCATTCTATGACTTCACACACCTCCATTCTGTGACTTTACACACCTCCATTCTGAGTTCACACACCTCCATTCTGTGACTTCACACACCTCAATTCTATGACTTCACACACCTTCATATTTACTTCAATAACATCCATTCTATGACTTCACACACCTCCATTCTATGACTTCACAAACCTCCATTAGGTGACTTCACACATCTCCATTCTGAATTCACACACCTCCATTCTATGACTTCACACACTTCCTTTCTATGACTTCACACCCCTCCATTCTGTGAGTTCTCAAACCTCCATTCTGTGTCACACACCTCCATTCTGTGACTTCACTCACCTCCATTGTGTGACTTCACACACTTCCATTCTATGACTTCACACACCTCCATTTTTTGACTTCACAAATCTCCATTCTGTGACTTCACACACCTCCATTCTATGACCTCACACACCCTCACTCTATGATTTCACACACCTCCATTCTATGACTTCACACATCCATTTTGAATTCACACCCCTCCCATATATGACTTTAAACACCTCAATTCTGTAACTTCACACACCTCCATTCTATAACTTCATACCGTCCATTCTGTGACTTCACACACCTCCATTCTATGACTTCACACACTTCCATTGTGACATCACACACCATTCTATGAGTTCACACACCTCCATTCTATGACTTCACACACCTCCATTTTGACTTCACACACCTCCATTCTATGACTTCACAGACCTCGAATATGTGACTTCACTCACCTCCACTCTATGACTTCACACTCCACTATTCTATGACTTCCCACACCTCCTTTCAATGACTTCACCCACCTCCATTTTATGACTTCACACACCTCCATTCTGTGACTTCACACACTTCCATTCTATGACCTCACACACCCTCACTCTATGATTTCACACACTTCCATTCTATGACTTCACACATCCATTTTGACTTCACACGCCTCCAATATATGACTTCAAACACCTCAATTCTGTCACTTCACACACCTCCATTCTATGACCTCATACCCTCCATTCTGTGACTTTACACACCTCCATTCTATGAATTTACCCAATTCCATTCTATGACTTCACCCACCTCCATTCTATGACTTCACACCTCCATTCTGACTTCACACACCTCCATTCTGTGACATCACACACCTCCATTCTATGACTTCACACACCTCCATTCTATTACTTCCCACACCTGCATTCTGACTTCACACACCTCCATTCTAGGAATTCACGCATCTTCTTTCTGTAACTTCCTACACTTCCAATGTTTGACTTCACGAACCTTCATTCCAAGACTTCACACACCTCCATTCTATGAGTTCACACACCTCCATTCTTTGACTTCACACACCTCCATTTTGACTTCACACACCTACATTCTGTGACTTCACACACCCCCATTTGTGACTTCACACACCACCATTTTGATTTCACACACCTCCATTCTGTGACTTCACACACCTCCATTCTTTGAGTTCACACACCTCTGTTTTGACTTCACACACTTCCATTCTGTGACTTCACACACCTCCATTCTGTGACTTCACCCACCTCCATTCTGTGACTTCATACACCTCCATTCTCCGACTTCACACCCCTCCAATTTGACTTCACATACCTCCATTCTCTGACTTCACAAACCTCCATTCTGTGACTTCACCCACCTCCATTCTGTGACTTCACACACCTCTATTCTCTGACTTCACACACTTCCATTGTGACGTCACACACCTCCATTCTATGAGTTCACACACCTCCATTCTGACTTCACACACCTCCATTCTATTACTTCACACACCTCCATTCTGAATTCACACAGCTCAATTCTGTGACTTCACAAAACTCCATTCTATGATTTCACACACCTCCATACTATGACTTCACACAACTCCATCTATGACTTCATACACCTCCATTCTGACTTCACTCACCTCTATTCTATGACTTCGCACACCTCAATTCTGACATCACACACCTCCATTCTATCACTTCACAGACCTCGAATCTGTGACTTCACTCACCTGCACTCTATGACTTCACACTCCTCCATTCTATAACTTCCCACACCTCCTTTCTATGACTTCACCCACCTCCAATCTATGACTACACACCTCCATTCTGACTTCACACACCTCCATTCTGTGACTTCACACACCTCCATTCTATGACTTCACACACCTTCATTTTTCCTTCAGAAACATCCATTCTATGACCTCACACACCTCCATTCTATGACTTCACAAACCTCCATTCTGTGACTTCACACACCTCCATTCTGAGTTCACACACCTTCATTCTGTGACTTCACACACCTCCATTCTATGACCTCACACACCCTCATTCTATGATTTCACACACCTCCATTCTATGACTTCACACATCCATTTTGATTTCACACATCTCTAATACATGACTTCAAACACCTCAATTCTGTGACTTCACACACCTCCATTCTATGACTTCACACACTTCCATTCTATGACTTCACACACCTCCATTCTGTGTTCACACACCTCAATTCTGTGACTTCACACACCTCCATTCTGACTTCACACACCTCCATTCTATGACTTCACACACCTGCATTCTATGACGTCACACACCTCCATTCTTTGACTTCACACACCTAAATTCTGAGTTGACACACCTCCATTCTGTGACTTCACACACCTCCATTCTGATTTCACACAGCTCCATTCTATGAGTTTGCACACCTCCATTCTTTGACGTCACACACCTCCATTCTATGACTTCACACAACTCCATCTATGACTTCACACACCTCCATTCTGACTTCACACACCTCCATTCTATGACTTCACACACCTCATTATGTGACTTCACAAAACTCCAATCTATGATTTCACACACCTCCATACTATGACTTCACACAACTCCATCTATGACTTCACACACCTCCATTCTGACTTCACACACCTCCATTCTATGACTTCACAGACCTCGAATCTGTGACTTCACTCACCTGCACTCTATGACTTCATACTCCTCCATTCTATGACTTCCCACACCTTCTTTCTATGACTTCACCCACCTCCAATCTACGACTACTCACCTCTATTCTGACTTCACACACCTCCATTCTGTGACTTCACACACCTCCATTCTATGACTTCACACACCTTCATTTTTACTTCAGAAACATCCATTCTATGACTTCACACACCTCCATTCTATGACTTCACAAACCTCCATTAGGTGACTTCACACATCTCCATTCTGACTTCACACACCTCCATTCTATGACTTCACACAATTCCTTTCTATGACTTCACACCCCTCCATTCTGTGACTTCTCAAACCTCCATTCTGAGTCACACACCTCCATTCTGTGACTTCACTCACCTCCATTGTGTGACTTCACACACTTCCATTCTATGACTTCACACACCTCCATTTTTTGATTTCACAATTGTCCATTCTGTGACTTCACACACCTCCATTCTATGACCTCACACACCCTCACTCTATGATTTCACACATCTCCATTCTGTGACTTCACACATCCATTTTGAATTCACACCCCTCCCATATATGACTTCAAACACCTCAATTCTGTAACTTCACACACCTCCATTCTATAACTTCATACCGTCCATTCTGTGACTTCACACACCTCCATTCTATGACTTCACACACTTCCATTCTGTGACTTCACACACCTCCATTCTATGACTTCACACACTTCCATTGTGACATCACACACCTCCATTCTATGAGTTCACACACCTCCATTCTATGACTTCACACACCTCCATTCTGACTTCACACACCTCCATTCTATGACTTCACAGACCTCGAAAATGTGACTTCACTCACCTCCACTCTATGACTTCACACTCCACTATTCTATGACTTCCCATACCTCCTTTCTATGACTTCACCCACCTCCATTCTGTGACTTCACACACCTCTATTCTATGACTTCACACACTTCCATTGTGACGTCACACACCTCCATTCTATGAGTTCACACACCTCCATTCTGCCTTCACACACCTCCATTCTATTACTTCACACACCTCCATTCTGAATTCACACAGCTCAATTCTGTGACTTCACAAAACTCCATTCTATGATTTCACACACCTCCATACTATGACTTAACACAACTCCATCTATGACTTCAAACACCTCCATTCTGACTTCACTCACCTCTATTCTATGACTTCGCACACCTCAATTCTGACATCACACACCTCCATTCTATGGCTTCACAGACCTCGAATCTGTGACTTCGCTCACCTGCACTCTATGACTTCACACTCCTCCATTCTATAACTTCCCACACCTCCTTTCTATGACTTCACCCACCTCCAATCTATGACTACACACCTCCATTCTGACTTCACACACCTCCATTCTGTGACTTCACACACCTCCATTGTATTACTTCACACACCTTCATTTTTCCTTCAGAAACATCCATTCTATGACCTCACACACCTCCATTCTATGACTTCACAAACCTCCATTCTGTGACTTCACACACCTCCATTCTGAGTTCACACACCTTCATTCTGTGACTTCACACACCTCCATTCTATGACCTCACACACCCTCATTCTATGATTTCACACACCTCCATTCTATGACTTCACACATCCATTTTGATTTCACACATCTCTAATACATGACTTCAAACACCCCAATTCTGTGACTTCACACACCTCCATTCTATGACTTCACACACTTCCATTCTATGACTTCACACACCTCCATTCTGTGTTCACACACCTCAATTCTGTGACTTCACACACCTCCATTCTGACTTCACACACCTCCATTCTATGACTTCACACACCTGCATTCTATGACGTCACACACCTCCATTCTTTGACTTCACACACCTAAATTCTGAGTTGACACACCTCCATTCTGTGACTTCACACACCTCCATTCTGATTTCACACAGCTCCATTCTATGAGTTTGCACACCTCCATTCTTTGACGTCACACACCTCCATTCTATGACTTCACACAACTCCATCTATGACTTCACACACCTCCATTCTGACTTCACACACCTCCATTCTATGACTTCACACACCTCATTATGTGACTTCACAAAACTCCAATCTATGATTTCACACACCTCCATACTATGACTTCACACAACTCCATCTATGACTTCACACACCTCCATTCTGACTTCACACACCTCCATTCTATGACTTCACCGACCTCGAATCTGTGACTTCACTCACCTGCACTCTATGACTTCATACTCCTCCATTCTATGACTTCCCACACCTTCTTTCTATGACTTCACCCACCTCCAATCTACGACTACTCACCTCTATTCTGACTTCACACACCTCCATTCTGTGACTTCACACACCTCCATTCTATGACTTCACACACCTTCATTTTCACTTCAGAAACATCCATTCTATGACTTCACACACCTCCATTCTATGACTTCACAAACCTCCATTAGGTGACTTTACACATCTCCATTCTGACTTCACACACCTCCATTCTATGACTTCACACAATTCCTTTCTATGACTTCACACCCCTCCATTCTGTGACTTCTCAAACCTCCATTCTGAGTCACACACCTCCATTCTGTGACTTCACTCACCTCCATTGTGTGACTTCACACACTTCCATTCTATGACCTCACACACCCTCACTCTATGATTTCACACATCTCCATTCTATGACTTCACACATCCATTTTGAATTCACACCCCTTCCATATATGACTTCAAACACCTCAATTCTGTAACTTCACACACCTCCATTCTATAACTTCATACCGTCCATTCTGTGATTTCACACACCTCCATTCTATGACTTCACACACTTCCATTCTGTGACTTCACACACCTCCATTCTATGACTTCACACACTCCCATTGTGACATCACACACCTCCATTCTATGAGTTCACACACCTCCATTCTATGACTTCACACACCTCCATTCTGACTTCACACACCTCCATTCTATGACTTCACAGACCTCGAAAATGTGACTTCACTCACCTCCACTCTATGACTTCACACTCCACTATTCTATGACTTCCCATACCTCCTTTCTATGACTTCACCCACCTCCATTTTATGACTTCACACACCTCCATTCTGTGACTTCACACACCTCCATTCTATGACCTCACACACCCTCATTCTATGATTTCACACACTTCCATTCTATGACTTCACACATCCATTTTGACTTCACACACCTCCAATATATGACTTCAAACACCTCAATTCTGTCACTTCACACACCTCCATTCTATGACCTCATACCCTCCATTCTGTGACTCCACACACCTCCATTCTATGACTTCACACAATTCCATTCTATGACTTCACCCACCTCCATTCTATGACTTCACACCTCCATTCTGACTTTACACACCTCCATTCTGTGACATCACACACCTCCATTCTATGACTTCACACACCTCCATTCTATGACTTCCCACACCTGCATTCTGACTTCACACACCTCCATTCTATGACTTAACGCATCTTCTTTCTGTAACTTCCCACACTTCCAATGTTTGACTTCACGATCCTCCATTCCAAGACTTCACACACCTCCATTCTATGGGTTCACACACCTCCATTCTTTGACTTCACACACCTCCATTTTGACTTCACACACCTACATTCTGTGACTTCACACACCTCCATTTGTGACTTCACACACCACCATTTTGATTTCACACACCTCCATTCTTTGACTTCACACACCTCAATTCTTTGAGTTCACACACCTCCGTTTTGACTTCACACACTTCCATTCTGTGACTTCACACACCTCCATTATGTGACTTCACACACCACCATTGTTTGACTTCACACACCTCTATTCTTTGACTTCACACACCTCCATTCCACGACTTCACACACCCCCATTCTATTAGTTCACACACTTCCATTCTATGAGTTCACACACCACAATTTTGTCTTCACACACCTCCATTTTATGACTTCGCAAACCTCCATTCTGTGACTTCACACACCTCCATTCAGAGTTCACACACCTCCATTCGGTGACTTCACACACATCCATTCTGACTTCACACACCTCAGTTCTATGACTTCACACACTTCCATTTTATGACTTCACACACCTCCATTCTGTGACTTCACACACCTCCATTCTATGACTTCACACACCTTCATTTTCCCTTCAGAAACATCCATTCTATGACCTCACACACCTCCATTCTATGACTTCACAAACCTCCATTCTGTGACTTCACACACCTCCATTCTGAGTTCACACACCTCCATTCTGTGACTTCACACACCTCCATTCTATGACCTCACACACCCTCATTCTATGATTTCACACACCTCCATTCTATGACTTCACACATCCATTTTGATTTCACACATCTCTAATACATGACGTCAAACACCTCAATTCTGTGACTTCACACACCTCCATTCTATGACTTCACACACTTCCATTCTATGACTTCACACACCTCCATTCTGTGTTCACACACCTCAATTCTGTGACTTCACACACCTCCATTCTGACTTCACACTCCTCCATTCTATGACTTCACACACCTGCATTCTATGACGTCACACACCTCCATTCTTTGACTTCACACACCTAAATTCTGTGTTGACACACCTCCATTCTGTGACTTCACACACCTCCATTCTGACTTCACACAGCTCCATTCTATGGTTTGCACACCTCCATTCTTTGACGTCACACACCTCCATTCTATGACTTCACACAACTCCATCTATGACTTCACACACCTCCATTCTGACTTCACACACCTCCATTCTATGACTTCACACACCTCCATTCTGTGACTTCACAAAACTCCATTCTATGATTTCACACACCTCGATATTATGACTTCACACAACTCCATCTATGACTTCACACACCTCCATTCTGACTTCACACACCTCCATTCTATGACTTCACAGACCTCGAATCTGTGACTTCACTCACCTGCACTCTATGACTTCATACTCCTCCATTCTATGACTTCCCACAGCTTCTTTCTATGACTTCACCCACCTCCAATCTACGACTACTCACCTCTATTCTGACTTCACACACCTCCATTCTGTGACTTCACACACCTCCATTCTATGACTTCACACACCTTCATTTTTACTTCAGAAACATCCATTCTATGACTTCACACACCTCCATTCTATGACTTCACAAACCTCCATTAGGTGACTTCACACATCTCCATTCTGACTTCACACACCTCCATTCTATGACTTCACACACTTCCTTTCTATGACTTCACACCCCTCCATTCTGTGACTTCTCAAACCTCCATTCTGAGTCACACACCTCCATTCTGTGACTTCACTCACCTCCATTGTGTGACTTCACACACTTCCATTCTATGACTTCACACACCTCCATTTTTTGACTTCACAAATCTCCATTCTGTGACTTCACACACCTCCATTCTATGACCTCACACACCCTCACTCTATGATTTCACACACCTCCATTCTATGACTTCACACATCCATTTTGAATTCACACCCCTCCCATATATGACTTCAAACACCTCAATTCTGTAACTTCACACACCTCCATTCTATAACTTCATACCGTCCATTCTGTGACTTCACACACCGCCATTCTATGACTTCACAAACTTCCATTCTGTGACTTCACACACCTCCATTCTATGACTTCACACACTTCCATTGTGACATCACACACCTCCATTCTATGAGTTCACACACCTCCATCTATGATTTCACACTCCTCCATTCTGACTTCACACACCTCCATTCTATGACTTCACAGACCTCGAATATGTGACTTCACTCACCTCCACTCTATGACTTCACACTCCACTATTCTATGACTTCCCACACCTCCTTTCTATGACTTCACCCACCTCCATTTTATGACTTCACACACCTCCATTCTTTGACTTCACACACCTCCATTCTGTGACCTCACACACCCTCACTCTATGATTTCACACACTTCCATTCTATGACTTCACACATCCATTTTGACTTAACACACCTCCAATATATGACTTCAAACACCTCAATTGTGTCACTTCACACACCTCCATTCTATGACCTCATACCCTCCATTCTGTGACTCCACACACCTCCATTCTATGACTTCACACAATTCCATTCTATGACTTCACACCTCCATTCTGACTTCACACACCTCCATTCTGTGACATCACACACCTCCATTCTGTGACTTCACACACCTCCATTCTGATTTCACACAGCTCCATTCTATGAGTTTGCACACCTCCATTCTTTGACGTCACATACCTCCATTCTATGACATCACACACCTCCATTCTGTGACTTCACAAAACTACATTCTATGATTTCACACTCCTCCATACTATGACTTCACACAACTCCATCTATGACTTCACACACCTCCATTCTGACTTCACACACCTCCATTCTATGACTTCACAGACCTCGAATCTGTGATTTCACTCACCTGCACTCTATAACTTCATACTCCTCCATTCTATGACTTCCCACAGCTTCTTTCTATGACTTCACCCACCTCCAATCTATGACTACACACCTCCATTCTGACTTCACACACCTCCATTCTGTGACTTCACACACCTCCATTCTATGACTTCACACACCTCCATTCTATGACTTCACACAACTCCATTCTATGATTTCACACTCCTCCATACTATGACTTCACACAACTCCATCTATGACTTCACACACCTCCATTCTGACTTCACACACCTCCATTCTATGACTTCACAGACCTCGAATATGTGACTTCACTCACCTCCACTCTATGACTTCACACTCCACTATTCTATGACTTCCCACACCTCCTTTCTATGACTTCACCCACCTCAATTTTATGACTTCACACACCTCCCTTCTGTGACTTCACACATCTCCATTCTATGACCTCACACACCCTCATTCTATGATTTCACACACCTCCATTCTATGACTTCACACATCCATTTTGACTTCACACACCTCCAATATATGACTTCAAACACCTCAATTTTGTCACTTCACACACCTCCATTCTATGACCTCATACCCTCCATTCTGTGACTCCACACACCTCCATTCTATGACTTCACACAATTCCATTCTATGACTTCACCCACCTCCATTCTATGACTTCACACCTCCATTCTGACTTCACACACCTCCATTGTGTGACATCACACACCTCCATTCTATGACTTCACACACCTCTATTCTATGACTTCCCACACCTGCATTCTGACTTCACACACCTCCATTCTATGACTTCACACACTTCCATTCTGTGACTTCACACACCTCCATTCTATGAGTTCGCACAACTCCATTCTGACTTCACACACCTCCATTCTATGACTTCACACACCTCCATTCTGAATTCACACAGCTCCATTCTGTGACTTCACAAAACTCCATTCTATTATTTCACACACCTCCATACTATGACTTCACACAACTGCATCTATGACTTCACACATCTCCATTCTGACTTCACACACCTCCATTCTATGAATTCACAGACCTCGAATCTGTGACTTCACTCACCTGCACTCTATGACTTCATACTCCTTCATTCTATGACTTCCCACACCTTCTTTCTATGACTTCACCCACATCCAATCTATGACTACACACCTACATTCTGACTTCACACACCTCCATTCTGTGACTTCACACACCTCCATTCTGTGACTTCACACACCTTCATTTTTACTTCAGAAACATCCATTCTATGACTTCACACACCTCCATTCTATGACTTCACAAACCTCCATTAGCTGACTTCACACATCTCCATTTTGTCTTCACACACCTCCATTCTATGACTTCACACACTTCCATTCTATGACTTCACACACCTCCATTCTGTGACTTCACAAACCTCCATTCTGAGTCACACACCTCCATTCTGTGACTTCACACACCTGCATTCTGTGACTTCACACACCTCCATTGTGTGACTTCACACACTTCCATTCTATGACTTCACACACCTCCATTTTATGACTTCACACATCTCCATTCTGTGACTTCACACACCTCCATTCTATGACCTCACACACCCTCACTCTATGATTTCACACACCTCCATTCTATGACTTCACACATCCATTTTGAATTCACACACCTCCAATATATGACTTCAAACACGTCAATTCTGTAACTTCACACACCTCCATTCTATGACTTAATACCGTCCATTCTGTGACCTCACACACCTCCATTCTATGACTTCACACACTTCCATTCTATGACTTCACACACCTACATTCTGTGACTTTACACACCTCCATTCTGAGTTCACACACCGCCATTCTGTGACATCACACACCTCCATACTATGACTTCACACAACTGCATCTATGACTTCACACACCTCCATTCTGACTTCACACACCTCCATTCCATGACTTCACAGACCTCGAATCTGTGACTTCACTCACCTGCACTCTATGACTTCATACTCCTTCATTCTATGACTTCCCACACCTTCTTTCTATGACTTCACCCACCTCCAATCTATGACTACACACCTCCATTCTGTGACTTTCCACACCTCCATTCTGTGACTTCACACACCTCCATTCTATGACTTCACACAATTCCATTCTATGACTTCACCCACCTCCATTCTATGACTTCACACACTTCCATTCTATGACTTCACACACCTACATTCTGTGACTTTACACACCTCCATTCTGAGTTCACACACCGCCATTCTGTGACATCACACACCTCCATTCTGTGACTTTCCACACCTCCATTCTGTGACTTCACACACCTCCATTCTATGACTTCACACAATTCCATTCTATGACTTCACCCACCTCCATTCTATGACTTCACACCTCCATTCTGACTTCACACACCTCCATTCTGTGACATCACACACCTCCATTCTATGACTTCACACACTTCCATTTTATGACTTCACACACCTCCATTCTATGACTTCACACACCTCCATTCTATGACTTCCCACACCTGCATTCTGACTTCACACACCTCCAATCTAGGACTTCACACATCTTCTTTCTGTAACTTCCCACACTTCCAATGTTTGACTTCACAAACCTCCATTCCATGACTTCACACACCTCCATTCTATGAGTTCACACACCTCCATTATTTGACTTCACACACCTCCATTTTGACTTCACACACCTACATTCTGTGACTTCACACACCTCCCTTTGTGACTTCACACACCACCATTTTGATTTCACACACCTCCGTTCTGTGACTTCACACACCTCTATTCTTTGACTTCACACACCTCCGTTTTGACTTCACACACTTCAATTCTGTGACTTCACACACCTCCATTCTGTGACTTCACACACCACCCTTGTTTGACTTCACACACCTCCATCCTTTGACTTCACACACCTCCATTCCACGACTTCACACACCTCCATTCTATTAGTTCACACACATCCATTCTATGAGTTCACACACCACAATTTTGTCTTCACACACCTCCATTCTATGACTTCGCAAACCTCCATTCTGTGACTTCACACACCTCCATTCTATGACTTCACACAACTCCATTCTATGACTTCACACACCTCCATTCTGTGACTTCATCCACCTCCATTCTGTGACTTCACACACCTCCATTCTCCGACTTCACACCCCTCCAATTTGACTTCACATACCTCCATTCTATGACTTCACAAACCTCCATTCTGTGACTTCACATACCTCCATTCTATGACTTCATACACCTCCATTCTGTGACTTCACACACCTCCATTCTATGACTTCACACACTTCCATTGTGACGTCACACACCTCCATTCTATGAGTTCACACACCTCCATTCTGACTTCACACACCTCCATTATATTAGTTCACACACGTCCATTCTGAATTCACACAGCTGAATTCTGTGACTTCACAAAACTCCATTTTATGATTTCACACACCTCCATACTATGACCTCACACAACTCCATCTATGACTTCACACACCTCCATTCTGACTTCACACACCTCTATTCTATGACTTCGCACACCTCAATTCTGACATCACACACCTCCATTCTATGACTTCACAGACCTCGAATCTGTGACTTCACTCACCTGCACTCGATGACTTCACACTCCTCCATTCTATGACTTCCCACTCCTGAATTCTGACTTCACACACCTCCATTCTATGACTTCACACACTTCCATTCTGTGACTTCACACACCTCCATTCTATGAGTTCACACACCTCCATTCTGACTTCACACACCTCCATTCTATGACTTCACACACCTCCATTCTGAATTCACACAGCTCCATTCTGTGACTTCACAAAACTCCATTCTATGATTTCACACACCTCCATACTATGACTTCACACAACTGCATCTATGACTTCACACTCCTCCATTCTGACTTCACACACCTCCATTCTATGACTTCACAGACCTCGAATCTGTGACTTCACTCACCTGCACTCTATGACTTCATACTCCTTCATTCTATGACTTCCCACACCTTCTTTCTATGACTTCACCCACCTCCAATCTATGACTACACACCTCCATTCTGACTTCACACACCTCCATTCTGTGACTTCACACACCTCCATTCTGTGAATTCACACACCTTCATTTTTACTTCAGAAACATCCATTCTATGACTTCACACACCTCCACTCTATGACTTCACAAACCTCCATTAGCTGACTTCACACATCTCCATTCTGACTTCACACACCTCCATTCTATGACTTCACACACTTCCATTCTATGACTTCACACACCTCCATTCTGTGACTTCACAAACCTCCATTCTGAGTCACACACCTCCATTCTGTGACTTCACACACCTGCATTCTGTGACTTCACACACCTCCATTGTGTGACTTCACACACTTCCATTCTATGACTTCACACACCTCCATTTTATGACTTCACCCATCTCCATTCTGTGACTTCACACACCTCCATTCTATGACCTCACACACCCTCACTCTATGATTTCACACACCTCCATTCTATGACTTCACACATCCATTTTGAATTCACACCCCTCCAATATATGACTTCAAACACCTCAATTCTGTAACTTCACACACCTCCATTCTATGACTTCATACCGTCCATTCTGTGATTTCACACACCTCCATTCTATGACTTCACACACTTCCATTGTGACATCACACACCTCCATTCTATGAGTTCACACACCTCCATTCTATGACTTCACACACCTCCATTCTGACTTCACACAGCTCCATTCTATGACTTCACAGACCTCGAATATGTGACTTCACTCACCCCCACTCTATGACTTCACACCACTATTCTATGACTTCCCACTCCTCCTTTCTATGACTTCACCCACCTCAATTTTATGACTTCACACACCTCCCTTCTGTGACTTCACACACCTCCATTCTATGACCTCACACACCCTCATTCTATGATTTCACATACCTCCATTCTATGACTTCACACATCCATTTTGACTTCACACACCTCCAATATATGACTTCAAACACCTCAATTTTGTCACTTCACACACCTCCATTCTATGACCTCATACCCTCCATTCTGTGACTCCACACACCTCCATTCTATGACTTCACACAATTCCATTCTATGACTTCACCCACCTCCATTCTATGACTTCACACCTCCATTCTGACTTCACACACCTCCATTGTGTGACATCACACACCTCCATTCTATGACTTCACACACCTCTATTCTATGACTTCCCACACCTGCATTCTGACTTCACACACCTCCATTCTATGACTTCACACACTTCCATTCTGTGACTTCACACACCTCCATTCTATGAGTTCACACAACTCCATTCTGACTTCATGCACCTCCATTCTATGACTTCACACACCTCCATTCTGAATTCACACAGCTCCATTCTGTGACTTCACAAAACTCCATTCTATTATTTCACACACCTCCATACTATGACTTCACACAACTGCATCTATGACTTCACACACCTCCATTCTGACTTCACACACCTCCATTCTATGACATCACAGACCTCGAATCTGTGACTTCACTCACCTGCACTCTATGACTTCATACTCCTTCATTCTATGACTTCCCACACCTTCTTTCTATGACTTCACCCACCTCCAATCTATGACTACACACCTCCATTCTGACTTCACACACCTCCATTCTGTGACTTCACACACCTCCATTCTGTGACTTCACACACCTTCATTTTTACTTCAGAAACATCCATTCTATGACTTCACACACCTCCATTCTATGACTTCACAAACCTCCATTAGCTGACTTCACACATCTCCATTTTGTCTTCACACACCTCCATTCTATGACTTCACACACTTCCATTCTATGACTTCACACACCTCCATTCTGTGACTTCACAAACCTCCATTCTGAGTCACACACCTCCATTCTGTGACTTCACACACCTGCATTCTGTGACTTCACACACCTCCATTGTGTGACTTCACACACTTCCATTCTATGACTTCACACACCTCCATTTTATGACTTCACACATCTCCATTCTGTGACTTCACACACCTCCATTCTATGACCTCACACACCCTCACTCTATGATTTCACACACCTCCATTCTATGACTTCACACATCCATTTTGAATTCACACACCTCCAATATATGACTTCAAACACGTCAATTCTGTAACTTCACACACCTCCATTCTATGACTTAATACCGTCCATTCTGTGACCTCACACACCTCCATTCTATGACTTCACACACTTCCATTCTATGACTTCACACACCTACATTCTGTGACTTTACACACCTCCATTCTGAGTTCACACACCGCCATTCTGTGACATCACACACCTCCATTCTGTGACTTTCCACACCTCCATTCTGTGACTTCACACACCTCCAATCTATGACTTCACACAATTCCATTCTATGACTTCACCCACCTCCATTCTATGACTTCACACCTCCATTCTGACTTCACACACCTCCATTCTGTGACATCACACACCTCCATTCTATGACTTCACACACTTCCATTTTATGACTTCACACACCTCCATTCTATGACTTCACACACCTCCATTCTATGACTTCCCACACCTGCATTCTGACTTCACACACCTCCAATCTAGGACTTCACACATCTTCTTTCTGTAACTTCCCACACTTCCAATGTTTGACTTCACAAACCTCCATTCCATGACTTCACACACCTCCATTGTATGAGTTCACACACCTCCATTATTTGACTTCACACACCTCCATTTTGACTTCACACACCTACATTCTGTGACTTCACACACCTCCATTTGTGACTTCACACACCACCATTTTGATTTCACACACCTCCGTTCTGTGACTTCACACACCTCTATTCTTTGACTTCACACACCTCCGTTTTGACTTCACACACTTCAATTCTGTGACTTCACACACCTCCATTCTGTGACTTCACACACCACCCTTGTTTGACTTCACACACCTCCATCCTTTGACTTCACACACCTCCATTCCACGACTTCACACACCTCCATTCTATTAGTTCACACACATCCATTCTATGAGTTCACACACCACAATTTTGTCTTCACACACCTCCATTCTCTGACTTCGCAAACCTCCATTCTGTGACTTCACACACCTCCATTGTATGACTTCACACACCTCCATTCTATGATTTCACACATCCATTTTGACTTCACACACCTAAAATATATGACTTCATACCCGTCCATTCTGTGACTTCACACAACTCCATTCTATGACTATACACACCTCCATTCTGTGACTTCATCCACCTCCATTCTGTGACTTCACACACCTCCATTCTCCGACTTCACACCCCTCCAATTTGACTTCACATACCTCCATTCTATGACTTCACAAACCTCCATTCTGTGACTTCACATACCTCCATTCTATGACTTCATACACCTCCATTCTGTGACTTCACACACCTTCATTCTTACTTCACAAACATACATTCTATGACTTCACACACCTCCATTCTATGACTTCACACACCTGCATTCTATGACTTCACACACCTCCATTCTTTGACTTCACACACCTAAATTCTGAGTTGACACACCTCCATTCTGTGACTTCACACACCTCCATTCTGACTTCACACAGCTACATTCTATGACTTTGCACACCTCCATTCTTTGACGTCACACACCTTCATTCTATGACTTCACACAACTATATTCTTATTTTACAAACATCCATTCTATAACTTCACACACCTTCATTTTATGACTTTACACACCTCCATTCTGAGACTTCACATACCTCCATTCTATGACTTCACACACTTCCATTCTGTGACTTCACACACCTCCATTCTATGACTTCATACACTTCCATTCTGTGACTTCACACACCTGCATTCTGTGAGTTCACACACCTCCATTCTATGACTTCACACACCTCCATTCTGAATTCACACAGCTCCATTCTGTGACTTCACAAAACTCCATTCTGACATCACACAACTCCATTCTATGACTTCACAGACCTCGAATCTGTGACTTCACTCACCTGCACTCTATGAATTCATACTCCTCCATTCTATGACTTCCCACACCTTCTTTCTATGACTTCACCCACCTCCAATCTACGACTACTCACCTCTATTCTGACTTCACACACCTCCATTCTGTGAATTCACACACCTCCATTCTATGACTTCACACACCTCCATTCTATGACTTCACAAACCTCCATTCGGTGACTTCACTCATCTCCATTCTGACTTCACACACCTCCATTCTATGACTTCACACACATCCTTTCTATGACTTCACACCCCTCCATTCTGTGACTTCTCAAACCTCCATTCTGAGTCACACACCTCCATTCTGTGACTTTACACACCTCCATTCTGTGACTTCACACACCTCCATTGTGTGACTTCACACACTTCCATTCTATGACTTCACACACCTCCATTTTATGACTTCACACATCTCCATTCTGTGACTTCACACACCTCCATTCTATGACTTCCCACACCTGCATTCTGACTTCACACACCTCCAATCTAGGACTTCACACATCTTCTTTCTGTAACTTCCCACACTTCCAATGTTTGACTTCACAAACCTCCATTCCATGACTTCACACACCTCCATTCTATGAGTTCACACACCTCCATTATTTGACTTCACACACCTCCATTTTGACTTCACACACCTACATTCTGTGACTTCACACACCTCCCTTTGTGACTTCACACACCACCATTTTGATTTCACACACCTCCGTTCTGTGACTTCACACACCTCTATTCTTTGACTTCACACACCTCCGTTTTGACTTCACACACTTCAATTCTGTGACTTCACACACCTCCATTCTGTGACTTCACACACCACCCTTGTTTGACTTCACACACCTCCATCCTTTGACTTCACACACCTCCATTCCACGACTTCACACACCTCCATTCTATTAGTTCACACACATCCATTCTATGAGTTCACACACCACAATTTTGTCTTCACACACCTCCATTCTATGACTTCGCAAACCTCCATTCTGTGACTTCACACACCTCCATTCTATGACTTCACACAACTCCATTCTATGACTTCACACACCTCCATTCTGTGACTTCATCCACCTCCATTCTGTGACTTCACACACCTCCATTCTCCGACTTCACACCCCTCCAATTTGACTTCACATACCTCCATTCTATGACTTCACAAACCTCCATTCTGTGACTTCACATACCTCCATTCTATGACTTCATACACCTCCATTCTGTGACTTCACACACCTCTATTCTATGACTTCACACACTTCCATTGTGACGTCACACACCTCCATTCTATGAGTTCACACACCTCCATTCTGACTTCACACACCTCCATTATATTAGTTCACACACGTCCATTCTGAATTCACACAGCTGAATTCTGTGACTTCACAAAACTCCATTTTATGATTTCACACACCTCCATACTATGACCTCACACAACTCCATCTATGACTTCACACACCTCCATTCTGACTTCACACACCTCTATTCTATGACTTCGCACACCTCAATTCTGACCTCACACACCTCCATTCTATGACTTCACAGACCTCGAATCTGTGACTTCACTCACCTGCACTCGATGACTTCACACTCCTCCATTCTATGACTTCCCACTCCTGAATTCTGACTTCACACACCTCCATTCTATGACTTCACACACTTCCATTCTGTGACTTCACACACCTCCATTCTATGAGTTCAAACACCTCAATTTTGTCACTTCACACACCTCCATTCTATGACCTCATACCCTCCATTCTGTGACTCCACACACCTCCATTCTATGACTTCACACAATTCCATTCTATGACTTCACCCACCTCCATTCTATGACTTCACACCTCCATTCTGACTTCACACACCTCCATTGTGTGACATCACACACCTCCATTCTATGACTTCACACACCTCTATTCTATGACTTCCCACACCTGCATTCTGACTTCACACACCTCCATTCTATGACTTCACACACTTCCATTCTGTGACTTCACACACCTCCATTCTATGAGTTCACACAACTCCATTCTGACTTCATGCACCTCCATTCTATGACTTCACACACCTCCATTCTGAATTCACACAGCTCCATTCTGTGACTTCACAAAACTCCATTCTATTATTTCACACACCTCCATACTATGACTTCACACAACTGCATCTATGACTTCACACACCTCCATTCTGACTTCACACACCTCCATTCTATGACATCACAGACCTCGAATCTGTGACTTCACTCACCTGCACTCTATGACTTCATACTCCTTCATTCTATGACTTCCCACACCTTCTTTCTATGACTTCACCCACCTCCAATCTATGACTACACACCTCCATTCTGACTTCACACACCTCCATTCTGTGACTTCACACACCTCCATTCTGTGACTTCACACACCTTCATTTTTACTTCAGAAACATCCATTCTATGACTTCACACACCTCCATTCTATGACTTCACAAACCTCCATTAGCTGACTTCACACATCTCCATTTTGTCTTCACACACCTCCATTCTATGACTTCACACACTTCCATTCTATGACTTCACACACCTCCATTCTGTGACTTCACAAACCTCCATTCTGAGTCACACACCTCCATTCTGTGACTTCACACACCTGCATTCTGTGACTTCACACACCTCCATTGTGTGACTTCACACACTTCCATTCTATGACTTCACACACCTCCATTTTATGACTTCACACATCTCCATTCTGTGACTTCACACACCTCCATTCTATGACCTCACACACCCTCACTCTATGATTTCACACACCTCCATTCTATGACTTCACACATCCATTTTGAATTCACACACCTCCAATATATGACTTCAAACACGTCAATTCTGTAACTTCACACACCTCCATTCTATGACTTAATACCGTCCATTCTGTGACCTCACACACCTCCATTCTATGACTTCACACACTTCCATTCTATGACTTCACACACCTACATTCTGTGACTTTACACACCTCCATTCTGAGTTCACACACCGCCATTCTGTGACATCACACACCTCCATTCTGTGACTTTCCACACCTCCATTCTGTGACTTCACACACCTCCAATCTATGACTTCACACAATTCCATTCTATGACTTCACCCACCTCCATTCTATGACTTCACACCTCCATTCTGACTTCACACACCTCCATTCTGTGACATCACACACCTCCATTCTATGACTTCACACACTTCCATTTTATGACTTCACACACCTCCATTCTATGACTTCACACACCTCCATTCTATGACTTCCCACACCTGCATTCTGACTTCACACACCTCCAATCTAGGACTTCACACATCTTCTTTCTGTAACTTCCCACACTTCCAATGTTTGACTTCACAAACCTCCATTCCATGACTTCACACACCTCCATTGTATGAGTTCACACACCTCCATTATTTGACTTCACACACCTCCATTTTGACTTCACACACCTACATTCTGTGACTTCACACACCTCCATTTGTGACTTCACACACCACCATTTTGATTTCACACACCTCCGTTCTGTGACTTCACACACCTCTATTCTTTGACTTCACACACCTCCGTTTTGACTTCACACACTTCAATTCTGTGACTTCACACACCTCCATTCTGTGACTTCACACACCACCCTTGTTTGACTTCACACACCTCCATCCTTTGACTTCACACACCTCCATTCCACGACTTCACACACCTCCATTCTATTAGTTCACACACATCCATTCTATGAGTTCACACACCACAATTTTGTCTTCACACACCTCCATTCTCTGACTTCGCAAACCTCCATTCTGTGACTTCACACACCTCCATTGTATGACTTCACACACCTCCATTCTATGATTTCACACATCCATTTTGACTTCACACACCTAAAATATATGACTTCATACCCGTCCATTCTGTGACTTCACACAACTCCATTCTATGACTTCACACACCTCCATTCTGTGACTTCATCCACCTCCATTCTGTGACTTCACACACCTCCATTCTCCGACTTCACACCCCTCCAATTTGACTTCACATACCTCCATTCTATGACTTCACAAACCTCCATTCTGTGACTTCACATACCTCCATTCTATGACTTCATACACCTCCATTCTGTGACTTCACACACCTTCATTCTTACTTCACAAACATACATTCTATGACTTCACACACCTCCATTCTATGACTTCACACACCTGCATTCTATGACTTCACACACCTCCATTCTTTGACTTCACACACCTAAATTCTGAGTTGACACACCTCCATTCTGTGACTTCACACACCTCCATTCTGACTTCACACAGCTACATTCTATGACTTTGCACACCTCCATTCTTTGACGTCACACACCTCCATTCTATGACTTCACACAACTATATTCTTATTTTACAAACATCCATTCTATAACTTCACACACCTTCATTTTATGACTTTACACACCTCCATTCTGAGACTTCACATACCTCCATTCTATGACTTCACACACTTCCATTCTGTGACTTCACACACCTCCATTCTATGACTTCATACACTTCCATTCTGTGACTTCACACACCTGCATTCTGTGAGTTCACACACCTCCATTCTATGACTTCACACACCTCCATTCTGAATTCACACAGCTCCATTCTGTGACTTCACAAAACTCCATTCTGACATCACACAACTCCATTCTATGACTTCACAGACCTCGAATCTGTGACTTCACTCACCTGCACTCTATGAATTCATACTCCTCCATTCTATGACTTCCCACACCTTCTTTCTATGACTTCACCCACCTCCAATCTACGACTACTCACCTCTATTCTGACTTCACACACCTCCATTCTGTGAATTCACACACCTCCATTCTATGACTTCACACACCTCCATTCTATGACTTCACAAACCTCCATTCGGTGACTTCACTCATCTCCATTCTGACTTCACACACCTCCATTCTATGACTTCACACACATCCTTTCTATGACTTCACACCCCTCCATTCTGTGACTTCTCAAACCTCCATTCTGAGTCACACACCTCCATTCTGTGACTTTACACACCTCCATTCTGTGACTTCACACACCTCCATTGTGTGACTTCACACACTTCCATTCTATGACTTCACACACCTCCATTTTATGACTTCACACATCTCCATTCTGTGACTTCACACACCTCCATTCTATGACTTCCCACACCTGCATTCTGACTTCACACACCTCCAATCTAGGACTTCACACATCTTCTTTCTGTAACTTCCCACACTTCCAATGTTTGACTTCACAAACCTCCATTCCATGACTTCACACACCTCCATTCTATGAGTTCACACACCTCCATTATTTGACTTCACACACCTCCATTTTGACTTCACACACCTACATTCTGTGACTTCACACACCTCCCTTTGTGACTTCACACACCACCATTTTGATTTCACACACCTCCGTTCTGTGACTTCACACACCTCTATTCTTTGACTTCACACACCTCCGTTTTGACTTCACACACTTCAATTCTGTGACTTCACACACCTCCATTCTGTGACTTCACACACCACCCTTGTTTGACTTCACACACCTCCATCCTTTGACTTCACACACCTCCATTCCACGACTTCACACACCTCCATTCTATTAGTTCACACACATCCATTCTATGAGTTCACACACCACAATTTTGTCTTCACACACCTCCATTCTATGACTTCGCAAACCTCCATTCTGTGACTTCACACACCTCCATTCTATGACTTCACACAACTCCATTCTATGACTTCACACACCTCCATTCTGTGACTTCATCCACCTCCATTCTGTGACTTCACACACCTCCATTCTCCGACTTCACACCCCTCCAATTTGACTTCACATACCTCCATTCTATGACTTCACAAACCTCCATTCTGTGACTTCACATACCTCCATTCTATGACTTCATACACCTCCATTCTGTGACTTCACACACCTCTATTCTATGACTTCACACACTTCCATTGTGACGTCACACACCTCCATTCTATGAGTTCACACACCTCCATTCTGACTTCACACACCTCCATTATATTAGTTCACACACGTCCATTCTGAATTCACACAGCTGAATTCTGTGACTTCACAAAACTCCATTTTATGATTTCACACACCTCCATACTATGACCTCACACAACTCCATCTATGACTTCACACACCTCCATTCTGACTTCACACACCTCTATTCTATGACTTCGCACACCTCAATTCTGACATCACACACCTCCATTCTATGACTTCACAGACCTCGAATCTGTGACTTCACTCACCTGCACTCGATGACTTCACACTCCTCCATTCTATGACTTCCCACTCCTGAATTCTGACTTCACACACCTCCATTCTATGACTTCACACACTTCCATTCTGTGACTTCACACACCTCCATTCTATGAGTTCACACACCTCCATTCTGACTTCACACACCTCCATTCTATGACTTCACACACCTCCATTCTGAATTCACACAGCTCCATTCTGTGACTTCACAAAACTCCATTCTATGATTTCACACACCTCCATACTATGACTTCACACAACTGCATCTATGACTTCACACTCCTCCATTCTGACTTCACACACCTCCATTCTATGACTTCACAGACCTCGAATCTGTGACTTCACTCACCTGCACTCTATGACTTCATACTCCTTCATTCTATGACTTCCCACACCTTCTTTCTATGACTTCACCCACCTCCAATCTATGACTACACACCTCCATTCTGACTTCACACACCTCCATTCTGTGACTTCACACACCTCCATTCTGTGAATTCACACACCTTCATTTTTACTTCAGAAACATCCATTCTATGACTTCACACACCTCCACTCTATGACTTCACAAACCTCCATTAGCTGACTTCACACATCTCCATTCTGACTTCACACACCTCCATTCTATGACTTCACACACTTCCATTCTATGACTTCACACACCTCCATTCTGTGACTTCACAAACCTCCATTCTGAGTCACACACCTCCATTCTGTGACTTCACACACCTGCATTCTGTGACTTCACACACCTCCATTGTGTGACTTCACACACTTCCATTCTATGACTTCACACACCTCCATTTTATGACTTCACCCATCTCCATTCTGTGACTTCACACACCTCCATTCTATGACCTCACACACCCTCACTCTATGATTTCACACACCTCCATTCTATGACTTCACACATCCATTTTGAATTCACACCCCTCCAATATATGACTTCAAACACCTCAATTCTGTAACTTCACACACCTCCATTCTATGACTTCATACCGTCCATTCTGTGACTTCACACACCTCCATTCTATGACTTCACACACTTCCATTGTGACATCACACACCTCCATTCTATGAGTTCACACACCTCCATTCTATGACTTCACACACCTCCATTCTGACTTCACACAGCTCCATTCTATGACTTCACAGACCTCGAATATGTGACTTCACTCACCCCCACTCTATGACTTCACACCACTATTCTATGACTTCCCACTCCTCCTTTCTATGACTTCACCCACCTCAATTTTATGACTTCACACACCTCCCTTCTGTGACTTCACACACCTCCATTCTATGACCTCACACACCCTCATTCTATGATTTCACATACCTCCATTCTTTGACTTCACACATCCATTTTGACTTCACACACCTCCAATATATGACTTCAAACACCTCAATTTTGTCACTTCACACACCTCCATTCTATGACCTCATACCCTCCATTCTGTGACTCCACACACCTCCACTCTATGACTTCACACAATTCCATTCTATGACTTCACCCACCTCCATTCTATGACTTCACACCTCCATTCTGACTTCACACACCTCCATTGTGTGACATCACACACCTCCATTCTATGACTTCACACACCTCTATTCTATGACTTCCCACACCTGCATTCTGACTTCACACACCTCCATTCTATGACTTCACACACTTCCATTCTGTGACTTCACACACCTCCATTCTATGAGTTCACACAACTCCATTCTGACTTCATGCACCTCCATTCTATGACTTCACACACCTCCATTCTGAATTCACACAGCTCCATTCTGTGACTTCACAAAACTCCATTCTATTATTTCACACACCTCCATACTATGACTTCACACAACTGCATCTATGACTTCACACACCTCCATTCTGACTTCACACACCTCCATTCTATGACATCACAGACCTCGAATCTGTGACTTCACTCACCTGCACTCTATGACTTCATACTCCTTCATTCTATGACTTCCCACACCTTCTTTCTATGACTTCACCCACCTCCAATCTATGACTACACACCTCCATTCTGACTTCACACACCTCCATTCTGTGACTTCACACACCTCCATTCTGTGACTTCACACACCTTCATTTTTACTTCAGAAACATCCATTCTATGACTTCACACACCTCCATTCTATGACTTCACAAACCTCCATTAGCTGACTTCACACATCTCCATTTTGTCTTCACACACCTCCATTCTATGACTTCACACACTTCCATTCTATGACTTCACACACCTCCATTCTGTGACTTCACAAACCTCCATTCTGAGTCACACACCTCCATTCTGTGACTTCACACACCTGCATTCTGTGACTTCACACACCTCCATTGTGTGACTTCACACACTTCCATTCTATGACTTCACACACCTCCATTTTATGACTTCACACATCTCCATTCTGTGACTTCACACACCTCCATTCTATGACCTCACACACCCTCACTCTATGATTTCACACACCTCCATTCTATGACTTCACACATCCATTTTGAATTCACACACCTCCAATATATGACTTCAAACACGTCAATTCTGTAACTTCACACACCTCCATTCTATGACTTAATACCGTCCATTCTGTGACCTCACACACCTCCATTCTATGACTTCACACACTTCCATTCTATGACTTCACACACCTACATTCTGTGACTTTACACACCTCCATTCTGAGTTCACACACCGCCATTCTGTGACATCACACACCTCCATTCTGTGACTTTCCACACCTCCATTCTGTGACTTCACACACCTCCAATCTATGACTTCACACAATTCCATTCTATGACTTCACCCACCTCCATTCTATGACTTCACACCTCCATTCTGACTTCACACACCTCCATTGTGTGACATCACACACCTCCATTCTATGACTTCACACACTTCCATTTTATGACTTCACACACCTCCATTCTATGACTTCACACACCTCCATTCTATGACTTCCCACACCTGCATTCTGACTTCACACACCTCCAATCTAGCACTTCACACATCTTCTTTCTGTAACTTCCCACACTTCCAATGTTTGACTTCACAAACCTCCATTCCATGACTTCACACACCTCCATTGTATGAGTTCACACACCTCCATTATTTGACTTCACACACCTCCATTTTGACTTCACACACCTACATTCTGTGACTTCACACACCTCCATTTGTGACTTCACACACCACCATTTTGATTTCACACACCTCCGTTCTGTGACTTCACACACCTCTATTCTTTGACTTCACACACCTCCGTTTTGACTTCACACACTTCAATTCTGTGACTTCACACACCTCCATTCTGTGACTTCACACACCACCCTTGTTTGACTTCACACACCTCCATCCTTTGACTTCACACACCTCCATTCCACGACTTCACACACCTCCATTCTATTAGTTCACACACATCCATTCTATGAGTTCACACACCACAATTTTGTCTTCACACACCTCCATTCTCTGACTTCGCAAACCTCCATTCTGTGACTTCACACACCTCCATTGTATGACTTCACACACCTCCATTCTATGATTTCACACATCCATTTTGACTTCACACACCTAAAATATATGACTTCATACCCGTCCATTCTGTGACTTCACACAACTCCATTCTATGACTTCACACACCTCCATTCTGTGACTTCATCCACCTCCATTCTGTGACTTCACACACCTCCATTCTCCGACTTCACACCCCTCCAATTTGACTTCACATACCTCCATTCTATGACTTCACAAACCTCCATTCTGTGACTTCACATACCTCCATTCTATGACTTCATACACCTCCATTCTGTGACTTCACACACCTCCATTCTATGACTTCACACACTTCCATTGTGACGTCACACACCTCCATTCTATGAGTTCACACACCTCCATTCTGACTTCACACACGTCCATTATATTAGTTCACACACGTACATTCTGAATTCACACAGCTGAATTCTGTGACTTCACAAAACTCCATTTTATGATTTCACACACCTCCATACTATGACCTCACACAACTCCATCTATGACTTCACACACCTCCATTCTGACTTCACACACCTCTATTCTATGACTTCGCACACCTCAATTCTGACATCACACACCTCCATTCTATGACTTCACAGACCTCGAATCTGTGACTTCACTCACCTGCACTCGATGACTTCACACTCCTCCATTCTATGACTTCCCACTCCTGCATTCTGACTTCACACACATCCATTCTATGACTTCACACACTTCCATTCTGTGACTTCACACACCTCCATTCTATGAGTTCACACACCTCCATTCTGACTTCACACACTTCCATTCTATGACTTCACACACCTCCATTCTGAATTCACACAGCTCCATTCTGTGACTTCACAAAACTCCATTCTATGATTTCACACACCTCCATACTATGACTTCACACAACTGCATCTATGACTTCACACTCCTCCATTCTGACTTCACACACCTCCATTCTATGACTTCACAGACCTCGAATCTGTGACTTCACTCACCTGCACTCTATGACTTCATACTCCTTCATTCTATGACTTCCCACACCTTCTTTCTATGACTTCACCCACCTCCAATCTATGACTACACACCTCCATTCTGACTTCACACACCTCCATTCTGTGACTTCACACACCTCCATTCTGTGAATTCACACACCTTCATTTTTACTTCAGAAACATCCATTCTATGACTTCACACACCTCCAATCTATGACTTCACAAACCTCCATTAGCTGACTTCACACATCTCCATTCTGACTTCACACACCTCCATTCTATGACTTCACACACTTCCATTCTATGACTTCACACACCTCCATTCTGTGACTTCACAAACCTCCATTCTGAGTCACACACCTCCATTCTGTGACTTCACACACCTGCATTCTGTGACTTCACACACCTCCATTGTGTGACTTCACACACTTTCATTCTATGACTTCACACACCTCCATTTTATGACTTCACCCATCTCCATTCTGTGACTTCACACACCTCCATTCTATGACCTCACACACCCTCACTCTATGATTTCACACACCTCCATTCTATGACTTCACACATCCATTTTGAATTCACACCCCTCCAATATATGACTTCAAACACCTCAATTCTGTAACTTCACACACCTCCATTCTATGACTTCATACCGTCCATTCTGTGACTTCACACACCTCCATTCTATGACTTCACACACTTCCATTCTGTGACTTCACACACCTCCATTCTATGACTTCACACACTTCCATTGTGACATCACACACCTCCATTCTATGAGTTCACACACCTCCATTCTATGACTTCACACACCTCCATTCTGACTTCACACACCTCCATTCTATGACTTCACAGACCTCGAATATGTGACTTCACTCACCTCCACTCTATGACTTCACACTCCACTATTCTATGACTTCCCACTCCTACTTTCTATGACTTCACCCACCTCAATTTTATGACTTCACACACCTCCCTTCTGTGACTTCACACATCTCCATTCTATGACCTCACACACCCTCATTCTATGATTTCACACACCTCCCTTCTATGACTTCACACATCCATTTTGACTTCACACACCTCCAATATATGACTTCAAACACCTCAATTTTGTCACTTCACACACCTCCATTCTATGACCTCATACCCTCCATTCTGTGACTCCACACACCTCCATTCTATGACTTCACACAATTCCATTCTATGACTTCACCCACCTCCATTCTATGACTTCACACCTCCATTCTGACTTCACACACCTCCATTGTGTGACATCACACACCTCCATTCTATGACTTCACACACCTCTATTCTATGACTTCCCACACCTGCATTCTGACTTCACACACCTCCATTCTATGACTTCACACACTTCCATTCTGTGACTTCACACACCTCTATTCTATGAGTTCACACAACTCCATTCTGACTTCACGCACCTCCATTCTATGACTTCACACACCTCCATTCTGAATTCACACAGCTCCATTCTGTGACTTCACAAAACTCCATTCTATTATTTCACACACCTCCATACTATGACTTCACACAACTGCATCTATGACTTCACACACCTCCATTCTGACTTCACACACCTCCATTCCATGACTTCACAGACCTCGAATCTGTGACTTCACTCACCTGCACTCTATGACTTCATACTCCTTCATTCTATGACTTCCCACACCTTCTTTCTATGACTTCACCCACCTCCAATCTATGACTACACACCTCCATTCTGTGACTTTCCACACCTCCATTCTGTGACTTCACACACCTCCATTCTATGACTTCACACAATTCCATTCTATGACTTCACCCACCTCCATTCTATGACTTCACACACTTCCATTCTATGACTTCACACACCTACATTCTGTGACTTTACACACCTCCATTCTGAGTTCACACACCGCCATTCTGTGACATCACACACCTCCATTCTGTGACTTTCCACACCTCCATTCTGTGACTTCACACACCTCCATTCTATGACTTCACACAATTCCATTCTATGACTTCACCCACCTCCATTCTATGACTTCACACCTCCATTCTGACTTCACACACCTCCATTCTGTGACATCACACACCTCCATTCTATGACTTCACACACTTCCATTTTATGACTTCACACACCTCCATTCTATGACTTCACACACCTCCATTCTATGACTTCCCACACCTGCATTCTGACTTCACACACCTCCAATCTAGGACTTCACACATCTTCTTTCTGTAACTTCCCACACTTCCAATGTTTGACTTCACAAACCTCCATTCCATGACTTCACGCACCTCCATTCTATGAGTTCACACACCTCCATTATTTGACTTCACACACCTCCATTTTGACTTCACACACCTACATTCTGTGACTTCACACACCTCCCTTTGTGACTTCACACACCACCATTTTGATTTCACACACCTCCGTTCTGTGACTTCACACACCTCTATTCTTTGACTTCACACACCTCCGTTTTGACTTCACACACTTCAATTCTGTGACTTCACACACCTCCATTCTGTGACTTCACACACCACCCTTGTTTGACTTCACACACCTCCATCCTTTGACTTCACACACCTCCATTCCACGACTTCACACACCTCCATTCTATTAGTTCACACACATCCATTCTATGAGTTCACACACCACAATTTTGTCTTCACACACCTCCATTCTATGACTTCGCAAACCTCCATTCTGTGACTTCACACACCTCCATTCTATGACTTCACACAACTCCATTCTATGACTTCACACACCTCCATTCTGTGACTTCATCCACCTCCATTCTGTGACTTCACACACCTCCATTCTCCGACTTCACACCCCTCCAATTTGACTTCACATACCTCCATTCTATGACTTCACAAACCTCCATTCTGTGACTTCACATACCTCCATTCTATGACTTCATACACCTCCATTCTGTGACTTCACACACCTCCATTCTATGACTTCACACACTTCCATTGTGACGTCACACACCTCCATTCTATGAGTTCACACACCTCCATTCTGACTTCACACACCTCCATTATATTAGTTCACACACGTCCATTCTGAATTCACACAGCTGAATTCTGTGACTTCACAAAACTCCATTTTATGATTTCACACACCTCCATACTATGACCTCACACAACTCCATCTATGACTTCACACACCTCCATTCTGACATCACACACCTCCATTCTATGACTTCACAGACCTCGAATCTGTGACTTCACTCACCTGCACTCGATGACTTCACACTCCTCCATTCTATGACTTCCCCCACCTGCATTCTGACTTCACACACCTCCATTCTATGACTTCACACACTTCCATTCTGTGACTTCACACACCTCCATTCTATGAGTTCACACACCTCCATTCTGACTTCACACACCTCCATTCTATGACTTCACACACCTCCATTCTGAATTCACACAGCTCCATTCTGTGACTTCACAAAACTCCATTCTATGATTTCACACACCTCCATACTATGACTTCACACAACTGCATCTATGACTTCACACACCTCCATTCTGACTTCACACACCTCCATTCTATGACTTCACAGACCTCGAATCTGTGACTTCACTCACCTGCACTCTATGACTTCATACTCCTTCATTCTATGACTTCCCACACCTTCTTTCTATGACTTCACCCACCTCCAATCTATGACTACACACCTCCATTCTGACTTCACACACCTCCATTCTGTGACTTCACACACCTCCATTCTGTGAATTCACACACCTTCATTTTTACTTCAGAAACATCCATTCTATGACTTCACACACCTCCACTCTATGACTTCACAAACCTCCATTAGCTGACTTCACACATCTCCATTCTGACTTCACACACTTCCATTCTATGACTTCACACACTTCCATTCTATGACTTCACACACCTCCATTCTGTGACTTCACAAACCTCCATTCTGAGTCACACACCTCCATTCTGTGACTTCACACACCTGCATTCTGTGACTTCACACACCTCCATTGTGTGACTTCACACACTTCTATTCTATGACTTCACACACCTCCATTTTATGACTTCACCCATCTCCATTCTGTGACTTCACACACCTCCATTCTATGACCTCACACACCCTCACTCTATGATTTCACACACCTCCATTCTATGACTTCACACATCCATTTTGAATTCACACCCCTCCAATATATGACTTCAAACACCTCAATTCTGTAACTTCACACACCTCCATTCTATGACTTCATACCGTCCATTCTGTGACTTCACACACCTCCATTCTATGACTTCACACACTTCCATTCTGTGACTTCACACACCTCCATTCTATGACTTCACACACTTCCATTGTGACATCACACACCTCCATTCTATGAGTTCACACACCTCCATTCTATGACTTCACACACCTCCATTCTGACTTCACACACCTCCATTCTATGACTTCACAGACCTCGAATATGTGACTTCACTCACCTCCACTCTATGACTTCACACTCCACTATTCTATGACTTCCCACTCCTCCTTTCTATGACTTCACCCACCTCAATTTTATGACTTCACACACCTCCCTTCTGTGACTTCACACACCTCCATTCTATGACCTCACACACCCTCATTCTATGATTTCACACACCTCCATTCTATGACATCACACATCCATTTTGACTTCACACTCCTCCAATATATGACTTCAAACACCTCAATTTTGTCACTTCACACACCTCCATTCTATGACCTCATACCCTCCATTCTGTGACTCCACACACCTCCATTCTATGACTTCACACAATTCCATTCTATGACTTCACCCACCTCCATTCTATGACTTCACACCTCCATTCTGACTTCACACACCTCCATTGTGTGACATCACACACCTCCATTCTATGACTTCACACACCTCTATTCTATGACTTCCCACACCTGCATTCTGACTTCACACACCTCCATTCTATGACTTCACACACTTCCATTCTGTGACTTCACACACCTCCATTCTATGAGTTCACACAACTCCATTCTGACTTCACACACCTCCATTCTATGACTTCACACACCTCCATTCTGAATTCACACAGCTCCATTCTGTGACTTCACAAAACTCCATTCTATTATTTCACACACCTCCATACTATGACTTCACACAACTGCATCTATGACTTCACACACCTCCATTCTGACTTCATACACCTCCATTCTATGACTTCACAGACCTCGAATCTGTGACTTCACTCACCTGCACTCTATGACTTCATACTCCTTCATTCTATGACTTCCCACACCTTCTTTCTATGACTTCACCCACCTCCAATCTATGACTACACACCTCCATTCTGACTTCACATACCTCCATTCTGTGACTTCACACACCTCCATTCTGTGACTTCACACACCTTCATTTTTACTTCAGAAACATCCATTCTTTGACTTCACACACCTCCATTCTATGACTTCACAAACCTCCATTAGCTGACTTTACACATCTCCATTTTGTCTTCACACACCTCCATTCTATGACTTCACACACTTCCATTCTATGACTTCACACACCTCCATTCTGTGACTTCACAAACCTCCATTCTGAGTCACACACCTCCATTCTGTGACTTCACACACCTGCATTCTGTGACTTCACACACCTCCATTGTGTGACTTCACACACTTCCATTCTATGACTTCACACACCTCCATTTTATGACTTCACACATCTCCATTCTGTGACTTCACACACCTCCATTCTATGACCTCACACACCCTCACTCTATGATTTCACACACCTCCATTCTATGACTTCACACATCCATTTTGAATTCACACACCTCCAATATATGACTTCAAACACGTCAATTCTCTAACTTCACACACCTCCATTCTATGACTTAATACCGTCCATTCTGTGACCTCACACACCTCCATTCTATGACTTCACACACTTCCATTCTATGACTTCACACACCTACATTCTGTGACTTTACACACCTCCATTCTGAGTTCACACACAGCCATTCTGTGACATCACACACCTCCATTCTGTGACTTCCCACACCTCCATTCTGTGACTTCACACAACTCCATTCTATGACTTCACACAATTCCATTCTATGACTTCACCCACCTCCATTCTATGACTTCACACCTCCATTCTGACTTCACACACCTCCATTCTGTGACATCACACACCTCCATTCTATGACTTCACACACTTCCATTTTATGACTTCACACACCTCCATTCTATGACTTCACACACCTCCATTCTATGACTTCCCACACCTGCATTCTGACTTCACACACCTCCATTCTAGGACTTCACACATCTTCTTTCTGTAACTTCCCACACTTCCAATGTTTGACTTCACAAACCTCCATTCCATGACTTCACACACCTCCATTGTATGAGTTCACACACCTCCATTATTTGACTTCACACACCTCCATTTTGACTTCACACACCTACATTCTGTGACTTCACACACCTCCATTTGTGACTTCACACACCACCATTTTGATTTCACACACCTCCGTTCTGTGACTTCACACACCTCTATTCTTTGACTTCACACACCTCCGTTTTGACTTCACACACTTCAATTCTGTGACTTCACACACCTCCATTCTGTGACTTCACACACCACCCTTGTTTGACTTCACACACCTCCATCCTTTGACTTCACACACCTCCATTCCACGACTTCACACACCTCCATTCTATTAGTTCACACACATCCATTCTATGAGTTCACACACCACAATTTTGTCTTCACACACCTCCATTCTATGACTTCGCAAACCTCCATTCTGTGACTTCACACACCTCCATTCTATGTCTTCACACACCTCCATTCTATGATTTCACACATCCATTTTGACTTCACACACCTAAAATATATGACTTCATACCCGTCCATTCTGTGACTTCACACAACTCCATTCTATGACTTCACACACCTCCATTCTGTGACTTCATCCACCTCCATTCTGTGACTTCACACACCTCCATTCTCCGACTTCACACCCCTCCAATTTGACTTCACATACCTCCACTCTATGACTTCACAAACCTCCATTCTGTGACTTCACATACCTCCATTCTATGACTTCATACACCTCCATTCTGTGACTTCACACACTTCCATTGTGACGTCACACACCTCCATTCTATGAGTTCACACACCTCCATTCTGACTTCACACGCCTCCATTATATTAGTTCACACACGTCCATTCTGAATTCACACAGCTGAATTCTGTGACTTCACAAAACTCCATTTTATGATTTCACACACCTCCATACTATGACCTCACACAACTCCATCTATGACTTCACACACCTCCATTCTGACTTCACACACCTCTATTCTATGACTTCGCACACCTCAATTCTGACATCACACACCTCCATTCTATGACTTCACAGACCTCGAATCTGTGACTTCACTCACCTGCACTCGATGACTTCACACTCCTCCATTCTATGACTTCCCACACCTCCTTTCTATGACTTCACCCACCTCCAATCTATGACTACACACCTCCATTCTGACTTCACACACCTCCATTCTGTGACTTCACACACCTCCATTCTATGAATTCACACACCTTAATTTTTCCTTCAGAAACATCCATTCTATGACCTCACTCACCTCCATTCTATGACTTCACAAACCTCCATTCTGTGACTTCACACATCCATTCTGAGTTCACACAACTCCATTCGGTGACTTCACACATCTCCATTCTGACTTCACACACCTCCATTCTATGACTTCACAAACTTCCATTCTAGGACTTCACACACCTCCATTCTGTGACTTCACAAACCTCCATTCTGAGTTCACACACCTCCATTCTGTGACTTCACAGACCTCCATTCTGTGACTTCACACCCCTCCATTGTGTGACTTCACACACTTCCATTCTATTACTTCACACACCTCCATTTTATAACTTCACACACCTCCATTCTGTGACTTCACACACCTCCATTCTATGACCTCACACACCCTCATTCTATGGTTACACACACCTCCATTCTATGACTTCACACATCCATTTTGACTTCACACACCTCTAATATATGACTTCAAACACCTCATTTCTGTGACTTCACACACCTCCATTCTATGACTTCACACACTTACATTCTATGATTTCACATACCTCCATGCTATGGCTTCACACACCTCCATTCTGTGACTTCACACAACTCCATTCTGAGTTCACAGACCCCCATTCTGTGACTTCACACACCTCCATTCTATGACTTGACACACTTCCATTGTGACGTCACACACCTCCATTCTATGAGTTCACACACCTCCATTCTATGACTTCACACACCTCCATTCTGAATTCACACACCTCCATTCTATGACTTCACAGACCTCGAATATATGACTACACTCACCTCCACTATATGACTTCACACTCCTCCATTCTATGACTTCCCACACCTTCTTTCCATGACTTCACCCACCTCCATTTTGAGTTCACACATCTCCATTCGGTGACTTCACACACCTCTATTCTATGACCTCACACACCCTCATTCTATGATTTCACACACCTCCATTCTATGACTTCACACATCCATTTTTACTTCACACACCACCAATATATGACTTCAAACACCTCAATTCTGTGACTTCACACACCTCCATTCTATGCGTTCATACCCTCCATTCTGTGACTCCACACACCTCCATTCAATGACTTCACACACTTCCATTCTATGACTTCACACACCTCCATTCTGTGACTTTACACACCTCCATTCTGGGTTCACACACCTCCATTCTGTGACTTCACCCACCTCCATTCTATGACTTCATACCTCCATTCTGATTTCACACACCTCCATTCTGTGACTTCACACACCTCCATTTTATGACTTCTCACACCTCCATTCTATGACTTCACACACCTCCATTCTATGACTTCACACCCCTCCATTCTGTGACTTCACACACCTCCATTCTGTGACTTCACACCTTCATTCTTACTTCACAAACATACATTCTATGACTTCACACACCTCCATTCTATGACTTCACACACCTCCATTCTATGACTTCACACACCTCCATTCTGTGTTCACACACCTCAATTCTGTGACTTCACACACCTACATTCTGACTTCATACACCTCCATTTTATGACTACACACACCTGCATTCTATGACTTCTCACACCTCCATTCTTTGACTTCACACACCTAAATTCTGAGTTGACACACCTCCATTCTGTGACGTCACAAACCTGCATTCTGTGACTTCACACACATCCATTCTATGATTTCACACACCTCCATTCTGTGACTTCACCCACCTCCATTCTATGACTTCATACCTCCATTCTGATTTCACACACCTCCATTCTGTGACTTCACACACCTCCATTTTATGACTTCTCACACCTCCATTCTATGACTTCACACACCTCCATTCTATGACTTCACACACCTCCATTCTGTGACTTCACACACCTCCATTCTGTGACTTCACACACCTTCATTCTTACTTCACAAACATACATTCTATGACTTCACACACCTCCATTCTATGACTTCACACACCTGCATTCTATGACTTCACACACCTCCATTCTTTGACTTCACACACCTAAATTCTGAGTTGACACACCTCCATTCTGTGACTTCACACACCTCCATTCTGACTTCACACAGCTACATTCTATGACTTTGCACACCTCCATTCTTTGACGTCACACACCTCCATTCTATGACTTCACACAACTATATTCTTATTTTACAAACATCCATTCTATAACTTCACACACCTTCATTTTATGACTTTACACACCTCCATTCTGAGACTTCACATACCTCCATTCTATGACTTCACACACTTCCATTCTGTGACTTCACACACCTCCATTCTATGACTTCATACACTTCCATTCTGTGACTTCACACACCTGCATTCTGTGAGTTCACACACCTCCATTCTATGACTTCACACACCTCCATTCTGAATTCACACAGCTCCATTCTGTGACTTCACAAAACTCCATTCTGACATCACACAACTTCATTCTATGGCTTCACAGACCTCGAATCTGTGACTTCACTCACCTGCACTCTATGAATTCATACTCCTCCATTCTATGACTTCCCACACCTTCTTTCTATGACTTCACCCACCTCCAATCTACGACTACTCACCTCTATTCTGACTTCACACACCTCCATTCTGTGAATTCACACACCTCCATTCTATGACTTCACACACCTCCATTCTATGACTTTACAAACCTCCATTCGGTGACTTCACTCATCTCCATTCTGACTTCACACACCTCCATTCTATGACTTCACACACATCCTTTCTATGACTTCACACCCCTCCATTCTGTGACTTCTCAAACCTCCATTCTGAGTCACACACCTCCATTCTGTGACTTTACACACCTCCATTCTGTGACTTCACACACCTCCATTGTGTGACTTCACACACTTCCATTCTATGACTTCACACACCTCCATTTTATGACTTCACACATCTCCATTCTGTGACTTCACACACCTCCATTCTATGACTTCCCACACCTGCATTCTGACTTCACACACCTCCAATCTAGGACTTCACACATCTTCTTTCTGTAACTTCCCACACTTCCAATGTTTGACTTCACAAACCTCCATTCCATGACTTCACACACCTCCATTCTATGAGTTCACACACCTCCATTATTTGACTTCACACACCTCCATTTTGACTTCACACACCTACATTCTGTGACTTCACACACCTCCCTTTGTGACTTCACACACCACCATTTTGATTTCACACACCTCCGTTCTGTGACTTCACACACCTCTATTCTTTGACTTCACACACCTCCGTTTTGACTTCACACACTTCAATTCTGTGACTTCACACACCTCCATTCTGTGACTTCACACACCACCCTTGTTTGACTTCACACACCTCCATCCTTTGACTTCACACACCTCCATTCCACGACTTCATACACCTCCATTCTATTAGTTCACACACATCCATTCTATGAGTTCACACACCACAATTTTGTCTTCACACACCTCCATTCTATGACTTCGCAAACCTCCATTCTGTGACTCCACACACCTCCATTCTATGACTTCACACAACTCCATTCTATGACTTCACACACCTCCATTCTGTGACTTCATCCACCTCCATTCTGTGACTTCACACACCTCCATTCTCCGTCTTCACACCCCTCCAATTTGACTTCACATACCTCCATTCTATGACTTCACAAACCTCCATTCTGTGACTTCACATACCTCCATTCTATGACTTCATACACCTCCATTCTGTGACTTCACACACCTCCATTCTATGACTTCACACACTTCCATTGTGACGTCACACACCTCCATTCTATGAGTTCACACACCTCCATTCTGACTTCACACACCTCCATTATATTAGTTCACACACGTCCATTCTGAATTCACACAGCTGAATTCTGTGACTTCACAAAACTCCATTTTATGATTTCACACACCTCCATACTATGACCTCACACAACTCCATCTATGACTTCACACACCTCCATTCTGACATCACACACCTCCATTCTATGACTTCACAGACCTCGAATCTGTGACTTCACTCACCTGCACTCGATGACTTCACACTCCTCCATTCTATGACTTCCCACACCTGCATTCTGACTTCACACACCTCCATTCTATGACTTCACACACTTCCATTCTGTGACTTCACACACCTCCATTCTATGAGTTCACACACCTCCATTCTGACTTCACACACCTCCATTCTATGACTTCACACACCTCCATTCTGAATTCACACAGCTCCATTCTGTGACTTCACAAAACTCCATTCTATGATTTCACACACCTCCATACTATGACTTCACACAACTGCATCTATGACTTCACACACCTCCATTCTGACTTCACACACCTCCATTCTATGACTTCACAGACCTCGAATCTGTGACTTCACTCACCTGCACTCTATGACTTCATACTCCTTCATTCTATGACTTCCCACACCTTCTTTCTATGACTTCACCCACCTCCAATCTATGACTACACACCTCCATTCTGACTCCACACACCTCCATTCTGTGACTTCACACACCTCCATTCTGTGAATTCACACACCTTCATTTTTACTTCAGAAACATCCATTCTATGACTTCACACACCTCCACTCTATGACTTCACAAACCTCCATTAGCTGACTTCACACATCTCCATTCTGACTTCACACACTTCCATTCTATGACTTCACACACTTCCATTCTATGACTTCACACACCTCCATTCTGTGACTTCACAAACCTCCATTCTGAGTCACACACCTCCATTCTGTGACTTCACACACCTGCATTCTGTGACTTCACACACCTCCATTGTGTGACTTCACACACTTCTATTCTATGACTTCACACACCTCCATTTTATGACTTCACCCATCTCCATTCTGTGACTTCACACACCTCCATTCTATGACCTCACACACCCTCACTCTATGATTTCACACACCTCCATTCTATGACTTCACACATCCATTTTGAATTCACACCCCTCCAATATATGACTTCAAACACCTCAATTCTGTAACTTCACACACCTCCATTCTATGACTTCATACCGTCCATTCTGTGACTTCACACACCTCCATTCTATGACTTCACACACTTCCATTCTGTGACTTCACACACCTCCATTCTATGACTTCACACACTTCCATTGTGACATCACACACCTCCATTCTATGAGTTCACACACCTCCATTCTATGACTTCACACACCTCCATTCTGACTTCACACACCTCCATTCTATGACTTCACAGACCTCGAATATGTGACTTCACTCACCTCCACTCTATGACTTCACACTCCACTATTCTATGACTTCCCACTCCTACTTTCTATGACTTCACCCACCTCAATTTTATGACTTCACACACCTCCCTTCTGTGACTTCACACACCTCCATTCTATGACCTCACACACCCTCATTCTATGATTTCACACACCTCCATTCTATGACATCACACATCCATTTTGACTTCACACTCCTCCAATATATGACTTCAAACACCTCAATTTTGTCACTTCACACACCTCCATTCTATGACCTCATACCCTCCATTCTGTGACTCCACACACCTCCATTCTATGACTTCACACAATTCCATTCTATGACTTCACCCACCTCCATTCTATGACTTCACACCTCCATTCTGACTTCACACACCTCCATTGTGTGACATCACACACCTCCATTCTATGACTTCACACACCTCTATTCTATGACTTCCCACACCTGCATTCTGACTTCACACACCTCCATTCTATGACTTCACACACTTCCATTCTGTGACTTCACACACCTCCATTCTATGAGTTCACACAACTCCAGTCTGACTTCACACACCTCCATTCTATGACTTCACACACCTCCATTCTGAATTCACACAGCTCCATTCTGTGACTTCACAAAACTCCATTCTATTATTTCACACACCTCCATACTATGACTTCACACAACTGCATCTATGACTTCACACACCTCCATTCTGACTTCATACACCTCCATTCTATGACTTCACAGACCTCGAATCTGTGACTTCACTCACCTGCACTCTATGACTTCATACTCCTTCATTCTATGACTTCCCACACCTTCTTTCTATGACTTCACCCACCTCCAATCTATGACTACACACCTCCATTCTGACTTCACATACCTCCATTCTGTGACTTCACACACCTCCATTCTGTGACTTCACACACTTTCATTTTTACTTCAGAAACATCCATTCTTTGACTTCACACACCTCCATTCTATGACTTCACAAACCTCCATTAGCTGACTTTACACATCTCCATTTTGTCTTCACACACCTCCATTCTATGACTTCACACACTTCCATTCTATGACTTCACACACCTCCATTCTGTGACTTCACAAACCTCCATTCTGAGTCACACACCTCCATTCTGTGACTTCACACACCTGCATTCTGTGACTTCACACACCTCCATTGTGTGACTTCACACACTTCCATTCTATGACTTCACACACCTCCATTTTATGACTTCACACATCTCCATTCTGTGACTTCACACACCTCCATTCTATGACCTCACACACCCTCACTCTATGATTTCACACACCTCCATTCTATGACTTCACACATCCATTTTGAATTCACACACCTCCAATATATGACTTCAAACACGTCAATTCTCTAACTTCACACACCTCCATTCTATGACTTAATACCGTCCATTCTGTGACCTCACACACCTCCATTCTATGACTTCACACACTTCCATTCTATGACTTCACACACCTACATTCTGTGACTTTACACACCTCCATTCTGAGTTCACACACAGCCATTCTGTGACATCACACACCTCCATTCTGTGACTTCCCACACCTCCATTCTGTGACTTCACACAACTCCATTCTATGACTTCACACAATTCCATTCTATGACTTCACCCACCTCCATTCTATGACTTCACACCTCCATTCTGACTTCACACACCTCCATTCTGTGACATCACACACCTCCATTCTATGACTTCACACACTTCCATTTTATGACTTCACACACCTCCATTCTATGACTTCACACACCTCCATTCTATGACTTCCCACACCTGCATTCTGACTTCACACACCTCCATTCTAGGACTTCACACATCTTCTTTCTGTAACTTCCCACACTTCCAATGTTTGACTTCACAAACCTCCATTCCATGACTTCACACACCTCCATTGTATGAGTTCACACACCTCCATTATTTGACTTCACACACCTCCATTTTGACTTCACACACCTACATTCTGTGACTTCACACACCTCCATTTGTGACTTCACACACCACCATTTTGATTTCACACACCTCCGTTCTGTGACTTCACACACCTCTATTCTTTGACTTCACACACCTCCTTTTTGACTTCACACACTTCAATTCTGTGACTTCACACACCTCCATTCTGTGACTTCACACACCACCCTTGTTTGACTTCACACACCTCCATCCTTTGACTTCACACACCTCCATTCCACGACTTCACACACCTCCATTCTATTAGTTCACACACATCCATTCTATGAGTTCACACACCACAATTTTGTCTTCACACACCTCCATTCTATGACTTCGCAAACCTCCATTCTGTGACTTCACACAACTCCATTCAATGTCTTCACACACCTCCATTCTATGATTTCACACATCCATTTTGACTTCACACACCTAAAATATATGACTTCATACCCGTCCATTCTGTGACTTCACACAACTCCATTCTATGACTTCACACACCTCCATTCTGTGACTTCATCCACCTCCATTCTGTGACTTCACACACCTCCATTCTCCGACTTCACACCCCTCCAATTTGACTTCACATACCTCCACTCTATGACTTCACAAACCTCCATTCTGTGACGTCACACACCTCCATTCTATGAGTTCACACACCTCCATTCTGACTTCACACGCCTCCATTATATTAGTTCACACACGTCCATTCTGAATTCACACAGCTGAATTCTGTGACTTCACAAAACTCCATTTTATGATTTCACACACCTCCATACTATGACCTCACACAACTCCATCTATGACTTCACACACCTCCATTCTGACTTCACACACCTCTATTCTATGACTTCGCTCACCTCAATTCTGACATCACACACCTCCATTCTATGACTTCACAGACCTCGAATCTGTGACTTCACTCACCTGCACTCGATGACTTCACACTCCTCCATTCTATGACTTCCCACACCTCCTTTCTATGACTTCACCCACCTCCAATCTATGACTACACACCTCCATTCTGACTTCACACACCTCCATTCTGTGACTTCACACACCTCCATTCTATGAATTCACACACCTTAATTTTTCCTTCAGAAACATCCATTCTATGACCTCACTCACCTCCATTCTATGACTTCACAAACCTCCATTCTGTGACTTCACACATCCATTCTGAGTTCACACAACTCCATTCGGTGACTTCACACATCTCCATTCTGACTTCACACACCTCCATTCTATGACTTCACAAACTTCCATTCTAGGACTTCACACACCTCCATTCTGTGACTTCACAGACCTCCATTCTGTGACTTCACACCCCTCCATTGTGTGACTTCACACACTTCCATTCTATTACTTCACACACCTCCATTTTATAACTTCACACACCTCCATTCTGTGACTTCACACACCTCCATTCTATGACCTCACACACCCTCATTCTATGGTTACACACACCTCCATTCTATGACTTCACACATCCATTTTGACTTCACACACCTCTAATATATGACTTCAAACACCTCAATTCTGTGACTTCACACACCTCCATTCTATGACTTCACACACTTACATTCTATGATTTCACATACCTCCATGCTATGGCTTCACACACCTCCATTCTGTGACTTCACACAACTCCATTCTGAGTTCACAGACCCCCATTCTGTGACTTCACACACCTCCATTCTATGACTTGACACACTTCCATTGTGACGTCACACACCTCCATTCTATGAGTTCACACACCTCCATTCTATGACTTCACACACCTCCATTCTGAATTCACACACCTCCATTCTATGACTTCACAGACCTCGAATATATGACTACACTCACCTCCACTATATGACTTCACACTCCTCCATTCTATGACTTCCCACACCTCCTTTCCATGACTTCACCCACCTCCATTTTGAGTTCACACACCTCCATTCGGTGACTTCACACACCTCTATTCTATGACCTCACACACCCTCATTCTATGATTTCACACACCTCCATTCTATGACTTCACACATCCATTTTTACTTCACACACCACCAATATATGACTTCAAACACCTCAATTCTGTGACTTCACACACCTCCATTCTATGCGTTCATACCCTCCATTCTGTGACTCCACACACCTCCATTCAATGACTTCACACACTTCCATTCTATGACTTCACACACCTCCATTCTGTGACTTTACACACCTCCATTCTGGGTTCACACACCTCCATTCTGTGACTTCACCCACCTCCATTCTATGACTTCATACCTCCATTCTGATTTCACACACCTCCATTCTGTGACTTCACACACCTCCATTTTATGACTTCTCACACCTCCATTCTATGACTTCACACACCTCCATTCTATGACTTCACACCCCTCCATTCTGTGACTTCACACACCTCCATTCTGTGACTTCACACCTTCATTCTTACTTCACAAACATACATTCTATGACTTCACACACCTCCATTCTATGACTTCTCACACCTCCATTCTTTGACTTCACAAACCTCCATTTTGTGTTCACACACCTCAATTCTGTGACTTCACACACCTCCATTCTGTGACTTCACACACCTCCATTCTGTGACTTCACACACCTTCATTCTTACTTCACAAACATACATTCTATGACTTCACACACCTCCATTCTATGACTTCACACACCTCCATTCTTTGACTTCACACACCTCCATTCTGTGTTCACACACCTCAATTCTGTGACTTCACACACCTACATTCTGACTTCATACACCTCCATTTTATGACTACACACACCTGCATTCTATGACTTCTCACACCTCCATTCTTTGACTTCACACACCTAAATTCTGAGTTGACACACCTCCATTCTGTGACGTCACAAACCTGCATTCTGTGACTTCACACACATCCATTCTATGATTTCACACACCTCCATTCTGTGACTTCACCCACCTCCATTCTATGACTTCATACCTCCATTCTGATTTCACACACCTCCATTCTGTGACTTCACACACCTCCATTTTATGACTTCTCACACCTCCATTCTATGACTTCACACACCTCCATTCTATGACTTCACACACCTCCATTCTGTGACTTCACACACCTCCATTCTGTGACTTCACACACCTTCATTCTTACTTCACAAACATACATTCTATGACTTCACACACCTCCATTCTATGACTTCACACACCTGCATTCTATGACTTCACACACCTCCATTCTTTGACTTCACACACCTAAATTCTGAGTTGACACACCTCCATTCTGTGACTTCACACACCTCCATTCTGACTTCACACAGCTACATTCTATGACTTTGCACACCTCCATTCTTTGACGTCACACACCTCCATTCTATGACTTCACACAACTATATTCTTATTTTACAAACATCCATTCTATAACTTCACACACCTTCATTTTATGACTTTACACACCTCCATTCTGAGACTTCACATACCTCCATTCTATGACTTCACACACTTCCATTCTGTGACTTCACACACCTCCATTCTATGACTTCATACACTTCCATTCTGTGACTTCACACACCTGCATTCTGTGAGTTCACACACCTCCATTCTATGACTTCACACACCTTCATTCTGAATTCACACAGCTCCATTCTGTGACTTCACAAAACTCCATTCTGACATCACACAACTCCATTCTATGACTTCACAGACCTCGAATCTGTGACTTCACTCACCTGCACTCTATGAATTCATACTCCTCCATTCTATGACTTCCCACACCTTCTTTCTATGACTTCACCCACCTCCAATCTACGACTACTCACCTCTATTCTGACTTCACACACCTCCATTCTGTGAATTCACACACCTCCATTCTATGACTTCACACACCTCCATTCTATGACTTCACAAACCTCCATTCGGTGACTTCACTCATCTCCATTCTGACTTCACACACCTCCATTCTATGACTTCACACACATCCTTTCTATGACTTCACACCCCTCCATTCTGTGACTTCTCAAACCTCCATTCTGAGTCACACACCTCCATTCTGTGACTTTACACACCTCCATTCTGTGACTTCACACACCTCCATTGTGTGACTTCACACACTTCCATTCTATGACTTCACACACCTCCATTTTATGACTTCACACATCTCCATTCTGTGACTTCACACACCTCCATTCTATGACCTCACACACCCTCACTCTATGATTTCACACACCTACATTCTATGACTTCACACATCCATTTTGAATTCACACCCTCCAATATATGACTTCAAACACCTCATTTCTGTAACATCACACACCTCCATTCTATGACTTCATACCGTCCATTCTGTGACTTCACACACCTCCATTCTATGACTTCACACACTTCCCTTCTATGACTTCACACACCTACATTCTGTGACTTTACACACCTCCATTCTGAGTTCACACACCTTCATTCTGTGACGTCACTCATCTCCATTCTGTGACTTCCCACACCTCCATTCTGTGACTTCACACACCTCCATTCTGTGACTTCACACACCTCTATTCTGACTTCACACACCTCCATTCTATGACTTCATACACCTCCATTCTGACTTCACACACCTCCATTCTATGACTTCTCAAACCTCTATTCTGACTTCACATACCTCCATTCTGTGACTTCACACACCTCCATTCAATTACTACACACACCTACATTCTTTGACTTCACACACCTCCAATCTGACATCACACACCTCCATTCTATGATTTCACAGACCTCGAATCTCTGACTTCACTCACCTGCACTCTATGACTTCACACTCCTCCAATCTATGACTACACACATTTATTCTGACTTCACACACCTCCATTCTGTGACTTCACACACTTCCATTCTATGACTTCACAGACCTCCATTCTATGACTTCACACACCTCCATTCTATGACTTCACACACCTCCATTCTTTGACTTCATACACCTAAATTCTGAGTTGACACACCTCCATTATTTGACTTCACACACCTCCATTCTGACTTCACACAGCTCCATTCTATGACTTCACACATCTCCATTCTTTGACGTCACACACCTACATTCTATGACTTCACACACCTTCATTCTTACTTTACAAACAACCATTCTAACACTTCACACACCTCAATTCTATGACTTTACACACCTCCATTCTGTCACTTCACATACCTCCATTCTATGACTTCACACACTTCCATTGTGACGTCACACACCTCCGTTCTTTGAGTTCACACACCTCCATTCTGACTTCACAAACCTCCGTTCTATGAGTTCACACACCTCCATTCTGAATTCACACAGCTCCATTTGTGACTTCACACAGCTCCATCTATGACTTCACACACCTCCATTCTGACTTCACACACCTCTATTCTATGACTTCCCACACCTCCATTCTGACATCACACACCTCCATTCTATGAATTCACAGACCTCGAATCTGTGACTTCACTCACCTGCACTCTCTGACTTCACACTCCTCCATTCTATGACTTTCCACACCTCCTTTCTATGACTTCACCCACCTCCAATCTATGACTACACAAATCCCTTCTGACTTCACACACCTCCATTCTGTGACTTCACACACCTCCATTATATGACTTCACACACCTTCATTTTTACTTCAGAAACATCCATTCTATGAATTCACACACCTCCATTCTATGACTTCACAAACTTCCATTCTGTGACTTCACACATACATTTTGACTTCACACACCTCCAATATATGACTTCAAACACCTCAATTCTGTGACTTCACACACCTCCATTCTATGACTTCATACGGTCCATTCTGTGACTTCACACAGCTCCATTCTATGACTTCACACACTTCCACTCTATGACTTCACACACCTCCATTCTGTGACTTTACACACCTCCATTCTGAGTACACACACCTTCTTTCTGTGATGTAACTCACCTCCATTCTGTGACTTCCTACACCTCCATTCTGTGACTTCACAGACCTCCATTCTATGACTTCACACACCTCTATTCTGACTTCACACACCTCCATTCTATGACTTCACACACCTCCATTCTTTGACTTCCCACACCTCCAATCTGACATCACACACCTCCATTCTATGATTTCCCAGACATCCATTCTGTGACTTTACACACCTCCAATCTGACTTCACACACTTCCATTCTATGACTTCACACACCTCCATTCTGTCACTTTACACACCTCCATTCTGGGTTCACACACCTGCTTTCTGTGACTTCACTCACCTGCACTCTATGACTTCACACTACTCCATTCTATGACTTCCCACACATCCTTTCTATGACTTCACCCACCTCCAATCTATGACTACACACCTCCATTCTGACTTCACACACCTCCATTCTGTGACTTCAAACACCTCCATTCTATGACTTCACACACCTCCATTTTATGACTTCACACACCTTCATTCTTACTTCAGAAACATCCATTCTATGACTTCACACACCTCCATTCTAGGACTTCACAAACCTCCTTTCTGTGACTACACACACCTCCATTCTGAGTTCACAAAACTCCATTCTGTGACTTCACACACCTCCATTCTGTGACTTCACAGACCTCCATTCTGTGACTTCACACAGTTCCCTTCTATGACTTCACCCACCTCCATTCTATGACTTCACACACCTCCATTCTGTGCCTTCACAAACCTCCATTCTATGACCTCACACACCCTCATTCTATGATTTTACACACCTCCATTCTATGACTTCACACATCCATTTTGACTTCACACACCTCCAATATATGACTTCAAACACCTCAATTCTGTGACTTCACACACCTCCATTCTATGAGTTCAAACTGTCCATTCTGTGACTTCCCACACCTCCATTCTATTACTTCACACACTTCCATTCTATGATTTCACACACCTCCATTCTGTGACTTTACACACCTCCATTCTGAGTTCACACACCTACATTCTGGGACTTCACACACCTCCAATCTGTGACTTCCCACACCTCCATTCTGTGACTTCACACACCTCCATTCTATGACTTCACACACCTCCATTCTGTGATTTCACACACCTCCATTTTATGACTTCACACACCTCCATTGTGACTACACACACTACCATGCTATGAGTTCACACACCTCCATTCTGACTTCACACACCTCCATTCTATGACTTCACACACCTCCATTCTTTGACTTCCCACACCTCCTTTCTATGACTTCACCCAACTCCATTCTATGACTTCACACCTCCTTTCTGACTTCACACACATCCATTCTGTGACTTCACACACTTCCATTCTGTGACTACACACACCTCCATTCTATGATTTCACACACCTCCATTCTTTGACTTCACACACCTCCATTCTTTGACCTCACACACCTAAATTCTGAGTTGACACACCTCCATTTTGTGACTTCACACACCTCCATTCTGACTTCACACAGCTCCTTTCTATGATTTCACACACCTCCATTCTTTGACATCACACAACTCCATTCTATGACTCCACACACCTTCATTCTTACTTTACAAACATCCATTCTATAACTTCACACACCTCCATTCTATGACTTTACACACCTCCATTCTGTGACATCACTTACCTCCATTCTATGACTTCACAAACCTCCATTCTGTGATTTCACACACCTCCATTCTATGACCTCACACACTTCCATTGTTACGTCACACACCTCCATTCTATGAGTTCACATACCTCCATTTTATGACTTTACACATCTCCATTCTGTGACTTCACACACCTCCATTCTATGACCTCACACACCCTCACTCTATGATTTCACACACCTCCATTCTATGACTTCACACATCCATTTTGAATTCAAACCCTCCAATATATGACTTCAAACACCTCATTTCTGTAACATCACACACCTCCATTCTATGACTTCATACCGTCCATTCTGTGACTTCACACACCTCCATTCTATGACTTCACACACTTCCATTCTATGACTTCACACACCTACATTCTGTGACTTTACACACCTCCATTCTGAGTTCACACACCTCCATTCTGTGAAGTCACTCACCTCCATTCTGTGACTTCCCACACCTCCATTCTGTGACTTCACACACCTCCATTCTGTGACTTCACACACCTCTATTCTGACTTCACACACCTCCATTCTATGACTTCATACACCTCCATTCTGACTTCACACACCTCCATTCTATGACTTCTCAAACCTCTATTCTGACTTCACATACCTCCATTCTGTGACTTCACACACCTCCATTCAATTACTTCACACACCTACATTCTTTGACTTCACACACCTCCAATCTGACATCACACACCTCCATTCTATGATTTCACAGACCTCGAATCTCTGACTTCACTCACCTGCACTCTATGACTTCACACTTCTCCAATCTATGACTACACACATTTATTCTGACTTCACACACCTCCATTCTGTGACTTCACACACTTCCATTCTATGACTTCACAGACCTCCATTCTATGACTTCACACACCTCCATTCTATGACTTCACACACCTCCATTCTTTGACTTCATACACCTAAATTCTGAGTTGACACACCTCCATTATTTGACTTCACACACCTCCATTCTGACTTCACACAGCTCCATTCTATGACTTCACACATCTCCATTCTTTGACGTCACACACCTACATTCTATGACTTCACACACCTTCGTTCTTACTTTACAAACAACCATTCTAACACTTCACACACCTCAATTCTATGACTTTACACACCTCCATTCTGTCACTTCACATACCTCCATTCTATGACTTCACACACTTCCATTGTGACGTCACACACCTCCGTTCTTTGAGTTCACACACCTCCATTCTGACTTCACAAACCTCCATTCTATGACTTCACACACCTCCATTCTGAATTCACACAGCTCCATTTGTGACTTCACACAGCTCCATCTATGACTTCACACACCTCCATTCTGACTTCACACACCTCTATTCTATGACTTCGCACACCTCCATTCTGACATCACACACCTCCATTCTATGAATTCACAGACCTCGAATCTGTGACTTCACTCACCTGCACTCTCTGACTTCACACTCCTCCATTCTATGACTTTCCACACCTCCTTTCTATGACTTCACCCACCTCCAATCTATGACAACACAAATCCCTTCTGACTTCACACACCTCCATTCTGTGACTTCACACACCTCCATTATATGACTTCACACACCTTCATTTTTACTTCAGAAACATCCATTCTATGAATTCACACACCTCCATTCTATGACTTCACAAACTTCCATTCTGTGACTTCACACATGCATTTTGACTTCACACACCTCCAATATATGACTTCAAACACCTCAATTCTGTGACTTCACACACCTCCATTCTATGACTTCATACGGTCCATTCTGTGACTTCACACAGCTCCATTCTATGACTTCACACACTTCCACTCTATGACTTCACACACCTCCATTCTGTGACTTTACACACCTCCATTCTGAGTACACACACCTCCTTTCTGTGATGTAACTCACCTCCATTCTGTGACTTCCTACACCTCCATTCTGTGACTTCACACACCTCCATTCTTTGACTTCCCACACCTCCAATCTGACATCACACACCTCCATTCTATGATTTCCCAGACATCCATTCTGTGACTTTACACACCTCCAATCTGACTTCACACACTTCCATTCTATGACTTCACACACCTCCATTCTGTCACTTTACACACCTCCATTCTGGGTTCACACTCCTGCTTTCTGTGACTTCACTCACCTGCACTCTATGACTTCACACTACTCCATTCTATGACTTCCCACACATCCTTTCTATGACTTCACCCACCTCCAATCTGTGACTACACACCTCCATTCTGACTTCACACACCTCCATTCTGTGACTTCAAACACCTCCATTCTATGACTTCACACACCTCCATTCTATGACTTCACACACCTTCATTCTTACTTCAGAAACATCCATTCTATGACTTCACACACCTCCATTCTAGGACTTCACAAACCTCCTTTCTGTGACTACACACACCTCCATTCTGAGTTCACAATACTCCATTCTGTGACTTCACACACCTCCATTCTGTGACTTCACAGACCTCCATTCTGTGACTTCACACACTTCCCTTCTATGACTTCACCCACCTCCATTCTATGACTTCACACACCTCCATTCTGTGCCTTCACAAACCTCCATTCTATGACCTCACACACCCTCATTCTATGATTTTACACACCTCCATTCTATGACTTCACACATCCATTTTGACTTCACACACCTCCAATATATGACTTCAAACACCTCAATTCTGTGACTTCACACACCTCCATTCTATGAGTTCAAACCGTCCATTCTATGACTTCCCACACCTCCATTCTATTACTTCACACACTTCCATTCTATGATTTCACACACCTCCATTCTGTGACTTTACACACCTCCATTCTGAGTTCACACACCTACATTCTGGGACTTCACACACCTCCAATCTGTGACTTCCCACACCTCCATTCTGTGACTTCACACACCTCCATTCTATGACTTCACACACCTCCATTCTGTGATTTCACACACCTCCATTTTATGACTTCACACACCTCCATTGTGACTACACACACTACCATGCTATGAGTTCACACACCTCCATTCTGACTTCACACACCTCCATTCTATGACTTCACACACCTCCATTCTTTGACTTCCCACACCTCCTTTCTATGACTTCACCCAACTCCATTCTATGACTTCACACCTCCTTTCTGACTTCACACACATCCATTCTGTGACTTCACACACTTCCATTCTGTGACTACACACACCTCCATTCTATGACTTCACACACCTTCATTCTTACTTCACAAACATACATTCTATGACTTCACACACCTCCATTCTATGACTTCACACACCTCCATTCTTTGACTTCACACACCTCCATTCTTTGACCTCACACACCTAAATTCTGAGTTGACACACCTCCATTTTGTGACTTCACACACCTCCATTCTGACTTCACACAGCTCCTTTCTATGATTTAACACACCTCCATTCTTTGACATCACACAACTCCATTCTATGACTTCACACACCTTCATTCTTACTTTACAAACATCCATTCTATAACTTCACACACCTGCATTCTATGACTTTACACACCTCCATTCTGTGACATCACTTACCTCCATTCTATGACTTCACAAACCACCATTCTGTGATTTAACACACCTCCATTCTATGACCTCACACACTTCCATTGTTACGTCACACACCTCCATTCTGTGAGTTCACACACCTCCATTCTGACTTCACAAACCTCCATTCTATGACTTCACACACCTCCATTCTGAGTTCACACACCTCCATTCTGTGGCTTCACACACCTCCATTCAATGACTTCACACACCTACATTCTATGACTTCACACACCTCCATTCTATGACTTCACACACCTCCATTCTTTGACTTCATACACCTAAATTCTGAGTTGACACACCTCCATTATTTGACTTCACACACCTCCATTCTGACTTCACACAGCTCCATTCTATGACTTCACACATCTCCATTCTTTGACGTCACACACCTACATTCTATGACTTCACACACCTTCGTTCTTACTTTACAAACAACCATTCTAACACTTCACACACCTCAATTCTATGACTTTACACACCTCCATTCTGTCACTTCACATACCTCCATTCTATGACTTCACACACTTCCATTGTGACGTCACACACCTCCGTTCTTTGAGTTCACACACCTCCATTCTGACTTCACAAACCTCCATTCTATGACTTCACACACCTCCATTCTGAATTCACACAGCTCCATTTGTGACTTCACACAGCTCCATCTATGACTTCACACACCTCCATTCTGACTTCACACACCTCTATTCTATGACTTCGCACACCTCCATTCTGACATCACACACCTCCATTCTATGAATTCACAGACCTCGAATCTGTGACTTCACTCACCTGCACTCTCTGACTTCACACTCCTCCATTCTATGACTTTCCACACCTCCTTTCTATGACTTCACCCACCTCCAATCTATGACAACACAAATCCCTTCTGACTTCACACACCTCCATTCTGTGACTTCACACACCTCCATTATATGACTTCACACACCTTCATTTTTACTTCAGAAACATCCATTCTATGAATTCACACACCTCCATTCTATGACTTCACAAACTTCCATTCTGTGACTTCACACATGCATTTTGACTTCACACACCTCCAATATATGACTTCAAACACCTCAATTCTGTGACTTCACACACCTCCATTCTATGACTTCATACGGTCCATTCTGTGACTTCACACAGCTCCATTCTATGACTTCACACACTTCCACTCTATGACTTCACACACCTCCATTCTGTGACTTTACACACCTCCATTCTGAGTACACACACCTCCTTTCTGTGATGTAACTCACCTCCATTCTGTGACTTCCTACACCTCCATTCTGTGACTTCACACACCTCCATTCTTTGACTTCCCACACCTCCAATCTGACATCACACACCTCCATTCTATGATTTCCCAGACATCCATTCTGTGACTTTACACACCTCCAATCTGACTTCACACACTTCCATTCTATGACTTCACACACCTCCATTCTGTCACTTTACACACCTCCATTCTGGGTTCACACTCCTGCTTTCTGTGACTTCACTCACCTGCACTCTATGACTTCACACTACTCCATTCTATGACTTCCCACACATCCTTTCTATGACTTCACCCACCTCCAATCTGTGACTACACACCTCCATTCTGACTTCACACACCTCCATTCTGTGACTTCAAACACCTCCATTCTATGACTTCACACACCTCCATTCTATGACTTCACACACCTTCATTCTTACTTCAGAAACATCCATTCTATGACTTCACACACCTCCATTCTAGGACTTCACAAACCTCCTTTCTGTGACTACACACACCTCCATTCTGAGTTCACAATACTCCATTCTGTGACTTCACACACCTCCATTCTGTGACTTCACAGACCTCCATTCTGTGACTTCACACACTTCCCTTCTATGACTTCACCCACCTCCATTCTATGACTTCACACACCTCCATTCTGTGCCTTCACAAACCTCCATTCTATGACCTCACACACCCTCATTCTATGATTTTACACACCTCCATTCTATGACTTCACACATCCATTTTGACTTCACACACCTCCAATATATGACTTCAAACACCTCAATTCTGTGACTTCACACACCTCCATTCTATGAGTTCAAACCGTCCATTCTATGACTTCCCACACCTCCATTCTATTACTTCACACACTTCCATTCTATGATTTCACACACCTCCATTCTGTGACTTTACACACCTCCATTCTGAGTTCACACACCTACATTCTGGGACTTCACACACCTCCAATCTGTGACTTCCCACACCTCCATTCTGTGACTTCACACACCTCCATTCTATGACTTCACACACCTCCATTCTGTGATTTCACACACCTCCATTTTATGACTTCACACACCTCCATTGTGACTACACACACTACCATGCTATGAGTTCACACACCTCCATTCTGACTTCACACACCTCCATTCTATGACTTCACACACCTCCATTCTTTGACTTCCCACACCTCCTTTCTATGACTTCACCCAACTCCATTCTATGACTTCACACCTCCTTTCTGACTTCACACACATCCATTCTGTGACTTCACACACTTCCATTCTGTGACTACACACACCTCCATTCTATGACTTCACACACCTTCATTCTTACTTCACAAACATACATTCTATGACTTCACACACCTCCATTCTATGACTTCACACACCTCCATTCTTTGACTTCACACACCTCCATTCTTTGACCTCACACACCTAAATTCTGAGTTGACACACCTCCATTTTGTGACTTCACACACCTCCATTCTGACTTCACACAGCTCCTTTCTATGATTTAACACACCTCCATTCTTTGACATCACACAACTCCATTCTATGACTTCACACACCTTCATTCTTACTTTACAAACATCCATTCTATAACTTCACACACCTGCATTCTATGACTTTACACACCTCCATTCTGTGACATCACTTACCTCCATTCTATGACTTCACAAACCACCATTCTGTGATTTAACACACCTCCATTCTATGACCTCACACACTTCCATTGTTACGTCACACACCTCCATTCTGTGAGTTCACACACCTCCATTCTGACTTCACAAACCTCCATTCTATGACTTCACACACCTCCATTCTGAGTTCACACACCTCCATTCTGTGGCTTCACACACCTCCATTCAATGACTTCACACACCTACATTCTTTGACTTCACACACCTCCAATCTGACATCACACACCTCCATTCTATGATTTCACAGACCTCGAATCTGTGACTTCACTCACCTGCACTCTATCACTTCACACTCCTCCATTCTATGACTTCCCACACGTCCGTTTTATGAATTCACCCACTTCCAATCTATGACTACTCACCTCCATTCTGACTTCACACACCTCCATTCTGTGACTTCACACACCTCCATTCTATAACTTCACACACCTCCATTCTATGACTTCACACACCTCCATTCTATGACTTCACACACCTCTATTCTTTGACTTCACACACCTAAATTCTGAGTTGACACACCTCCATTCTGTGACTTCACACACCTCCATTCTGACTTCACACAGCTCCATTCTATGACTTCACAAACCTAAATTCTTTGACATCACACACCTCCATTCTATGACTTCACACACCTTCATTCTTACTTTACAAACATTCATTCTATATCTTCACACACCTCCGTTCTATGACTTTACACACCTCCATTCTGTGACATCACATACCTCAATTCTATGACTTCACACACCTCAATTCTGTGACTTCACACACTTCCATTCTATGACTTCACACACTTCCATTGTGACGTCACACACCTCCATTCTATGAGTTCACACACCTGCATTCTGACTTCACACACTTCCATTCTATGATTTCACACATCCATTTTGACTTCACACACCTCCAATATATGACTTCAAGCACCTCAATTCTGTGAGTTCACACACCTCCATTCTATGACTTCAAACCTTCCATTCTGTGACTTCACACACCTCCATTCTATGACTTCAAACCGTCCATTCTGTGACTTTACACACCTCCTTTCTGAGTTCACACACCTCCATTCTGTGACTTCACACACCTCCATTCTGACTTCACACAGCTCCATTCTATGACTTCACAAACCTAAATTCTTTGACATCACACACCTCCATTCTACGACTTCACACACCTTCATTCTTACTTTACAAACATCCATTCTATATCTTCACACACCTCCGTTCTATGACTTTACACACCTCCATTCCTTGACTTCACATACCTCAGTTCTATGACTTCACGCACTTCCATTGTGACGTCACACACCTCCATTCTATGAGTTCACACACCTGCATTCTGACTTCACACACCTCCATTCTATGAGTTCACACACCTCCATTCTGACTTCACACACCTCCATTCTGTGACTTCACACACCTCCATTCTATGACTTCACACACCTCCATTCTGACTTCACACACCTCCATTCTGTGACTTCACACACCTCCATTCTGTGACTTCACACACCTCCATTCTGACTTCACACACATGCATTCTATGACTGCACACACCTCCATTCTTTGACTTCACACACCTCCATTCTGTGACTTCACACACTTCCATTCTATGACTTCACACACCTTCATTCTATGATTTCACACACTTCCATGCTGTGACTTCACAAACCACCATTCTATGACCTCACACAACCTCATTCTATGATTTCAGGCACCTCCATTCTATGATTTCACACATCCATTTTGACTTCACACACCTCCAATATATGACTTCAAACACCTCAATTCTGTGAGTTCACACACCTCCATTCTATGACTTCAAACCGTCCATTCTGTGACTTCACAGACCTCCATTCTATGACTTCAAACCGTCCATTCTGTGACTTTACACACCTCCATTCTGAGTTCACACACCTCAATTCTGGGACTTCACAAACCTCCCTTCAGTGACTTCACAATACTCCATTCTATGACATCACACATCTACATTCTATGACTTCACACACCTCAATTCTGACTCACACAACTCCTTTCTGTGACTTCAAAAACTCCATTCTATGATTTCACATATCTCCATACTATGACTTCACACACCTCCATCTATGACTTCACACACCTCCATTCTGAGTTCACACACCTCCATTCTGTGACTTCACACACCTCCATTCCGACTTCACACACCTCCATTGTATGACTTCACACACCTCCATTCTGTGACTTCACACACCTCCATTCTATGACTTCACAAACTTCCATTGTGACGTCACACACCTCCATTCTATGAGTTCACACACCTCCATTCTATGACTTCACACACCTCCATTCTGACTTCACACACCTCTATTCTAGGACTTCGAACACCTACATTCTGACTTCACACACCTCCATTCTACGACTTCACAGACCTCGAATATGTGACTTCACTCACCTCCACTCTATAATTCTCACTACTCCATTCTATGATTTCACACACCTCCATTCTGTGACTTCACACACCTCCATTCTATGACTTCACACCTCCATTCTGACTTCACTCACCTCCATTCTATGACTTCACACACCTCCATTCTGACTTCACACACCTCCATTCTGTGACTTGACACACCTCCATTCTATGATTTCACACACCTCCATTCTGTGACTTCACACATCTCCATTCTATTACTTCACACACCTCCATTCTGTGACTTCACACACCTCCATTCTGAGTTCACACATCTCCATTCTGTGACTTCTAACACCTCGATTCTGTGACTTCACACACCTCCAATCTGTGACTTCACACACTTCTATTCTATGACTTCACACAACTCCATTCTGTGACTTCACACACCTCCATTCTTTGACCTCACACACCCTCATTCTATGATTTCACACACCTCCATTCTATGATTTTACACATCCATTTTGATTTCACACACCTCCAATATATGACTTCAAGCACCTCAATTCTGTGACTTCACACACCTCCATTCTATGACTTCATACAGTCCATTCTGTGACTTCACACACCTCCATTCTATGACTTCACACACTTCCATTCCATGACTTCACACACCTCCATTCTGTGACTTTACACACCTCCATTCTGGGTTCACACACCTCCATTCTGTGACTTCACACTCCTGCAATCTGTGACTTATCACACCTGCATTCTGTGACTTCACACACCTCCATTCTATGACTTCACACACCTTCATTCTTACTTCACAAACACCCATTCCATGACTTCACACACCTCCATTCTATGACTTCACACACCTCCATTCTGTGACTTCACACACTTCCATTCTATGACTTCACACACCTCCATTCTGACTTCACACACCTCCATTCTATGACTTCACACACCTCCATTCTGAATTCACACAGCTCAATTCTGTGACTTCACAAACTTCCATTCTGACTTCACACACTTCCATTGTATGAATTCACACACCTCCATTCTATGACTTCACAAACCTCCATTCTGTGACTTCACACACCTCAATTCTGACTTCACACACTTCCATTCTATGACTTCACACACTTCCATTCTATGACTTCACACGCCTCCATTCTCTGACTTCACACACCTCCATTCTGTGTTCACACACCTCTAGTCTGTGATTTCACACACCTCCATTCTGTGACTTCACACACCTCCATTCTGTGACTTCACACACTTCCATTCTATGACTTCACACACCTTTATTCTATGATTTCACACACCTCCATTCTGTGACTTCACAAACCTCCATTCTATGACCTCACACACCCTCATTCTAGGATTTCACACACTTCCATTCTATGACTTCACACATTCATTTTGACTTCACACACCTCCAATATATGACTTCAAACCGTCCATTCTGTGACTTCACACACCTCCATTGTATGACTTCACACACTTCCATTCTATGACTTCACACACCTCCATTCTGTGACTTTACACACCTCCATTCTGAGTTCACACACCTCTATTCTGGGACTTCACACACCTCCAATCTGTGACTTCCCACACCTCCATTCTGTGACATCACACACCTCCATTCTATGACTTCACAGACCTCGAATGTGTGATTTCACTCACATGCACTCTATGACTTCACACTCCTCCTTTCTATGTCTTCCCACACCTCCTTTCTATAACTTCACCCACCTCCAATCGATGACTATTCACCTCCATTCTGACGTCACACACCTCCATTCTGTGACTTCACACACCTCCATTCTATGAGTTCACATACCTCCATACTATGACTTCACACATCTTCATTCTTACTTCACAAACGTCCATTCTATGATTTCCACACCTCCATTCTATGACTTCACAAACCTCCATTCTGAGACTTCACACACCTCCATTCTGAGTTCACACATCTCCATTCGGTGACTTCACACACCTCATTCTGACTTCACACACCTCCATTCTATGACTTCACACACTTCCATTCTATGACTTCACACACCTCCATACTGAGTTCACAAAACTCTATTCGGTGACTTAACACACCTCCATTCTGACTTCACACACCTCCATTCTATGACTTCGCACACCTCTCTTCTGATTTCACACACCTCCATTTTGTGACTTCACACACCTCCATTCAATGACTTCACACACCTATATTCTTTGACTTCACACACCTCCAATCTGACATCACACACCTCCATTCTATGATTTCACAGACCTCGAATCTGTGACGTCACTCACCTGCACTCTATGACTACCCACACCTCTTTCTATGACTTCACCCACCTCCAATCTATGACTACACACCTCCATTCTCACTTCACACACCTCCACTCTGTGACTTCACACACCTCCATTCTATGACTTCACACACCTCCATTCTATGACTTCACACACCTTCATTCTTACTTCAGAAACATCCATTCTATGACTTCACACATCTCCATTCTATGGCTTCACAAACCTCCATTCTGTGACTTCACACACCTCCATTCTGACTTCACACACTTCCATTCTATGACTTCACACATTTCCATTCTATGACTTCGCACACCTCCATTCTCTGATTTCACACACTTTCATTCTGAGTTCACACACCTCTATTCTGTGATTTCACACATCTCCATTCTGTGACTTCACACACCTCCATCTGTGACTTCACACACTTCCATTCTATGACTTCACACACCTTCATTCTATGATTTCACACACCTCCATTCTGTGAAATCACAAACCTCCATTCTATGACCTCACACACCCTCATTCTATGATTTCACACATCTCCAGTCTATGACTTCACACATCCATTTTGACTTCACACACCTCCAATATAGGACTTCAAACACCTCAATTCTGTGGCTTCACACACCTCCATTCTATGATTTCAAACCGTCAATTCTGTGACTTCACACACCTCCATTTTATGACTTCACACACTTCCATTCTATGACTTCACACACCTCCATTCTGTGACTTTACACACCTCCATTCTGAGTTCACACACCTCAATTCTGGAACTTCACACACCTCACATCTGTGACTTCCCCCACCTCCATTCTGTGACTTCACACCCCTCCATTCTATGACTTCACACACCTCCATTCTATGACTTCACACACGTCCATTCTGTGACTTCACACACCTCCATTCTATGACTTCACACACCTCCATTGTGACTATACACTCTACCATTCTATGAGTTCACACACCTCCTTTCTGACTTCACACACCTCCATTCTATGACTTCACACACCTCCATTCTATGACTTCACACACCTACTTTCTATGACTTCACCCAACTCCATTCTATAAAATCACACCTCCATTATGACTTCACACACCTCCATTGTGTGACTTCACACACCTCCATTATATGACTTCACACACCTCCATTCTATGACTTCACACACCTCCATTCTATGCCTTCACACACCTCCATTCTGTGACTTCACACACCTCCATTCTATGCCTTCACACACCTTCATTCTTACTTCACAAACATATATTCTATGACTTCACACACCTCCATTCTTTGACTTCACCAACCTCCATTCTATGTCTTCACACACCTCCATTCTTTGACTTCACACACCTAAATTCTGAGTTGGCACATCTCCATTCTGTGACTTCACACACATCCATTCTGACTTCACACATCTCCATTCTATGACTTCACACACCTTCATTTTTACTTTACAATCATCCATTCTATAACTTCACACACCTCCATTCTATGACTTCACACACCTCCATTCAGTGACTTCACACACCTCCATTCTATGACTTCACACACCTCCATTCTGTGACTTCACACACCTCCATTCTATGACTTCACACACTTCCATTGTGACGTCACACACCTCGATTCTATGAGTTCACACACCTCCATTCTGACTTCACACACCTCCATTCTATGACTTCACACACCTCCATTCTGACTTCACACACCTCCATTCTGTGACTTCACACACCTCCATTCTATGATTTCACACTCCTCCCTTCTGTGACTTCACACACCTCCATTCTATGACTTCACACACCTCCATTCTGTGACTTCACACACCTCCATTCTGAGTTCACACATCTCCATTCTGTGACTTCTCACACCTCGATTCTCTGACTTCACACACCTCCAATCTGTGACTTCACACACTTCCATTCTATGACTTCACACACCTCCATTCTATGACTTCACACACCTATATTCTGTGACTTCACACAATTCCATTCTATGACTTCACACACCCTCATTCTATGATTGCACACACCTCCATTCTATGACTTCACACATCCATGTTGATTTCACACACCTCCAATATATGACTTCAAACACCTCAATTCTGTGACTTCACACACCTCCATTCTATGACTTAATACCGTCCATTCTGTGACTTCACACACCTCCATTCTATGACTTATCACACTTCCATTCCATGACTTCACACATCTCCATTCTGTGACTTTACACACCTTCATTCTGGGTTCACACACCTCCATTCTGTGACTTCACACTCCTGCAATCTGTGACTTCCCACACCTCCATTCTGTGACTTCACACACGTCCATTCTATGACTTCACACACCTTCATTCTTACTTCACAAACACCCATTCTATGACTTCACACACCTCCATTCTATGAGTTCACACACGTCCATTCTGTGACTTCACACACCTCCATTCTATGATTTCACACTCCTCCATTCTGACTTCACACACCTCCATTCTATGACTTCACACACCTCCATTCTGAATTCACACAGCTCAATTCTGTGACTTCACAAAATTCCATTCTGACTTCACACACTTCCATTGTATGAATTCACACAACTCCATTCTGTGATTTCACACACTTCAATTGTGACGTCACACACCGACATTCTATGAGGTCACACACCTCCATTCTATGACTTCACACACCTCCATTCTGACTTCACAAACCTCTATTCTATGACTTCGCACACCTCCATTCTGACATCACACACCTCCAATCTATGACTTCACAGACCTCGAATTTGTGACTTCACTCACCTCCACTCTATGACTTCACACTACTCCATTCTATGACTTCCCACACCTCCTTTCTATGACTTCACCAACCATCATTCTATGACTTCACACCTCCATTTTGACTTCACACAATTCCATTCAGTGACTTCACACACCTCCATTCAATGACTTCACACACCTCCATTCTATGACTTCACACACCTTCATTCTTACTTCAGAAACATCCATTCTATGACCTCACACACCTCCATCTATGACTTCAGAAACCTCCATTCTGTGACTTCACACACCTCTATACTGAGTTCACAAAAATCTATTCGGTGACTTAACACACCTCCATTCTGACTTCACACACGTCCATTCTATGACTTCACACACTTCCATTCTATGACTTCACACACCTCCATTCTGTGACTTCACACACCTCCATTCTGAGTTCACACACCTCCATTCTGTGACTTCACATACCTCCATTCTATGACTTCACACACCTACATTCTATGACTTCACACATCCATTTTGACTTCACACACCTCCAATATATGACTTCAAACAGCTCAATTCTCTGACTTCACACACCTCCATTCTATAACTTTAAACCCGTCCATTCAGTGACTTCACACACCTCCATTCTATGACTTCACCCACCTCCATTCTATGACTTCAACCATCTCCATTCTATGACTTCACACACCTCCATTCTCCGACTTCACACCCCTCTAATTTGATTTATCATTCCTCCATTTTATGACTTCACAAACCTCACTTCGGTGACTTCACAATACTCCATTCTATGACTTCACACATCTACATTCTATGACTTCACACACTTCAATTCTGACTCACACAACTCCATTCTGTGACTTCACAAAACTCCATTCTATGATTTCACATATCTCCATACTATGACTTTACACACCTCCACCTATGACTTCACACACCTCCATTCTGAGTTCACACACCTCCATTCTGTGACTTCACACACCTCCATTCTGACTTCACACACCTCCATTGTATGACTTCACACACCTCCATTCTGTGACTTCACACACCTCCATTCTATGACTTCACCAACTTCCATTGTGACGTCACACACCTCCATTCTATGAGTTCACAAACCTCCATTCTATGACTTCACTCACCTCCATTCTATGACTTCACACACCTCCTTTCTGAGTTGACATACCTCCATTCTATGACTTCACAAACCTCCAATCTGAATACACACCTCCATTCTATGTCTTCACCCACCTCAATTCTATGACTTCACACACCTCCATTCTCCGACTTCACACCCCTCTAATTTGATTTCTCATACCTCCATTCTATGACTTCACAAACCTCACCTCGGTGACTTCACAATACTCCATTCTATGACTTCACACATCGACATTCCATGACTTCACACACATCAATTCTGACTCACACAACTCCATTCTGTGACTTCACAAAACTCCATTCTATGATTTCACATATCTCCATACTATGACTTCACACACCTCCATCTATGACTTTACACACCTCCATTCTCTGACTTCACAAACCTCCATTCTGTGACTTCACACACGTCCATTCTATGACTTCCCACACCTCCTTTCTATGAATTCACCCACCTCCAATCTATGACTACAAACCTTCATTCTGACTTCACACACCTCCATTCTGTGACTTCACACACCTCCATTCTATAACTTCACACAGCTCCATTCTATGACTTCACCCACCACCATTCTATGACTCCACACACCTCCATTCTTTGACTTCACACACCTAAATTCTGAGTTGACACACCTCCATTCTGTGACTTGACACACCTCCATTCTGACTACACACACCTCCATTCTATGAATTCACACACCTCCATTCTTTGACATCACAGACCTCCATTCTATGACTTCACACACCTTCATTCTTACTTTACAAACATCCAGTCTATAACTTCACCCACCTCCATTCCATGACTTTACACACCTCCATTCTGTGACTTCACATACCTCCATTCTATGACTTCACAAACCTCCATTCTGTGACTTCACACACCTCCATTCTATGACTTCACACTCTTCCATTGTTACGTCACACACCTCCATTCTATGAGTTCGCACACCTCCATTCTGACTTCACACACCTCCATTCTATGACTTCACACACCTCCATTCTGACTTCACACACCTTCTTTCTGTGACTTCACACACCTCCATTCAATGACTTGACACACCTACATTCTTTGACTTCACACGCCTCAAATCTGACATCACAAACCTCCATTCTATGATTTCACAGACCTCGAATCTGTGACTTCACTCACCTTCACTCTATGACTTCCCACTCCTCCATTCTATGACTATCCACACCTCCTTTTTATGAATTCACCCACCTCCAATCTATGACTACACACTTCCATTCTGACTTCACACACCTCCATTCTGTGACTTCACATACCTCCATTCTATAACTTAACACACCTCCATTTTATGACTTCACACACCTCCATTCTATGAATTCACACACCTCCAGTCTTTGACTTCACACACCTAAATTCTGAGTGGACACACCTTCATTCTGTGCCTTCACACACCTCCATTCTGACTTCACACAGCTCCATTCTATGACTTCACACACCTTCCTTTTTCCTTTACAAACATCCATTCTATAACTTTACACACCTCCATTCTATGACTTCACATACGTCCATTAAGTGACTTCACACACCTCCATTCTATTACTTCACACACCTCCATTCTGTGACTTCACACACCTCCATTCTATGACTTCACACACTTCCATTGTGACGTCACACACCTCCATTCTATGAGTTCACACACCTCCATTCTGACTTCACACACCTCCATTCTATGACTTCACACACCTCCATTCTGAATTCACACAGCTTCATTCTGTGCCTTCACAAAACTCTATTCTATGATTTCACACAACTACATACTATGACTTCACACAACTCCATCTATGACTTCACACACCTCCATTCTGACTTCACACAACTCTATTCTATGACTTCGCACACCTCCATTCTGACATCACACACCTCCATTCTATGACTTCACAGACCTCGAATCTGTGATTTCACTCACATGCACTCTATGACTTCACATTCCTCCATTCTATGACTTCCCACACCTCCTTTCTATGAATTCACCCACCTCCAATCTATGACTACACACCTCCATCCTGACTTCACACACCTCCATTCAGTGACTTCACACACCTCCATTCCATGACTTCACACACCTTCATTTTTACTTCAGAAACATTCACACACCTCCATTCTATGACTTCACAAACCTCCATTCTGTGACTTCACACATGCATTTTGACTTCACACACCTCCAATATATGACTTCAAACACCTCAATTCTGTGACTTCACACAGCTCCATTGTATGACTTCATAACCTCCATTCTGTGACTTCACACAGCTCCATTCTATGACTTCACACACTTCCATTCTATGACTTCACACACCTCCATTCTGTGCCTTTACACACCTCCATTCTGTGTTCACACATCTCCATTCTGTGACGTCACACACCTCTATACTGTCACTTCCCACACCTCCATTCTGTGACTTCACACACCTCCATTCTATGACTTCACACACCTCTATTCTGACTTCACACACCTCCATTCTATGACTTCATACACCTCCATTCTGACTTCAGACACTTCCATTCTATGACTTCGCACACCTCTCTTCTGATTTCAGACACCTCCATTCTGTGACTTCACACACCTCCATTCAATGACTTCGCACATCTACATTCTTTGACTTCACACACCTCCAATCTGACATCACACACCTCCATTCTATGATTTCACAGACCTGGTATCTGTGACTTCACTCACCTGCACTCTATGCCTACCCACACCTCTTTCTATCACTTCAGCCACCTCCAATCTATGACTACACACCTCCATTCTGACTTCACACACCTCCATTCTGTGACTTCACACACCTCCATTCTATGACTTCACACACCTCCATTCTATGACTTCACACACCTTCATTCTTACTTCAGAAACATCCATTCTATGACTTCACACACCTCCATTCTCTGATTTCACACACTTTCATTCTGAGTTCACACACATCTATTCTGTGATTTCACACATCTCCATTCTGTGACTTCACACACCTCCATTCTGTGACTTCACACACTTCCATTCTATGACTTCACACACCTTCATTCTATGATTTCACACACCTCCATTCTGTGACTTCACAAACCTCCATTCTATGACCTCACACACCCTCATTCTATGATTTCACACACCTCCATTCTATGACTTCACACATCTATTTTGACTTCACACACCTCCAATATATGACTTCAAACACCTCAATTCTGTGGCTTCACACACCTCCATTCTATGATTTCAAACCGTCCATTCTGTGACTTGACACACCTCCATTTTATGACCTCACACACTTCCATTCTATGACTTCACACACCTCCATTCTGTGCCTTTACACACCTCCATTCTGAGTTCACACACCTCCATTCTGTGACGTCACACACCTCTATTCTGTCACTTCCCACACCTCCATTCTGTGACTTCACACACCTCCATTCTATGACTTCACACACCTCTATTCTGACTTCACACACCTCCATTCTATGACTTCATACACCTCCATTCTGGCTTCACACACCTCCATTCTATGACTTCGCACACCTCTCTTCTGATTTCACACACCTACATTCTGTGTCTTCACACACCTCCATTCAATGACTTCACACACCTACATTCTTTGACTTCACACACTTCCTATCTGACATCACACACCTGCATTCCATGATTTCACAGACCTCGAATCTGTGACTTCACTCACCTGCACTCTATGATTACCCACACCTCTTTCTATGACTTCACCCACCTCCAATCTATGACTACACACCTCCATTCTGACTGCACACACCTCCATTCTGTGACTTCACACACCTCCATTCTATGACTTCACACACCTCCATTCTATGACTTCACACACCTTCATTCTTACTTCAGAAACATCCATTCTATGACTTCACACACCTCCATTCTATGACTTCACAAACCTCCATTCTGTGTCTTCACACACCTATATTCTGACTTCACACACTTCCATTCTATGACTTCACACATTTCCATTCTATGACTTCACACACCTCCATTCTCTGATTTCACACACTTCCATTCTGAGTTCACACACCTCTATTCTGTGATTTTACACATCTCCATTCTGTGACTTCACACACCTCCATTCTGTGACTTCACACACTTCCATTCTATGACTTCACACACCTTCATTCTATGATTTCACACACCTCCATTCTGTGACTTCACAAACCTCCATTCTATGACCTCACACACCCTCATTCTATGATTTCCCACACCTCCATTCTATGACGTCCCACATCCATTTTGACTTCACACACCTCCAATATATGACTTCAAACACCTCAATTCTGTGACTTCACACACCTCCATTCTATGATTTCAAACCGTCCATTCTGTGACTTCACACACCTCCATTTTATGACTTCACACACTTCCATTCTATGACTTCATACACCTCCATTCCGTGACTTTATACACCTCCATTCTGAGTTCACACACCTCCATTCTGGGACTTCACACACCTCCAATCTGTGACTTCCCCCACCTCCATTCTGTGACTTCACACACCTCCATTCTATGACTTCACACACGTCAATTCTGTGACTTCACACACCTCCATTCTATGACTTCACACACCTCCATTTTGACTACACACACTACCATTCTATGAGTTCACACACCTCCATTCTGACTTCACACACCTCCATTCTATGACTTCACACACCTCCATTCTATGACTTCACACACCTCCTTTCTATGACTTCACCCAACTCCATTCTATGACTTCACACAACTCCATCTATGACTTCACACACCTCCATTCTGACTTCACACACCTCTATTCTATGAGTTCACAGACCTCGAATCTGTGATTTCACTCACATGCACTCTATGACTTCACACTCCTCCATTCCCTGACTTCCTACACCTCCTTTCTATGACTTCACCCACCTCCAATCTATGACTACACACCTCCATTCTGACTGCACACACCTCCATTCTGTGACTTCACACACCTCCATTCTATGACTTCACACACCTCCATTCTATGACTTCACACACCTTCATTCTTACTTCAGAAACATCCATTCTATGACTTCACACACCTCCATTCTATGGCTTCACAAACCTCCATTCTGTGACTTCACACACCTCCATTCTGACTTCACACACTTCCATTCTATGACTTCAAACACTTCCATTCTATGACTTCACACACCTCCATTCTGAGTTCACACACCTCTATTCTTTGATTTCACACATCTCCATTCTGTGACTTCACACACCTCCATACTGTGACTTCACACACTTCTATTCTATGACTTCACACACCTTCATACTATGATTTCACACACCTCCATTCTGTGAAATCACAAACCTCCATTCTATGACCTCACACACCCTCATTCTATGATTTCACACACCTCCATTCTATGACTTCACACATCCATTTTGACTTCACACACCTCCAATATATGACTTCAAACACCTCAATTCTGTGACTTCACACACTACCATTCCATGAGTTCACACACCTCCATTCTGACTTCACACATCTCCATTCTGTGACTTCACACACCTCCATTCTGACTTCACACATCTCCATTCTATGACTTCACACACCTTCATTTTTACTTTACAAACATCCATTCTATAACTTCACACACCTCCATTCTATGACTTCACACACCTCCATTCAGTGACTTCACACACCTCCATTCTGTGACTTTACACACCTCCATTCTGAGTTCACACACCTCTATTCTGTGATTTCACACACCTCCATTCTGTGACTTCACACACCTCCATTCTGTGACTTCACACACTTCCATTCTATGACTTCACACACCTTTATTGTATGATTTCACACACCTCCATTCTGTGACTTCACAAACCTCCATTCTATGACCTCACACACCCTCATTCTATGATTTCCCACACCTCCATTCTATGACGTCCCACATCCATTTTGACTTCACACACCTCCAATATATGACTTTAAACACCTCAATTCTGTGACTTCACACACCTCCATTCTATGATTTCAAAACGTCCATTCTGTGACTTCACACACCTCCATTTTATGACTTCACACACTTCCATTCTATGACTTCATACACCTCCATTCCGTGACTTTATACACCTCCATTCTGAGTTCACACACCTCCATTCTGGGACTTCACACACCTCCAATCTGTGACTTCCCCCACCTCCATTCTGTGACTTCACACACCTCCATTCTATGACTTCACACACGTCAATTCTGTGACTTCACACACCTCCATTCTATGACTTCACACACCTCCATTGTGACTACACACACTACCATTCTATGAGTTCACACACCTCCATTCTGACTTCACACACCTCCATTCTATGACTTCACACACCTCCATTCTATGACTTCACACACCTCCTTTCTATGACTTCACCCAACTCCATTCTATGACTTCACACAACTCCATCTATGACTTCACACACCTCCATTCTGACTTCACACACCTCTATTCTATGAGTTCACAGACCTCGAATCTGTGATTTCACTCACATGCACTCTATGACTTCACACTCCTCCATTCCCTGACTTCCTACACCTCCTTTCTATGACTTCACCCACCTCCAATCTATGACTACACACCTCCATTCTGACTGCACACACCTCCATTCTGTGACTTCACACACCTCCATTCTATGACTTCACACACCTCCATTCTATGACTTCACACACCTTCATTCTTACTTCAGAAACATCCATTCTATGACTTCACACACCTCCATTCTATGGCTTCACAAACCTCCATTCTGTGACTTCACACACCTCCATTCTGACTTCACACACTTCCATTCTATGACTTCAAACACTTCCATTCTATGACTTCACACACCTCCATTCTGAGTTCACACACCTCTATTCTTTGATTTCACACATCTCCATTCTGTGACTTCACACACCTCCATACTGTGACTTCACACACTTCTATTCTATGACTTCACACACTTTCATACTATGATTTCACACACCTCCATTCTGTGAAATCACAAACCTCCATTCTATGACCTCACACACCCTCATTCTATGATTTCACACACCTCCATTCTATGACTTCACACATCCATTTTGACTTCACACACCTCCAATATATGACTTCAAACACCTCAATTCTGTGACTTCACACACTACCATTCCATGAGTTCACACACCTCCATTCTGACTTCACACATCTCCATTCTGTGACTTCACACACCTCCATTCTGACTTCACACATCTCCATTCTATGACTTCACACACCTTCATTTTTACTTTACAAACATCCATTCTATAACTTCACACACCTACATTCTATGACTTCACACACCTCCATTCAGTGACTTCACACACCTCCATTCTATGACTTCACACCTCCATTCTGTGACTTCACACACCTCCATTCTCTGACTTCACACACTTCCATTGTGACGTCACACAGCTTGATTCTGTGCCTTCACAAAACTCTATTCTATGATTTCACACACCTCCATACTATGACTTCACACAACTCCATCTATGACTTCACACACCTCCATTCTGACTTCACACACCTCTATTCTATGAGTTCACAGACCTCGAATCTGTGATTTCACTCACATGCACTCTATGACTTCACACTCCTCCATTCCCTGACTTCCTACACCTCCTTTCTATGACTTCACCCACCTCCAATCTATGACTACACACCTCCATTCTGACTTCACACACCTCCATTCTGTGACTTCACACACCCCCAATCTATGAGTTCACATGCCTCCATTCTATGACTTCACACACCTTCATTCTTATTTCAGAAACATCCATTCTATGACTTCACACACCTCCGTTCTATGACTTCGCAAACCTCCATTCTGTGACTTCACACACCTCCATTCTGAGTTCACACAACTCCATTCGGTGACTTCACACACCTCCATTCTGACTTCACACACCTCCATTCTATGACTTCGCACACCTCTCTTCTGATTTCACACACCTACATTCTGTGTCTTCACAAACCTCCATTCAATGACTTCAGACACCTACATTCTTTGACTTCACACACCTCCAATCTGACATCACACACCTCCATTCCATGATTTCACAGACCTCGAATCTGTGACTTCACTCACCTGCACTCTATGATTACCCACACCTCTTTCTATGACTTCACCCACCTCCAATCTATGACTACACACCTCCATTCTGACTGCACACACCTCCATTCTGTGACTTCACACACCTCCATTCTATGACTTCACACACCTCCATTCTATGACTTCACACACCTTCATTCTTACTTCAGAAACATCCATTCTATGACTTCACACACCTCCATTCTATGACTTCACAAACCTCCATTCTGTGTCTTCACACACCTATATTCTGACTTCACACACTTCCATTCTATGACTTCACACATTTCCATTCTATTACTTCACACACCTCCATTCTCTGATTTCACACACTTCCATTCTGAGTTCACACACCTCTATTCTGTGATTTTACACATCTCCATTCTGTGACTTCACACACCTCCATTCTGTGACTTCACACACTTCCATTCTATGACTTCACACACCTTCATTCTATGATTTCACACACCTCCATTCTGTGACTTCACAAACCTCCATTCTATGACCTCACACACCCTCATTCTATGATTTCCCACACCTCCATTCTATGACGTCCCACATCCATTTTGACTTCACACACCTCCAATATATGACTTCAAACACCTCAATTCTGTGACTTCACACACCTCCATTCTATGATTTCAAACCGTCCATTCTGTGACTTCACACACCTCCATTTTATGACTTCACACACTTCCATTCTATGACTTCATACACCTCCATTCCGTGACTTTATACACCTCCATTCTGAGTTCACACACCTCCATTCTGGGACTTCACACACCTCCAATCTGTGACTTCCCCCACCTCCATTCTGTGACTTCACACACCTCCATTCTATGACTTCACACACGTCAATTCTGTGACTTCACACACCTCCATTCTATGACTTCACACACCTCCATTGTGACTACACACACTACCATTCTATGAGTTCACACACCTCCATTCTGACTTCACACACCTCCATTCTATGACTTCACACACCTCCATTCTATGACTTCACACACCTCCTTTCTATGACTTCACCCAACTCCATTCTATGACTTCACACAACTCCATCTATGACTTCACACACCTCCATTCTGACTTCACACACCTCTATTCTATGAGTTCACAGACCTCGAATCTGTGATTTCACTCACATGCACTCTATGACTTCACACTCCTCCATTCCCTGACTTCCTACACCTCCTTTCTATGACTTCACCCACCTCCAATCTATGACTACACACCTCCATTCTGACTGCACACACCTCCATTCTGTGACTTCACACACCTCCATTCTATGACTTCACACACCTCCATTCTATGACTTCACACACCTTCATTCTTACTTCAGAAACATCCATTCTATGACTTCACACACCTCCATTCTATGGCTTCACAAACCTCCATTCTGTGACTTCACACACCTCCATTCTGACTTCACACACTTCCATTCTATGACTTCAAACACTTCCATTCTATGACTTCACACACCTCCATTCTGAGTTCACACACCTCTATTCTTTGATTTCACACATCTCCATTCTGTGACTTCACACACCTCCATACTGTGACTTCACACACTTCTATTCTATGACTTCACACACCTTCATACTATGATTTCACACACCTCCATTCTGTGAAATCACAAACCTCCATTCTATGACCTCACACACCCTCATTCTATGATTTCACACACCTCCATTCTATGACTTCACACATCCATTTTGACTTCACACACCTCCAATATATGACTTCACACACCTTCATTCTTACTTCAGAAACATCCATTCTATGACTTCACACACCTCCATTCTATGGCTTCACAAACCTCCATTCTGTGACTTCACACACCTCCATTCTGACTTCACACACCTCCATTCTATGACTTCACACACCTCCATTCAGTGACTTCACACACCTCCATTCTATGACTTCACACCTCCATTCTGTGACTTCACACACCTCCATTCTCTGACTTCACACACTTCCATTGTGACGTCACACAGCTTGATTCTGTGCCTTCACAAAACTCTATTCTATGATTTCACACACCTCCATACTATGACTTCACACAACTCCATCTATGACTTCACACACCACCATTCTGACTTCACACACCTCTATTCTATGAGCTCACAGACCTCGAATCTGTGATTTCACTCACATGCACTCTATGACTTCACACTCCTCCATTCCCTGACTTCCTACACCTCCTTTCTATGACTTCACCCACCTCCAATCTATGACTACACACCTCCATTCTGACTTCACACACCTCCATTCTGTGACTTCACACACCCCCAATCTATGAGTTGACATGCCTCCATTCTATGACTTCACACACCTTCATTCTTATTTCAGAAACATCCATTCTATGACTTCTCACACCTCCGTTCTATGACTTCGCAAACCTCCATTCTGTGACTTCACACACCTCCATTCTGAGTTCACACAACTCCATTCGGTGACTTCACACACCTCCATTCTGACTTCACACACCTCCATTCTATGACTTCACACACTTCCATTCTAAGACTTCATACACCTCCATACTGTGACTTCACACACCTCCATTCTGAGTTCACACACCTCCATTCTGTGACTTCTCACACCTCGATTCTGTGACTTCACACAGCTCCAAACTGTGACTTCACACACCTCCATTCTATGACTTCACACACCTCCATTCTGTGACTTCACACACCTCCATTCTATGACCTCACAAACCCTCATTCTATGATTTCACACACCTCCATTCTATGACTTCACACATCCATTTTGATTTTACACACCTCCAGTATATGATTTCAAACACCTCAATTCTGTGACTTCACACACCTCCATTCTATGACTTCATACCGTCCATTCTGGGACATCATACACCTCCATTCTATGACTTCACACACTTCCATTCTATGACTTCACACAACTCCATTCTGTGACTTTACACACCTCCATTCTGGGTTCACACACCTCCATTCTGTGACTTCACACTCCTGCAATCTGTGACTTCCCACACCTCCATTCTGTGTCTTCACACACCTCCATTCTATGACTTAACACACCTTCATTCTTACTTCACAAACACCCATTCTATGACTTCACACACCTCCATTCTATGACGTCATACACCTCCATTCTGTGACTTCACACACCTCCATTCTGACTTCACACACTTCCATTCTATGACTTCACACCCCTCCATTCTATGACTTCACACACCTCCATTCTCTGACTTCACACACTTCCATTCTGAGTTCACACACCTCTATTCTTTGATTTCATACATCTCCATTCTGTGACTTCACACACCTCCATTCTGTGACTTCACACACTTCCATTCTATGACTTCACACACCTTCATACTATGATTTCACACACCTCCATTCTGTGACTTCGCAAACCTCCATTCTATGACCTCACACACTCTCATTCTATGATTTCACACACCTCCATTCTATGACTTCACACATCCATTTTGACTTCACACACCTCCAATATATGACTTCAAACACCTCAATTCTGTGACTTCACACACCTCCATTCTATGATTTCAAACCGTCCATTCTGTGACTTCACACACCTCCTTTTTATGACTTCACACACTTCCATTCTATGACTTCACACACCTCCATTCTGTGACTTTACACACCTCCATTCTGAGTTCACACACCTCAATTCTTGGACTTCACACACCTCCAATCTGTGCCTTCCCCCACCTCCATTCTGTGACTTCACACACCTCCATTCTATGACTTCACACACCTCCATTCTATGACTTCTCACACGTCCATTCTGTGACTTCACACACCTCCATTCTATGACTTCACACACCTCCATTGTGACTACACACACTACCATTCCATGAGTTCACACACCTCCCTTCTGAATTCACACACCTCCATTCTATGACTTCACCCACCTCCATTCTATGACTTCACACACCTCCTTTCTATGACTTCACCCAACTCCATTCTATGACTTCAAACCTCCATTCTGACTTCACACACCTCCATTCTGTGACTTTACACACCTCCATTATATGACTTCACACACCTCCATTCTATGACTTCACACACCTCCATTCTATGCCTTCACACACCTCCATTCTGGGACTTCACACACCTCCATTCTATGCCTTCACACACCTTCATTCTTACTTCACAAACATATATTTTATGACTTCACACACCTCCATTCTTTGACTTCACACACCTCCATTCTATGTCTTCACACACCTCCATTCTTTGACTTCACACACATAAATTCTGAGTTGACACATCTCCATTCTGTGACTTCACACACCTCCATTCTGACTTCACACATCTCCATTCTATGACTTCACACACCTTCATTTTTGCTTTACAAACATCCATTCTATAACTTCACACACATCCATTCTATGACTTCACACACCTCCATTCAGTGACTTCACACACCTCCATTCTATGACTTCACACCTCCATTCTGTGACTTCACACACCTCCATTCTATGACTTCACACACTTCCATTGTGACGTCACACACCTCCATTCTATGAGTTCACACACCTCCATTCTGACTTCACACACCTCCATTCTATGACTTCACACACCTCCATTCTGAATTCACACAGCTTCATTCTGTGCCTTCACAAAACTCTATTCTATGATTTCACACACCTCCATACTATGACTTCACACAACTCCATCTATGACTTTACACACCTCCATTCTGACTTCACACACCTCTATTCTATGACTTCGCACACCTCCATTCTGACATCACACACCTCCATTCTATGACTTCACAGACCTCGAATCTGTGATTTCACTCACATGCACTCTATGACTTCACACTCCTCCATTCCATGACTTTCCACACCTCCTTTCTATGACTTCACCCACCTCCAATCTATGACTACACACCTCCATTGTGACTTCACACACCTCCATTCTGTGACTTCACGCACCCCCAATCTATGAGTTCACATACTCCATTCTATGACTTCACACACCTTCATTCTTACTTCAGAAACATCCATTCTATGAATTCACACACCTCCATTCTATGATTTCACAAACCTCCATTCTGTGACTTCACACACCTCCATTCTGAGTTCACACAACTCCATTTGGTGACTTCACACACCTCCATTCTGACTTCACACACCTCCATTCTATGACTTCACACACTTCCATTCTATGACTTCATACACCTCCATTCTGTGACTTCACACACCTCCATTCTGAGTTCACATACTTCCATTCTGTGACTTCTCACACCTCGATTCTGTGACTTCACACAGCTCCAAACTGTGACTTCACACACCTCCATTCTGTGATTCACACACTTCCATTCTATGACCTCACACACCCTCATTCTATGATTTCAAAAACCTCCATTCTATGACTTCACACATCCATTTTGATTTTACACACCTCCAGTATATGACTTCAAACACATCAATTCTGTGACTTCACACACCTCCATTCTATGACTTCATACCGTCCATTCTGTGACATCACACACCTCCATTCTATGACTTCACACACTTCCATTCTATGACTTCACACACCTCCATTCTGTGCCTTTACACACCTCCATTCTGGGTTCACACACCTCCATTTTGTGACTTCACACTCCTGCAATCTGTGACTTCCCACACCTCCATTCTGTATGTTCGCACACCTCCATTCTATGATTTAACACACCTTCTTTCTTACTTCACAAACACCCATTCTATGACTTCACACACCTCCATTCTATGACTTCACACACCTCCATTCTGTGACTTCACACACCTCCATTCTATGACTTCAAACACCTCAATTGTGACTACACACACCTCCATTCTACGAGTTCAACACCTCCATTCTGACTTCACACACCTCCATTCTATGACTTCACACACCTCCATTCTGAATTCACACAGCTTCATTCTGTGCCTTCCCAATTCTATTCTATGATTTCACACACCTCCATACTATGACTTCACACAACTCCATCTATGACTTCACACACCTCCATTCTGACTTCACACACCTCTATTCTATGACTTCGCACACCTCCATACTGACATCACACACCTCCATTCTATGAGTTCACAGACCTCGAATGGGTGATTTCACTCACATGCACTCTATGACTTCACACTCCTCCATTCCCTGACTTCCCACACCTCCTTTCTATGACTTCACCCACCTCCAATTTATGACTACACACCTCCATTCTGACTTCACACACCTCCATTCTGTGACTTCACACACCCCCAATCTATGAGTTCACATGCCTCCATTCTATGACTTCACACACCTTCATTCTTACTTCAGAAACATCCATTCTATGAGTTCACACACCTCCATTCTATGACTTCACAAACCTCCATTCTGTGACTTCACACACCTCCATTCTGAGTTCACACAACTCCATTCGGTGACTTCACACACCTCCATTCTGACTTCACACACCTCCATTCTATGCCTTCACACACCTCCATTCTGGGACTTCACACACCTCCATTCTATGCCTTCACACACCTTCATTCTTACTTCACAAACATATATTCTATGACTTCACACACCTCCATTCTTTGACTTCACACACCTCCATTCTATGTCTTCACACACCTCCATTCTTTGACTTCACACACATAAATTCTGAGTTGACACATCTCCATTCTGTGACTTCACACACCTCCATTCTGACTTCAAACATCTCCATTCTATGACTTCACACACCTTCATTTTTGCTTTACAAACATCCATTCTATAACTTCACACACATCCATTCTATGACTTCACACACCTCCATTCAGTGACTTCACACACCTCCATTCTATGACTTCACACCTCCATTCTGTGACTTCACACACCTCCATTCTATGACTTCACACACTTCCATTGTGACGTCACACACCTCCATTCTATGAGTTCACACACCTCCATTCTGACTTCACACACCTCCATTCTATGACTTCACACACCTCCATTCTGAATTCACACAGCTTCATTCTGTGCCTTCACAAAACTCTATTCTATGATTTCACACACCTCCATACTATGACTTCACACAACTCCATCTATGACTTTACACACCTCCATTCTGACTTCACACACCTCTATTCTATGACTTCGCACACCTCCATTCTGACATCACACACCTCCATTCTATGACTTCACAGACCTCGAATCTGTGATTTCACTCACATGCACTCTATGACTTTACACTCCTCCATTCCATGACTTTCCACACCTCCTTTCTATGACTTCACCCACCTCAAATCTATGACTACACACCTCCATTGTGACTTCACACACCTCCATTCTGTGACTTCACGCACCCCCAATCTATGAGTTCACATACTCCATTCTATGACTTCACACACCTTCATTCTTACTTCAGAAACATCCATTCTATGAATTCACACACCTCCATTCTATGATTTCACAAACCTCCATTCTGTGACTTCACACACCTCCATTCTGAGTTCACACAACTCCATTTGGTGACTTCACACACCTCCATTCTGACTTCACACACCTCCATTCTATGACTTCACACACTTCCATTCTATGACTTCATACACCTCCATTCTGTGACTTCACACACCTCCATTCTGAGTTCACATACTTCCATTCTGTGACTTCTCACACCTCGATTCTGTGACTTCACACAGCTCCAAACTGTGACTTCACACACCTCCATTCTGTGATTCACACACCTCCATTCTATGACCTCACACACCCTCATTCTATGATTTCAAAAACCTCCATTCTATGACTTCACACATCCATTTTGATTTTACACACCTCCAGTATATGACTTCAAACACCTCAATTCTGTGACTTCACACACCTCCATTCTATGACTTCATACCGTCCATTCTGTGACATCACACACCTCCATTCTATGACTTCACACACTTCCATTCTATGACTTCACACACCTCCATTCTGTGCCTTTACACACCTCCATTCTGGGTTCACACACCTCCATTCTGTGACTTCACACTCCTGCAATCTGTGACTTCCCACACCTCCATTCTGTATGTTCACACACCTCCATTCTATGACTTAACACACCTTCTTTCTTACTTCACAAACACCCATTCTATGACTTCACACACCTCCATTCTATGACTTCACACACCTCCATTCTGTGACTTCACACACCTCCATTCTATGACTTCAAACACCTCAATTGTGACTACACACACCTCCATTCTATGAGTTCAACACCTCCAATCTGACTTCACACACCTCCATTCTATGACTTCACACACCTCCATTCTGAATTCACACAGCTTCATTCTGTGCCTTCCCAATTCTATTCTATGATTTCACACACCTCCATACTATGACTTCACACAACTCCATCTATGACTTCACACACCTCCATTCTGACTTCACACACCTCTATTCTATGACTTCGCACACCTCCATACTGACATCACACACCTCCATTCTATGAGTTCACAGACCTCGAATGTGTGATTTCACTCACATGCACTCTATGACTTCACATTCCTCCATTCCCTGACTTCCCACACCTCCTTTCTATGACTTCACCCACCTCCAATTTATGACTACACACCTCCATTCTGACTTCACACACCTCCATTCTGTGACTTCACACACCCCCAATCTATGAGTTCACATGCCTCCATTCTATGACTTCACACACCTTCATTCTTACTTCAGAAACATCCATTCTATGACTTCACACACCTCCATTCTATGACTTCACAAACCTCCATTCTGTGACTTCACACACCTCCATTCTGAGTTCACACAACTCCATTCGGTGACTTCACACACCTCCATTCTGACTTCACACACCTCCATTCTATGACTTCACACACTTCCATTCTATGACTTCATACACCTCCATACTGTCACTTCACACACCTCCATTCTGAGTTCACACACCTCCATTCTGTGACTTCTCACACCTCGATTCTGTGACTTCACACAGCTCCAAACTGTGACTTCACACACCTCCATTCTATGACTTCACACACCTCCATTCTGTGACTTCACACACCTCCATTCTATGACCTCACACACCCTCATTCTATGATTTCACACACCTCCATTCTATGACTTCACACATCCATTTTGATTTTACACACCTCCAGTATATGACTTCAAACACCTCAATTCTGTGACTTCACACACCTCCATTCTATGACTTCATACCGTCCATTCTGTGACATCATACACCTCCATTGTATGACTTCACACACTTCCATTGTATGACTTCACACACCTCCATTCTGTGACTTTACACACCTCCATTCTGGGTTCACACACCTCCATTCTGTGACTTCACACTCCTGCAATCTGTGACTTCCCACACCTCCATTCTGTGTCTTCACACACCTCCATTCTATGACTTAACACACCTTCATTCTTACTTCACAAACACCCATTCTATGACTTCACACACCTCCATTCTATGACTTCATACACCTCCATTCTGTGACTTTACACACCTCCATTCTATGACTTCAAACACCTCAATTGTGACTACACACACCTCCATTCTATGAGTTCAACACCTCCATTCTGATTTCACACACCTCCATTTTATGACTTCACACACCTCCATTCTGAATTCACACAGCTCAATTCTGTGACTTCACAAAATTCCATTCTGACTTCAAACACCTCCATTGTATGTATTCACACACCTCCATTCTGTGACTTCACACACTTCCATTGTGACGTCACACAACTCCATTCTATGAGTTCACACACCTCCATTCTATGACTTCACACACCTCCATTCTGACTTCACAAACCTCTATTCTATGACTTCGCACACCTCCATTCTGACATCACACACCTCCAATCTATGACTTCACAGACCTCGAATCTGTGACTTCACTCACCTCCACTCTATGATTTCACACTCCTCCATTCTATGACTTCCCACACCTCCTTTCTATGACTTCACCCAACTTCATTCTATGACTTCACACCTCCATTCTGACTTCACACACCTCCATTCTGTGACTTCACACGCCTCCATTCTGAGTTCACACACCTCCATTCTGGGACGTCTCACACCTCGATTCTGTGACTTCACACACCTCCAATCTGTGACTTCACACACTTCCATGCTATGACTTCACACACCTCCATTCTATGACTTCACACACCTCCATTCTGTGACTTCACACACCTCCATTCTATGACCTCACACACCCTCATTCTGTGATTTCACACGCCTCCATTCTGTAACTTCACACATCCATTTTGATTTCACTCACCTCCAATATATGACTTCAAACACCTCATTTCTGTGACTTCACACAGCTCCATTCTATGACTTCATACCGTCCATTCTGTGACTTCACACACCTCCATTCTATGACTTCACATATTTCCATTCTATGACTTCACACACCTCCATTCTGTGACTTTACACACCTCCATTCTGGGTTCACACACCTCCATTCTGTGACTTCACACGCCTGCAATCTGTGACTTCCCACACCTCCATTCTGTGACTTCACACACCTCCATTCTATGACTTCACACACCTTCATTCTTACTTCACAAACACCCATTCTATGACTTCACACACCTCCATTCTATGACTTCACACACCTCCATTCTGTGACTTCACACACCTCCATTCTATGACTTCACACACCTCCATTGTGACTACACACACCTCCATTCTATGAGTTCACACACCGCCATTCTGACTTCACACACCTCCATTCTATGACTTCACACACCTCCATTCTGAATTCACACAGCTCAATTCTGTGACTTCACAAAATTCCATTCTGACTTCACACACCTCCATTGTATGAATACACACACCTCCATTCTGTGACTTCACACACCTCCATACTGAGTTCACAAAACTCCATTCGGTGACTTAACACACACCCATTTTGACTTCACACACCTCCAATATCTGACTTCAAACAGCTCAATTCTCTGACTTCACACACCTCCATTCTATGACTTTAAACCCGTCCATTCAGTGACTTCACACACCGCCATTCTATGACTTCCTACACCTCCATTCTATGACTTCACCCACCTCCATTCTATGACTTCACACACCTCCATTTTCCGACTTCACACCCCTCTAATTTGATTTCTCATACCTCCATTCTATGACTTCTCAAACCTCCCTTCGCTGACTTCACAATACTCCATTCTATGACTTCACACATCTACATTCTGTGACTTCACACACCTCAATTCTGACTCACACAACTCCATTCTGTGACTTCACAAAACTCCATTCTATGATTTCACATATCTCCATACTATGACTTAACACACCTCCATCTATGATTGCACACACCTCCATTCTGAGTTCACACATCTCCATTCTGTGACTTCACACACCTCCATTCTGACTTCACACATCTCCATTGTATGACTTCACACACCTGTATTCTGTGACTTCACACACCTCTATTCTATGCCTTCACAAACTTCCGTTGTGACGTTACACACCCCCATTTTATGAGTTCACACACCTCCCTTCTATGACTTCACACAACTCCATTCTGACTTCACACACCTCTATTCTATGACTTCGAACACCTACATTCTGACTTCACACACCTCCATTCTGTGACTACACACACCTCCATTCAATGACTTCACACACCTACATTCTTTGACTTCACACACCTCCAATCTGACATCACACACCTCCATTCTATGATTTCACAGACCTCGAATCTGTGACATCACTCACCTGCACTCTATGACTTCACACTCCTCCATTCTATGACTTCCCACACCTCCTTTCTATGAATTCACCCACCTCCAATCTATGACTACACACCTCCGTTCTGACTTCACACACCTCCATTCTGTGACTTCACACACCTCCATTCTATAACTTCACACACCTCCATTCTATGACTTCACATACCTCCAATCTGAATTCACACAGCTCCATTCTGTGACTTCACAAAACTCCATTCTATGATTTCACAAACCTCCATACTATGACTTCACACAACTCCATCTATGACTTCACACACCTCCATTCTGACTTCACACACCTCTATTCTATGACTTCGCACACCTCCATTCTGACATCACACACCTCCATTCTATCACTTCACAGACCTCGAATCTGTGACTTCACTCACCTGCACTCTATAACTTCACACTCCTTCATTCTATGACTTCACACACCTCCATTCTATGACTTCACACACCTCCATTCTTTGACTTCACACACCTCCATTCTGTGAATTCACACACTTCCATTCCATGACTTCACACACCTTCATTTTTACTTCAGAAACATTCACACACCTCCATTCTATGACTTCACACAACTCCATCTATGACTTCACACACCTCCATTCTGACTACACACACCTCTATTCTATGACTTCGCACACCTCCATTCTGACATCACACACCTCCATTCTGTGACTTCACACACCCCCATTCTATGAGTTCACATACCTCCATTCTATGACTTCACACACCTTTATTCTTACTTCAGAAACATCCATTCTATGACTTCACACACCTCCATTCTATGACTTCACAAACCTCCATTCTGTAACTTCACACACCTCCATTCTGAGTTCACACAACTCCATTCGGTGACTTCACACACCTCCATTCTGACTTCACACACCTCCATTCTATGACTTCACACACCTCCATTCTATGACTTAACACACGTCCATTCTGTGACTTCACACACCTCCATTCTATGACTTCACACACCTCCATTGTGACTACACACACTACCATTCTATGAGTTCACACACCTCCATTCTAACTTCACACACCTCCATTCTATGACTACACACACATCCATTCTATGACTTCACACACATCCTTTCTATGACTTCACCCAACTCCATTCTATGACTTCACACCTCCATTCTGACTTCACACAACTCCATTCTGAGTTCACACACCTCTATTCTGTGATTTCACACACCTTCCATTCTGTGATTTCACACACCTCCATTCAGTGACTTCACACACCTCCATTCTATGACTTCACACACCTCCATTCTTTGACTTTACACAGCTCCATTCCATGACTTCACACACTTCCATTGTGACGTCACACACCTCCATTCTATGAGTTCACACACCTCCATTCTGACTTCACACAGCTCCATTCTGTGACTTCACAAAACTCTATTCTATGATTTCACAGACCTCCATACTATGACTTCAGACAACTCCATCTGTGACTTCACACACCTCCATTCTGACTTCACACACCTCTATTCTATGACTTCGCACACCTCCATTCTGACATCACACACCTCCATTCTATGACTTCACATACCTCGAATCTGTGATTTCACTCACATGCACTGTATGACTTCACACTCCTCCATTCTATGACTTCCCACAGCTCCTCTCTATGACTTCACCCACCTCCAATCGATGACTACACACCTCCATTTTGACTTCACACACCTCCATTCTGTGACTTCACACACCCCCATTCTATGAGTTCACATACCTCCATTCTATGACTTCACACACCTTCATTCTTACTTCAGAAACATCCATTCTATGACTTCACACACCTCCATTCTATGACTTCACAAACCTCCATTTTGTGACTTCACACACCTCCTTTCTGAGTTCACACAACTCCATTCGTTGACTTCACACACCTCCATTCTGACTTCACACACCTCCATTCTGTGACTTCACACACCTCCATTCTGAGTTCACACACCTCCATTCTGTGACTTCTAACACCTCGATTCGGTGACTTCACACAGCTCCAGTCTGTGACTTCACACACTTCCATTCTATGACTTCACACACCTCCATTCTATGACTTCACACACCTCCATTCTGTGACTTCACACACCTCCATTCTATGACCTCACACACCCTCATTCTATGATTTCACACACCTCCATTCTATGACTTCATACATCCATTTTGATTTCACACACCTCCAATATATGACTTCAAACACCTCAATTCTGTGACTTCACACACCTCCATTCTATGACTTCATACCATCCATTCTGTGACTTCACACACCTCCATTCTTTGGCTACACTCACTTCCATTCTATGACTTCACACACCTCCATTCTGTGACTTTACACACCTCTATTCTGAGTTCACACACCTCAATTCTGGGACTTCACAGACCTCCAATCTGTGACTTCCCACACCTCCATTCTGTGACTTCACACACCTCCATTCTATGACTTCACACACCTCCATTGTGACTACACACAATACCATTCTCTCAGTTCACACATCTCCATTTTGACTTCACACACCTCCATTCTATGACTTCACACACCTCCATTCTGTGAATTCACACACTTCCATTCCATGACTTCACACACCTTCATTTTTACTTCAGAAACATTCACACACCTCCATTTTATGACTTCACACAACTCCATCTATGACTTCACACACCTCCATTCTGACTACACACACCTCTATTCTATGACTTCGCACACCTCCATTCTGACATCACACACCTCCATTCTGTGACTTCACACACCCCCATTCTATGAGTTCACATACCTCCATTCTATGACTTCACACACCTTTATTCTTACTTCAGAAACATCCATTCTATGACTTCACACACCTCCATTCTATGACTTCACAAACCTCCATTCTGTAACTTCACACACCTCCATTCTGAGTTCACACAACTCCATTCGGTGACTTCACACACCTCCATTCTGACTTCACACACCTCCATTCTATGACTTCACACACCTCCATTCTATGACTTAACACACGTCCATTCTGTGACTTCACACACCTCCATTCTATGACTTCACACACCTCCATTGTGACTACACACACTACCATTCTATGAGTTCACACACCTCCATTCTAACTTCACACACCTCCATTCTATGACTACACACACATCCATTCTATGACTTCACACACATCCTTTCTATGACTTCACCCAACTCCATTCTATGACTTCACACCTCCATTCTGACTTCACACAACTCCATTCTGAGTTCACACACCTCTATTCTGTGATTTCACACACCTTCCATTCTGTGATTTCACACACCTCCATTCAGTGACTTCACACACCTCCATTCTATGACTTCACACACCTCCATTCTTTGACTTTACACAGCTCCATTCCATGACTTCACACACTTCCATTGTGACGTCACACACCTCCATTCTATGAGTTCACACACCTCCATTCTGACTTCACACAGCTCCATTCTGTGACTTCACAAAACTCTATTCTATGATTTCACAGACCTCCATACTATGACTTCAGACAACTCCATCTGTGACTTCACACACCTCCATTCTGACTTCACACACCTCTATTCTATGACTTCGCACACCTCCATTCTGACATCACACACCTCCATTCTATGACTTCACATACCTCGAATCTGTGATTTCACTCACATGCACTGTATGACTTCACACTCCTCCATTCTATGACTTCCCACAGCTCCTTTCTATGACTTCACCCACCTCCAATCGATGACTACACACCTCCATTTTGACTTCACACACCTCCATTCTGTGACTTCACACACCCCCATTCTATGAGTTCACATACCTCCATTCTATGACTTCACACACCTTCATTCTTACTTCAGAAACATCCATTCTATGACTTCACACACCTCCATTCTATGACTTCACAAACCTCCATTTTGTGACTTCACACACCTCCTTTCTGAGTTCACACAACTCCATTCGTTGACTTCACACACCTCCATTCTGACTTCACACACCTCCATTCTGTGACTTCACACACCTCCATTCTGAGTTCACACACCTCCATTCTGTGACTTCTAACACCTCGATTCGGTGACTTCACACAGCTCCAGTCTGTGACTTCACACACTTCCATTCTATGACTTCACACACCTCCATTCTATGACTTCACACACCTCCATTCTGTGACTTCACACACCTCCATTCTATGACCTCACACACCCTCATTCTATGATTTCACACACCTCCATTCTATGACTTCATACATCCATTTTGATTTCACACACCTCCAATATATGACTTCAAACACCTCAATTCTGTGACTTCACACACCTCCATTCTATGACTTCATACCATCCATTCTGTGACTTCACACACCTCCATTCTTTGGCTACACTCACTTCCATTCTATGACTTCACACACCTCCATTCTGTGACTTTACACACCTCTATTCTGAGTTCACTCACCTCAATTCTGGGACTTCACAGACCTCCAATCTGTGACTTCCCACACCTCCATTCTGTGACTTCACACACCTCCATTCTATGACTTCACACACCTCCATTGTGACTACACACAATACCATTCTCTCAGTTCACACATCTCCATTTTGACTTCACACACCTCCATTCTATGACTACACACACCTCCATTCTATGACTTCACACACCTCGTTTCTATGACTTCACCCAACTCCATTCTATGACTTCACACCTCCATTCTGACTTCACACACCTCCATTTTGTGACTTCACACACCTCCATTATATGACTTCACACACCTCCATTCTATGACTTCACACACCTCCATTCTATGCCTTCACACACCTATATTCTGTGACTTCACACACCTCCATTCTATGCCTCCACACACCTTTATTCTTACTTCACAAACACACATTCTATGACTTCACACTCCTCCATTCTATGACTTCAAACACCTCCATTCTTTGACTTCACACAGCTCCATTCTGTGTTCACACACCTCAATTCTGTGACTTCACAAACCTCCATTCTGACTTCACACACCTCGATTCTATGACTTCACACACCTCCATTCTACCTCTTCACACACCTCCATTCTTTGACTTCACACACCTAAATTCTGACTTGACACATCTCCATTCTGTGACTTCACACACCTCCATTCTGACTTCACACATCTCCATTCTATGACTTCACACTCCTTCATTTTTACTTTACAAACATCCATTCTATAACTTCACACACCTCCATTCTATGACTTCACACACCTCCATTCAGAGACTTCACACACCTCCTTTCTATGACTTCACACACCTCTATTCTGTGACTTTACACACCTCCATTCTATGACTTCACACACTTCCATTGTGACGTCACACACCTCCATTCTATGAGTTCACACACCTCCATTCTGACTTCACACACCTCCATTCTATGACTTCACACACCTCCATTCTGAATTCACACAGCTCCATTCTGACTTCACACACCTCTATTCTATGACTTCGCACACCTCCATTCTGACATCATACACCTCCCTTCTATGACTTCACAGACCTCGAATCTGTGATTTCACTCACATGCACTCTATGACTTCCCACTCCTCCATTCTATGACTTCAAACACCTCCACTCTTTGACTTCACACACCTCCATTCTGAGTTCACACACCTCAATTCTGTGACTTCACACACCTCCATTCTGACTTCACACACCTCCATTCTATGACTTCCCACACCTCCTTTCTATGACTTCACCTACCTCCAATCATTGACTACACACCTCCATTCTGACTTCACACACCTCCATTCTGTGACTTCACATACCCCCATTCTATGAGTTCACATACCTCCATTCTATGACTTCACACACCTCCATTCTATGACTTCACAAACCTCCATTCTGTGACTTCACACACCTCCATTCTGAGTTCACAAACCTCCATTCTATGACTTCACACACTTCCATTCTATGACTTCACACACCTCCATTCTGTGACTTCACACACCTCCATTCTGAGTTCATACACCTCCATTCTGTGACTTCTCACACCTCGATTCTGTGACTTCACACAGCTCCAATCTCTGACTTCACACACTTCCATTCTATGACTTCACACACCTCCATTCTATGACTTCACACACATTCATTCTGTGACTTCACACACCTCCATTCTATGACCTCACACACCCTCATTCTATGATTTCACACACCTCCATTCTATGACTTCACACATCCATTTTGATTTCACACACCTCCAATATATGACTTCAAACACCTCAATCCTGTGACTTCACACACCTCCATTCCATGACTTCATACCGTCCATTCTGTGACTTCACACACCTCCATTCTATGACTTCACACACTTTCATTCTATGACTTCACACTCCTCCATTCTGTGACTTTACACACCTCCATACTGGGTTCACACACCTCCATTCTGTGACTTCACACTCCTGCAATCTGTGACTTCCCACACCTCCATTCTGTGACTTCACACACCTCCATTCTACGATTTCACACACCTTCATTCCATGACTTCACACACCTCCATTCTCCGAATTCACACCCCTCTAATTTGATTTCTCATACATCCATTCTATGACTTCACAAACCTCCCTTCGGTGACTTCACAATACTCCATTCTATGACTTCACACATCTACATTCTATGACTTCACACACCTCAATTCTGACTCACACATCTCCATTCTGTGACTTCACAAAACTCCATTCTATGATTTCATATATCTCCATACTATGACTTCACACACCTCCATCTATGACTTCACACACCTCCATTCTGACTTCACACACCTCCATTCTATGACTTCACACACCTCCATTCGGTGACTTCACACACCTCCATTCTATGATTTCACCCACCTCCATTCTGTGACTTCACACACCTCCATTCTTTGACTTCACACAACTCCATTCTGTGACTTCACACGCCTCCATTCTGAGTTCACACACCTCCATTCTGTGACTTCTCACACCTCGATTCTGTGACTTCACACACCTCCAATCTGTGACTTCACACACTTCCATTCTATGACTTCACACACCTCCATTCTATGACTTCACACACCTTCATTCTGTGACTTCACACACCTCCATTTTATGACCTCACACACCCTCATTCTGTGATTTCACACGCCTCCATTCTGTGACTTCACACATCCATTTTGATTTCACTCACCTCCAATATATGACTTCAAACACCTCATTTCTGTGACTTCACACAGCTCCATTCTATGACTTCATACCGTCCATTCTGTGACTTCACACACCTCCATTCTATGACTTCACACATTTCCATTCTATGACTTCACACACCTCCATTCTGTGACTTTACACACCTCCATTCTGGGTTCACACACCTCCATTCTGTGACTTCACACTCCTGCAATCTGTGACTTCACACACTTCCATTCTATGACTTCACACACCTCCATTCTATGACTTCACACACGTCCATTCTGTGACTTCACACACCTCCATTCTATGACTTCACACAGCTCCATTGTGACTACACACACTATCGTTCTATGAGTTCACACACCTCCATTCTGACTTCACACACCTCCATTCTATGACTTCACACACCTCCATTCTGCATTCACACAGCTCCATTCTGTGACTTCACAAAACTCCATTCTATGATTTCACAAACCTCCATACTATGACTTCACACAACTCCATCTATGACTTCACACACCTCCATTCTGACTTCACACACCTCTATTCTATGACTTCGCACACCTCCATTCTGACATCACACACCTCCATTCTTTGACTTCACAGACCTCGAATCTGTGACTTCACTCACCTGCACTCTATAACTTCACACTCCTCCATTCTATGACTTCACACACCTCCATTCTATGACTTCACACAACTCCATCTATGACTTCACACACCTCCATTCTGTGAATTCACACACCTCCATTCCATGACTTCACACACCTTCATTTTTACTTCAGAAACATTCACACACCTCCATTCTATGACTTCACACAACTCCATCTATGACTTCACACACCTCCATTCTGACTACACACACCTCTATTCTATGACTTCGCACACCTCCATTCTGACATCACACACCTCCGTTCTATGACTTCACAGACCTCGAATCTGTGATTTCACTCACATGCACTCTATGACTTCACACTCCTCCATTCTATGACTTCAAACACCTCCATTCTTTTACTTCACACACCTCCATTCTGTGTTCACACACCTCAATTCTGTGACTTCACACACCTCCATTCTGACTTCACACACCTCCATTCTATGACTTCCCCCACCTCCTTTCTATGACTTCACCCACCTCCAATCGATGACTACACAGCTCCATTCTGACTTCACACACCCCCATTCTGTGACTTCACACACCCCCATTCTATGAGTTCACATACCTCCATTCTATGACTTCACACACCTTTATTCTTACTTCAGAAACATCCATTCTATGACTTCACACACCTCCATTCTATGACTTCACAAACCTCCATTCTGTAACTTCACACACCTCCATTCTGACTTCACACACCTCCATTCTATGACTTCACACACTTCCATTCCATGACTTCACACACCTCCATTCTGTGACTTTACACACCTCCATTCTGAGTTCACACACCTCAATTCTGGGACTTCACAGACCTCCAATCTGTGACTTCCCACACCTCCATTCTGTGACTTCACACACCTCCATTCTATGACTTCACACACCTCCATTCTATGACTTAACACACGTCCATTCTGTGACTTCACACACCTCCATTTTATGACTTCACACACCTCCATTGTGACTACACACACTACCATTCTATGAGTTCACACACCTCCATTCTAACTTCACACACCTCCATTCTATGACTACACACACATCCATTCTATGACTTCACACACATCCTTTCTATGACTTCACCCAACTCCATTCTATGACTTCACACCTCCATTCTGACTTCACACAACTCCATTCTGAGTTCACACACCTCTATTCTGTGATTTCACACACCTTCCATTCTGTGATTTCACACACCTCCATTCAGTGACTTCACACACCTCCATTCTATGACTTCACACACCTCCATTCTGTGACTTTACACAGCTCCATTCCATGACTTCACACACTTCCATTGTGACGTCACACACCTCCATTCTATGAGTTCACACACCTCCATTCTGACTTCACACAGCTCCATTCTGTGACTTCACAAAACTCTATTCTATGATTTCACAGACCTCCATACCATGACTTCAGACAACTCCATCTATGACTTCACACACCTCCATTCTGACTTCACACACCTCTATTCTATGACTCCGCACACCTCCATTCTGACATCACACACCTCCATTCTATGACTTCACAGACCTCGAATCTGTGATTTCACTCACATGCACTGTATGACTTCACACTCCTCCATTCTATGACATCCCACAGCTCCTTTCTATGACTTCACCCACCTCCAATCGATGACTACACACCTCCATTTTGACTTCACACACCTCCATTCTGTGACTTCACACACCCCCATTCTATGAGTTCACATACCTCCATTCTATGACTTCACACACCTTCATTCTTACTTCAGAAACATCCATTCTATGACTTCACACACCTCCATTCTATGACTTCAAAAACCTCCATTCTGTGACTTCACACACCTCCTTTCTGAGTTCACACAACTCCATTCGTTGACTTCACACACCTCCATTCTGACTTCACACACCTCCATTCTATGACTTCACACACTTCCATTCTATGACTTCACACACCTCCATTCTGTGACTTCACACACCTCCATTCTGAGTTCACACACCTCCATTCTGTGACTTCTAACACCTCGATTCTGTGACTTCACACAGCTCCAGTCTGTGACTTCACACACTTCCATTCTATGACTTCACACACCTATATTCTATGACTTCACACACCTCCAATCTGTGACTTCACACACCTCCATTCTATGACTTCACACACCTCCATTCTATGACTTCACACACTTCCATTCTATGACTTCACACACCTCCATTCTGTGACTTCACACACCTCCATTCTGAGTTCACACACCTCCATTCTGTGACTTCACACACCCCCATTCTATGAGTTCACATACCTCCATTCTATGACTTCACACACCTTCATTCTTACTTCACAAACACCCATTCTATGACTTCACACACCTCCATTCTATGACTTCACACACCTCCATTCTGTGACTTCACACACCTCCATTCTATGACTTCAAACACCTCAATTGTGACTACACACACCTCCATTCTATGAGTTCAACACCTCCATTCTGACTTCACACACCTCCATTCTATGACTTCACACACCTCCATTCTGAATTCACACAGCTTCATTCTGTGCCTTCCCAATTCTATTCTATGATTTCACACACCTCCATACTATGACTTCACACAACTCCATCTATGACTTCACACACCTCCATTCTGACTTCACACACCTCTATTCTATGACTTCGCACACCTCCATACTGACATCACACACCTCCATTCTATGAGTTCACAGACCTCGAATGGGTGATTTCACTCACATGCACTCTATGACTTCACACTCCTCCATTCCCTGACTTCCCACACCTCCTTTCTATGACTTCACCCACCTCCAATTTATGACTACACACCTCCATTCTGACTTCACACACCTCCATTCTGTGACTTCACACACCCCCAATCTATGAGTTCACATGCCTCCATTCTATGACTTCACACACCTTCATTCTTACTTCAGAAACATCCATTCTATGAGTTCACACACCTCCATTCTATGACTTCACAAACCTCCATTCTGTGACTTCACACACCTCCATTCTGAGTTCACACAACTCCATTCGGTGACTTCACACACCTCCATTCTGACTTCACACACCTCCATTCTATGCCTTCACACACCTCCATTCTGGGACTTCACACACCTCCATTCTATGCCTTCACACACCTTCATTCTTACTTCACAAACATATATTCTATGACTTCACACACCTCCATTCTTTGACTTCACACACCTCCATTCTATGTCTTCACACACCTCCATTCTTTGACTTCACACACATAAATTCTGAGTTGACACATCTCCATTCTGTGACTTCACACACCTCCATTCTGACTTCAAACATCTCCATTCTATGACTTCACACACCTTCATTTTTGCTTTACAAACATCCATTCTATAACTTCACACACATCCATTCTATGACTTCACACACCTCCATTCAGTGACTTCACACACCTCCATTCTATGACTTCACACCTCCATTCTGTGACTTCACACACCTCCATTCTATGACTTCACACACTTCCATTGTGACGTCACACACCTCCATTCTATGAGTTCACACACCTCCATTCTGACTTCACACACCTCCATTCTATGACTTCACACACCTCCATTCTGAATTCACACAGCTTCATTCTGTGCCTTCACAAAACTCTATTCTATGATTTCACACACCTCCATACTATGACTTCACACAACTCCATCTATGACTTTACACACCTCCATTCTGACTTCACACACCTCTATTCTATGACTTCGCACACCTCCATTCTGACATCACACACCTCCATTCTATGACTTCACAGACCTCGAATCTGTGATTTCACTCACATGCACTCTATGACTTTACACTCCTCCATTCCATGACTTTCCACACCTCCTTTCTATGACTTCACCCACCTCCAATCTATGACTACACACCTCCATTGTGACTTCACACACCTCCATTCTGTGACTTCACGCACCCCCAATCTATGAGTTCACATACTCCATTCTATGACTTCACACACCTTCATTCTTACTTCAGAAACATCCATTCTATGAATTCACACACCTCCATTCTATGATTTCACAAACCTCCATTCTGTGACTTCACACACCTCCATTCTGAGTTCACACAACTCCATTTGGTGACTTCACACACCTCCATTCTGACTTCACACACCTCCATTCTATGACTTCACACACTTCCATTCTATGACTTCATACACCTCCATTCTGTGACTTCACACACCTCCATTCTGAGTTCACATACTTCCATTCTGTGACTTCTCACACCTCGATTCTGTGACTTCACACAGCTCCAAACTGTGACTTCACACACCTCCATTCTGTGATTCACACACCTCCATTCTATGACCTCACACACCCTCATTCTATGATTTCAAAAACCTCCATTCTATGACTTCACACATCCATTTTGATTTTACACACCTCCAGTATATGACTTCAAACACCTCAATTCTGTGACTTCACACACCTCCATTCTATGACTTCATACCGTCCATTCTGTGACATCACACACCTCCATTCTATGACTTCACACACTTCCATTCTATGACTTCACACACCTCCATTCTGTGCCTTTACACACCTCCATTCTGGGTTCACACACCTCCATTCTGTGACTTCACACTCCTGCAATCTGTGACTTCCCACACCTCCATTCTGTATGTTCACACACCTCCATTCTATGACTTAACACACCTTCTTTCTTACTTCACAAACACCCATTCTATGACTTCACACACCTCCATTCTATGACTTCACACACCTCCATTCTGTGACTTCACACACCTCCATTCTATGACTTCAAACACCTCAATTGTGACTACACACACCTCCATTCTATGAGTTCAACACCTCCAATCTGACTTCACACACCTCCATTCTATGACTTCACACACCTCCATTCTGAATTCACACAGCTTCATTCTGTGCCTTCCCAATTCTATTCTATGATTTCACACACCTCCATACTATGACTTCACACAACTCCATCTATGACTTCACACACCTCCATTCTGACTTCACACACCTCTATTCTATGACTTCGCACACCTCCATACTGACATCACACACCTCCATTCTATGAGTTCACAGACCTCGAATGTGTGATTTCACTCACATGCACTCTATGACTTCACATTCCTCCATTCCCTGACTTCCCACACCTCCTTTCTATGACTTCACCCACCTCCAATTTATGACTACACACCTCCATTCTGACTTCACACACCTCCATTATGTGACTTCACACACCCCCAATCTATGAGTTCACATGCCTCCATTCTATGACTTCACACACCTTCATTCTTACTTCAGAAACATCCATTCTATGACTTCACACACCTCCATTCTATGACTTCACAAACCTCCATTCTGTGACTTCACACACCTCCATTCTGAGTTCACACAACTCCATTCGGTGACTTCACACACCTCCATTCTGACTTCACACACCTCCATTCTATGACTTCACACACTTCCATTCTATGACTTCATACACCTCCATACTGTCACTTCACACACCTCCATTCTGAGTTCACACACCTCCATTCTGTGACTTCTCACACCTCGATTCTGTGACTTCACACAGCTCCAAACTGTGACTTCACACACCTCCATTCTATGACTTCACACACCTCCATTCTGTGACTTCACACACCTCCATTCTATGACCTCACACACCCTCATTCTATGATTTCACACACCTCCATTCTATGACTTCACACATCCATTTTGATTTTACACACCTCCAGTATATGACTTCAAACACCTCAATTCTGTGACTTCACACACCTCCATTCTATGACTTCATACCGTCCATTCTGTGACATCATACACCTCCATTGTATGACTTCACACACTTCCATTGTATGACTTCACACACCTCCATTCTGTGACTTTACACACCTCCATTCTGGGTTCACACACCTCCATTCTGTGACTTCACACTCCTGCAATCTGTGACTTCCCACACCTCCATTCTGTGTCTTCACACACCTCCATTCTATGACTTAACACACCTTCATTCTTACTTCACAAACACCCATTCTATGACTTCACACACCTCCATTCTATGACTTCATACACCTCCATTCTGTGACTTTACACACCTCCATTCTATGACTTCAAACACCTCAATTGTGACTACACACACCTCCATTCTATGAGTTCAACACCTCCATTCTGATTTCACACACCTCCATTTTATGACTTCACACACCTCCATTCTGAATTCACACAGCTCAATTCTGTGACTTCACAAAATTCCATTCTGACTTCAAACACCTCCATTGTATGTATTCACACACCTCCATTCTGTGACTTCACACACTTCCATTGTGACGTCACACAACTCCATTCTATGAGTTCACACACCTCCATTCTATGACTTCACACACCTTCATTCTTACTTCAGAAACATCCATTCTATGACTTCACACACCTCCATTCTATGACTTCAAAAACCTCCATTCTGTGACTTCACACACCTCCTTTCTGAGTTCACACAACTCCATTCGTTGACTTCACACACCTCCATTCTGACTTCACACACCTCCATTCTATGACTTCACACACTTCCATTCTATGACTTCACACACCTCCATTCTGTGACTTCACACACCTCCATTCTGAGTTCACACACCTCCATTCTGTGACTTCTAACACCTCGATTCTGTGACTTCACACAGCTCCAGTCTGTGACTTCACACACTTCCATTCTATGACTTCACACACCTATATTCTATGACTTCACACACCTCCAATCTGTGACTTCACACACCTCCATTCTATGACTTCACACACCTCCATTCTATGACTTCACACACTTCCATTCTATGACTTCACACACCTCCATTCTGTGACTTCACACACCTCCATTCTGAGTTCACACACCTCCATTCTGTGACTTCACACACCCCCATTCTATGAGTTCACATACCTCCATTCTATGACTTCACACACCTTCATTCTTACTTCACAAACACCCATTCTATGACTTCACACACCTCCATTCTATGACTTCACACACCTCCATTCTGTGACTTCACACACCTCCATTCTATGACTTCAAACACCTCAATTGTGACTACACACACCTCCATTCTATGAGTTCAACACCTCCATTCTGACTTCACACACCTCCATTCTATGACTTCACACACCTCCATTCTGAATTCACACAGCTTCATTCTGTGCCTTCCCAATTCTATTCTATGATTTCACACACCTCCATACTATGACTTCACACAACTCCATCTATGACTTCACACACCTCCATTCTGACTTCACACACCTCTATTCTATGACTTCGCACACCTCCATACTGACATCACACACCTCCATTCTATGAGTTCACAGACCTCGAATGGGTGATTTCACTCACATGCACTCTATGACTTCACACTCCTCCATTCCCTGACTTCCCACACCTCCTTTCTATGACTTCACCCACCTCCAATTTATGACTACACACCTCCATTCTGACTTCACACACCTCCATTCTGTGACTTCACACACCCCCAATCTATGAGTTCACATGCCTCCATTCTATGACTTCACACACCTTCATTCTTACTTCAGAAACATCCATTCTATGAGTTCACACACCTCCATTCTATGACTTCACAAACCTCCATTCTGTGACTTCACACACCTCCATTCTGAGTTCACACAACTCCATTCGGTGACTTCACACACCTCCATTCTGACTTCACACACCTCCATTCTATGCCTTCACACACCTCCATTCTGGGACTTCACACACCTCCATTCTATGCCTTCACACACCTTCATTCTTACTTCACAAACATATATTCTATGACTTCACACACCTCCATTCTTTGACTTCACACACCTCCATTCTATGTCTTCACACACCTCCATTCTTTGACTTCACACACATAAATTCTGAGTTGACACATCTCCATTCTGTGACTTCACACACCTCCATTCTGACTTCAAACATCTCCATTCTATGACTTCACACACCTTCATTTTTGCTTTACAAACATCCATTCTATAACTTCACACACATCCATTCTATGACTTCACACACCTCCATTCAGTGACTTCACACACCTCCATTCTATGACTTCACACCTCCATTCTGTGACTTCACACACCTCCATTCTATGACTTCACACACTTCCATTGTGACGTCACACACCTCCATTCTATGAGTTCACACACCTCCATTCTGACTTCACACACCTCCATTCTATGACTTCACACACCTCCATTCTGAATTCACACAGCTTCATTCTGTGCCTTCACAAAACTCTATTCTATGATTTCACACACCTCCATACTATGACTTCACACAACTCCATCTATGACTTTACACACCTCCATTCTGACTTCACACACCTCTATTCTATGACTTCGCACACCTCCATTCTGACATCACACACCTCCATTCTATGACTTCACAGACCTCGAATCTGTGATTTCACTCACATGCACTCTATGACTTTACACTCCTCCATTCCATGACTTTCCACACCTCCTTTCTATGACTTCACCCACCTCCAATCTATGACTACACACCTCCATTGTGACTTCACACACCTCCATTCTGTGACTTCACGCACCCCCAATCTATGAGTTCACATACTCCATTCTATGACTTCACACACCTTCATTCTTACTTCAGAAACATCCATTCTATGAATTCACACACCTCCATTCTATGATTTCACAAACCTCCATTCTGTGACTTCACACACCTCCATTCTGAGTTCACACAACTCCATTTGGTGACTTCACACACCTCCATTCTGACTTCACACACCTCCATTCTATGACTTCACACACTTCCATTCTATGACTTCATACACCTCCATTCTGTGACTTCACACACCTCCATTCTGAGTTCACATACTTCCATTCTGTGACTTCTCACACCTCGATTCTGTGACTTCACACAGCTCCAAACTGTGACTTCACACACCTCCATTCTGTGATTCACACACCTCCATTCTATGACCTCACACACCCTCATTCTATGATTTCAAAAACCTCCATTCTATGACTTCACACATCCATTTTGATTTTACACACCTCCAGTATATGACTTCAAACACCTCAATTCTGTGACTTCACACACCTCCATTCTATGACTTCATACCGTCCATTCTGTGACATCACACACCTCCATTCTATGACTTCACACACTTCCATTCTATGACTTCACACACCTCCATTCTGTGCCTTTACACACCTCCATTCTGGGTTCACACACCTCCATTCTGTGACTTCACACTCCTGCAATCTGTGACTTCCCACACCTCCATTCTGTATGTTCACACACCTCCATTCTATGACTTAACACACCTTCTTTCTTACTTCACAAACACCCATTCTATGACTTCACACACCTCCATTCTATGACTTCACACACCTCCATTCTGTGACTTCACACACCTCCATTCTATGACTTCAAACACCTCAATTGTGACTACACACACCTCCATTCTATGAGTTCAACACCTCCAATCTGACTTCACACACCTCCATTCTATGACTTCACACACCTCCATTCTGAATTCACACAGCTTCATTCTGTGCCTTCCCAATTCTATTCTATGATTTCACACACCTCCATACTATGACTTCACACAACTCCATCTATGACTTCACACACCTCCATTCTGACTTCACACACCTCTATTCTATGACTTCGCACACCTCCATACTGACATCACACACCTCCATTCTATGAGTTCACAGACCTCGAATGTGTGATTTCACTCACATGCACTCTATGACTTCACATTCCTCCATTCCCTGACTTCCCACACCTCCTTTCTATGACTTCACCCACCTCCAATTTATGACTACACACCTCCATTCTGACTTCACACACCTCCATTATGTGACTTCACACACCCCCAATCTATGAGTTCACATGCCTCCATTCTATGACTTCACACACCTTCATTCTTACTTCAGAAACATCCATTCTATGACTTCACACACCTCCATTCTATGACTTCACAAACCTCCATTCTGTGACTTCACACACCTCCATTCTGAGTTCACACAACTCCATTCGGTGACTTCACACACCTCCATTCTGACTTCACACACCTCCATTCTATGACTTCACACACTTCCATTCTATGACTTCATACACCTCCATACTGTCACTTCACACACCTCCATTCTGAGTTCACACACCTCCATTCTGTGACTTCTCACACCTCGATTCTGTGACTTCACACAGCTCCAAACTGTGACTTCACACACCTCCATTCTATGACTTCACACACCTCCATTCTGTGACTTCACACACCTCCATTCTATGACCTCACACACCCTCATTCTATGATTTCACACACCTCCATTCTATGACTTCACACATCCATTTTGATTTTACACACCTCCAGTATATGACTTCAAACACCTCAATTCTGTGACTTCACACACCTCCATTCTATGACTTCATACCGTCCATTCTGTGACATCATACACCTCCATTGTATGACTTCACACACTTCCATTGTATGACTTCACACACCTCCATTCTGTGACTTTACACACCTCCATTCTGGGTTCACACACCTCCATTCTGTGACTTCACACTCCTGCAATCTGTGACTTCCCACACCTCCATTCTGTGTCTTCACACACCTCCATTCTATGACTTAACACACCTTCATTCTTACTTCACAAACACCCATTCTATGACTTCACACACCTCCATTCTATGACTTCATACACCTCCATTCTGTGACTTTACACACCTCCATTCTATGACTTCAAACACCTCAATTGTGACTACACACACCTCCATTCTATGAGTTCAACACCTCCATTCTGATTTCACACACCTCCATTTTATGACTTCACACACCTCCATTCTGAATTCACACAGCTCAATTCTGTGACTTCACAAAATTCCATTCTGACTTCAAACACCTCCATTGTATGTATTCACACACCTCCATTCTGTGACTTCACACACTTCCATTGTGACGTCACACAACTCCATTCTATGAGTTCACACACCTCCATTCTATGACTTCACACACCTCCATTCTGACTTCACAAACCTCTATTCTATGACTTCGCACACCTCCATTCTGACATCACACACCTCCAATCTATGACTTCACAGACCTCGAATCTGTGACTTCACTCACCTCCACTCTATGATTTCACACTCCTCCATTCTATGACTTCCCACACCTCCTTTCTATGACTTCACCCAACTTCATTCTATAACTTCACACCTCCATTCTGACTTCACACACCTCCATTCTGTGACTTCACACGCCTCCATTCTGAGTTCACACACCTCCATTCTGGGACGTCTCACACCTCGATTCTGTGACTTCACACACCTCCAATCTGTGACTTCACACACTTCCATGCTATGACTTCACACACCTCCATTCTATGACTTCACACACCTCCATTCTGTGACTTCACACACCTCCATTCTATGACCTCACACACCCTCATTCTGTGATTTCACACGCCTCCATTCTGTAACTTCACACATCCATTTTGATTTCACTCACCTCCAATATATGACTTCAAACACCTCATTTCTGTGACTTCACACAGCTCCATTCTATGACTTCATACCGTCCATTCTGTGACTTCACACACCTCCATTCTATGACTTCACATATTTCCATTCTATGACTTCACACACCTCCATTCTGTGACTTTACACACCTCCATTCTGGGTTCACACACCTCCATTCTGTGACTTCACACGCCTGCAATCTGTGACTTCCCACACCTCCATTCTGTGACTTCACACACCTCCATTCTATGACTTCACACACCTTCATTCTTACTTCACAAACACCCATTCTATGACTTCACACACCTCCATTCTATGACTTCACACACCTCCATTCTGTGACTTCACACACCTCCATTCTATGACTTCACACACCTCCATTGTGACTACACACACCTCCATTCTATGAGTTCACACACCGCCATTCTGACTTCACACACCTCCATTCTATGACTTCACACACCTCCATTCTGAATTCACACAGCTCAATTCTGTGACTTCACAAAATTCCATTCTGACTTCACACACCTCCATTGTATGAATACACACACCTCCATTCTGTGACTTCACACACCTCCATACTGAGTTCACAAAACTCCATTCGGTGACTTAACACACACCCATTTTGACTTCACACACCTCCAATATCTGACTTCAAACAGCTCAATTCTCTGACTTCACACACCTCCATTCTATGACTTTAAACCCGTCCATTCAGTGACTTCACACACCGCCATTCTATGACTTCATACACCTCCATTCTATGACTTCACCCACCTCCATTCTATGACTTCACACACCTCCATTTTCCGACTTCACACCCCTCTAATTTGATTTCTCATACCTCCATTCTATGACTTCTCAAACCTCCCTTCGCTGACTTCACAATACTCCATTCTATGACTTCACACATCTACATTCTGTGACTTCACACACCTCAATTCTGACTCACACAACTCCATTCTGTGACTTCACAAAACTCCATTCTATGATTTCACATATCTCCATACTATGACTTAACACACCTCCATCTATGATTGCACACACCTCCATTCTGAGTTCACACATCTCCATTCTGTGACTTCACACACCTCCATTCTGACTTCACACATCTCCATTGTATGACTTCACACACCTGTATTCTGTGACTTCACACACCTCTATTCTATGCCTTCACAAACTTCCGTTGTGACGTTACACACCCCCATTTTATGAGTTCACACACCTCCCTTCTATGACTTCACACAACTCCATTCTGACTTCACACACCTCTATTCTATGACTTCGAACACCTACATTCTGACTTCACACACCTCCATTCTGTGACTACACACACCTCCATTCAATGACTTCACACACCTACATTCTTTGACTTCACACACCTCCAATCTGACATCACACACCTCCATTCTATGATTTCACAGACCTCGAATCTGTGACATCACTCACCTGCACTCTATGACTTCACACTCCTCCATTCTATGACTTCCCACACCTCCTTTCTATGAATTCACCCACCTCCAATCTATGACTACACACCTCCGTTCTGACTTCACACACCTCCATTCTGTGACTTCACACACCTCCATTCTATAACTTCACACACCTCCATTCTATGACTTCACATACCTCCAATCTGAATTCACACAGCTCCATTCTGTGACTTCACAAAACTCCATTCTATGATTTCACAAACCTCCATACTATGACTTCACACAACTCCATCTATGACTTCACACACCTCCATTCTGACTTCACACACCTCTATTCTATGACTTCGCACACCTCCATTCTGACATCACACACCTCCATTCTATCACTTCACAGACCTCGAATCTGTGACTTCACTCACCTGCACTCTATAACTTCACACTCCTTCATTCTATGACTTCACACACCTCCATTCTATGACTTCACACACCTCCATTCTTTGACTTCACACACCTCCATTCTGTGAATTCACACACTTCCATTCCATGACTTCACACACCTTCATTTTTACTTCAGAAACATTCACACACCTCCATTCTATGACTTCACACAACTCCATCTATGACCTCACACACCTCCATTCTGACTACACACACCTCTATTCTATGACTTCGCACACCTCCATTCTGACATCACACACCTCCATTCTGTGACTTCACACACCCCCATTCTATGAGTTCACACACCTCCATTCTATGACTTCACAAACCTCCATTCTGTAACTTCACACACCTCCATTCTGAGTTCACACAACTCCATTCGGTGACTTCACACACCTCCATTCTGACTTCACACACCTCCATTCTATGACTTCACACACCTCCATTCTATGACTTAACACACGTCCATTCTGTGACTTCACACACCTCCATTCTATGACTTCACACACCTCCATTGTGACTACACACACTACCATTCTATGAGTTCACACACCTCCATTCTAACTTCACACACCTCCATTCTATGACTACACACACATCCATTCTATGACTTCACACACATCCTTTCTATGACTTCACCCAACTCCATTCTATGACTTCACACCTCCATTCTGACTTCACACAACTCCATTCTGAGTTCACACACCTCTATTCTGTGATTTCACACACCTTCCATTCTGTGATTTCACACACCTCCATTCAGTGACTTCACACACCTCCATTCTATGACTTCACACACCTCCATTCTTTGACTTTACACAGCTCCATTCCATGACTTCACACACTTCCATTGTGACGTCACACACCTCCATTCTATGAGTTCACACACCTCCATTCTGACTTCACACAGCTCCATTCTGTGACTTCACAAAACTCTATTCTATGATTTCACAGACCTCCATACTATGACTTCAGACAACTCCATCTGTGACTTCACACACCTCCATTCTGACTTCACACACCTCTATTCTATGACTTCGCACACCTCCATTCTGACATCACACACCTCCATTCTATGACTTCACATACCTCGAATCTGTGATTTCACTCACATGCACTGTATGACTTCACACTCCTCCATTCTATGACTTCCCACAGCTCCTTTCTATGACTTCACCCACCTCCAATCGATGACTACACACCTCCATTTTGACTTCACACACCTCCATTCTGTGACTTCACACACCCCCATTCTATGAGTTCACATACCTCCATTCTATGACTTCACACACCTTCATTCTTACTTCAGAAACATCCATTCTATGACTTCACACACCTCCATTCTATGACTTCACAAACCTCCATTTTGTGACTTCACACACCTCCTTTCTGAGTTCACACAACTCCATTCGTTGACTTCACACACCTCCATTCTGACTTCACACACCTCCATTCTGTGACTTCACACACCTCCATTCTGAGTTCACACACCTCCATTCTGTGACTTCTAACACCTCGATTCGGTGACTTCACACAGCTCCAGTCTGTGACTTCACACACTTCCATTCTATGACTTCACACACCTCCATTCTATGACTTCACACACCTCCATTCTGTGACTTCACACACCTCCATTCTATGACCTCACACACCCTCATTCTATGATTTCACACACCTCCATTCTATGACTTCATACATCCATTTTGATTTCACACACCTCCAATATATGACTTCAAACACCTCAATTCTGTGACTTCACACACCTCCATTCTATGACTTCATACCATCCATTCTGTGACTTCACACACCTCCATTCTTTGGCTACACTCACTTCCATTCTATGACTTCACACACCTCCATTCTGTGACTTTACACACCTCTATTCTGAGTTCACACACCTCAATTCTGGGACTTCACAGACCTCCAATCTGTGACTTCCCACACCTCCATTCTGTGACTTCACACACCTCCATTCTATGACTTCACACACCTCCATTGTGACTACACACAATACCATTCTCTCAGTTCACACATCTCCATTTTGACTTCACACACCTCCATTCTATGACTTCACACACCTCCATTCTGTGAATTCACACACTTCCATTCCATGACTTCACACACCTTCATTTTTACTTCAGAAACATTCACACACCTCCATTCTATGACTTCACACAACTCCATCTATGACTTCACACACCTCCATTCTGACTACACACACCTCTATTCTATGACTTCGCACACCTCCATTCTGACATCACACACCTCCATTCTGTGACTTCACACACCCCCATTCTATGAGTTCACATACCTCCATTCTATGACTTCACACACCTTTATTCTTACTTCAGAAACATCCATTCTATGACTTCACACACCTCCATTCTATGACTTCACAAACCTCCATTCTGTAACTTCACACACCTCCATTCTGAGTTCACACAACTCCATTCGGTGACTTCACACACCTCCATTCTGACTTCACACACCTCCATTCTATGACTTCACACACCTCCATTCTATGACTTAACACACGTCCATTCTGTGACTTCACACACCTCCATTCTATGACTTCACACACCTCCATTGTGACTACACACACTACCATTCTATGAGTTCACACACCTCCATTCTAACTTCACACACCTCCATTCTATGACTACACACACATCCATTCTATGACTTCACACACATCCTTTCTATGACTTCACCCAACTCCATTCTATGACTTCACACCTCCATTCTGACTTCACACAACTCCATTCTGAGTTCACACACCTCTATTCTGTGATTTCACACACCTTCCATTCTGTGATTTCACACACCTCCATTCAGTGACTTCACACACCTCCATTCTATGACTTCACACACCTCCATTCTTTGACTTTACACAGCTCCATTCCATGACTTCACACACTTCCATTGTGACGTCACACACCTCCATTCTATGAGTTCACACACCTCCATTCTGACTTCACACAGCTCCATTCTGTGACTTCACAAAACTCTATTCTATGATTTCACAGACCTCCATACTATGACTTCAGACAACTCCATCTGTGACTTCACACACCTCCATTCTGACTTCACACACCTCTATTCTATGACTTCGCACACCTCCATTCTGACATCACACACCTCCATTCTATGACTTCACATACCTCGAATCTGTGATTTCACTCACATGCACTGTATGACTTCACACTCCTCCATTCTATGACTTCCCACAGCTCCTTTCTATGACTTCACCCACCTCCAATCGATGACTACACACCTCCATTTTGACTTCACACACCTCCATTCTGTGACTTCACACACCCCCATTCTATGAGTTCACATACCTCCATTCTATGACTTCACACACCTTCATTCTTACTTCAGAAACATCCATTCTATGACTTCACACACCTCCATTCTATGACTTCACAAACCTCCATTTTGTGACTTCACACACCTCCTTTCTGAGTTCACACAACTCCATTCGTTGACTTCACACACCTCCATTCTGACTTCACACACCTCCATTCTGTGACTTCACACACCTCCATTCTGAGTTCACACACCTCCATTCTGTGACTTCTAACACCTCGATTCGGTGACTTCACACAGCTCCAGTCTGTGACTTCACACACTTCCATTCTATGACTTCACACACCTCCATTCTATGACTTCACACACCTCCATTCTGTGACTTCACACACCTCCATTCTATGACCTCACACACCCTCATTCTATGATTTCACACACCTCCATTCTATGACTTCATACATCCATTTTGATTTCACACACCTCCAATATATGACTTCAAACACCTCAATTCTGTGACTTCACACACCTCCATTCTATGACTTCATACCATCCATTCTGTGACTTCACACACCTCCATTCTTTGGCTACACTCACTTCCATTCTATGACTTCACACACCTCCATTCTGTGACTTTACACACCTCTATTCTGAGTTCACACACCTCAATTCTGGGACTTCACAGACCTCCAATCTGTGACTTCCCACACCTCCATTCTGTGACTTCACACACCTCCATTCTATGACTTCACACACCTCCATTGTGACTACACACAATACCATTCTCTCAGTTCACACATCTCCATTTTGACTTCACACACCTCCATTCTATGACTACACACACCTCCATTCTATGACTTCACACACCTCGTTTCTATGACTTCACCCAACTCCATTCTATGACTTCACACCTCCATTCTGACTTCACACACCTCCATTTTGTGACTTCACACACCTCCATTATATGACTTCACACACCTCCATTCTATGACTTCACACACCTCCATTCTATGCCTTCACACACCTATATTCTGTGACTTCACACACCTCCATTCTATGCCTCCACACACCTTTATTCTTACTTCACAAACACACATTCTATGACTTCACACTCCTCCATTCTATGACTTCAAACACCTCCATTCTTTGACTTCACACAGCTCCATTCTGTGTTCACACACCTCAATTCTGTGACTTCACAAACCTCCATTCTGACTTCACACACCTCGATTCTATGACTTCACACACCTCCATTCTACCTCTTCACACACCTCCATTCTTTGACTTCACACACCTAAATTCTGACTTGACACATCTCCATTCTGTGACTTCACACACCTCCATTCTGACTTCACACATCTCCATTCTATGACTTCACACTCCTTCATTTTTACTTTACAAACATCCATTCTATAACTTCACACACCTCCATTCTATGACTTCACACACCTCCATTCAGAGACTTCACACACCTCCTTTCTATGACTTCACACACCTCCATTCTGTGACTTTACACACCTCCATTCTATGACTTCACACACTTCCATTGTGACGTCACACACCTCCATTCTATGAGTTCACACACCTCCATTCTGACTTCACACACCTCCATTCTATGACTTCACACACCTCCATTCTGAATTCACACAGCTCCATTCTGACTTCACACACCTCTATTCTATGACTTCGCACACCTCCATTCTGACATCACACACCTCCCTTCTATGACTTCACAGACCTCGAATCTGTGATTTCACTCACATGCACTCTATGACTTCCCACTCCTCCATTCTATGACTTCAAACACCTCCACTCTTTGACTTCACACACCTCCATTCTGAGTTCACACACCTCAATTCTGTGACTTCACACACCTCCATTCTGACTTCACACACCTCCATTCTATGACTTCCCACACCTCCTTTCTATGACTTCACCTACCTCCAATCATTGACTACACACCTCCATTCTGACTTCACACACCTCCATTCTGTGACTTCACATACCCCCATTCTATGAGTTCACATACCTCCATTCTATGACTTCACACACCTCCATTCTATGACTTCACAAACCTCCATTCTGTGACTTCACACACCTCCATTCTGAGTTCACAAACCTCCATTCTATGACTTCACACACTTCCATTCTATGACTTCACACACCTCCATTCTGTGACTTCACACACCTCCATTCTGAGTTCATACACCTCCATTCTGTGACTTCTCACACCTCGATTCTGTGACTTCACACAGCTCCAATCTCTGACTTCACACACTTCCATTCTATGACTTCACACACCTCCATTCTATGACTTCACACACATTCATTCTGTGACTTCACACACCTCCATTCTATGACCTCACACACCCTCATTCTATGATTTCACACACCTCCATTCTATGACTTCACACATCCATTTTGATTTCACACACCTCCAATATATGACTTCAAACACCTCAATCCTGTGACTTCACACACCTCCATTCCATGACTTCATACCGTCCATTCTGTGACTTCACACACCTCCATTCTATGACTTCACACACTTTCATTCTATGACTTCACACTCCTCCATTCTGTGACTTTACACACCTCCATACTGGGTTCACACACCTCCATTCTGTGACTTCACACTCCTGCAATCTGTGACTTCCCACACCTCCATTCTGTGACTTCACACACCTCCATTCTACGATTTCACACACCTTCATTCCATGACTTCACACACCTCCATTCTCCGAATTCACACCCCTCTAATTTGATTTCTCATACATCCATTCTATGACTTCACAAACCTCCCTTCGGTGACTTCACAATACTCCATTCTATGACTTCACACATCTACATTCTATGACTTCACACACCTCAATTCTGACTCACACATCTCCATTCTGTGACTTCACAAAACTCCATTCTATGATTTCATATATCTCCATACTATGACTTCACACACCTCCATCTATGACTTCACACACCTCCATTCTGACTTCACACACCTCCATTCTATGACTTCACACACCTCCATTCGGTGACTTCACACACCTCCATTCTATGATTTCACCCACCTCCATTCTGTGACTTCACACACCTCCATTCTTTGACTTCACACAACTCCATTCTGTGACTTCACACGCCTCCATTCTGAGTTCACACACCTCCATTCTGTGACTTCTCACACCTCGATTCTGTGACTTCACACACCTCCAATCTGTGACTTCACACACTTCCATTCTATGACTTCACACACCTCCATTCTATGACTTCACACACCTTCATTCTGTGACTTCACACACCTCCATTTTATGACCTCACACACCCTCATTCTGTGATTTCACACGCCTCCATTCTGTGACTTCACACATCCATTTTGATTTCACTCACCTCCAATATATGACTTCAAACACCTCATTTCTGTGACTTCACACAGCTCCATTCTATGACTTCATACCGTCCATTCTGTGACTTCACACACCTCCATTCTATGACTTCACACATTTCCATTCTATGACTTCACACACCTCCATTCTGTGACTTTACACACCTCCATTCTGGGTTCACACACCTCCATTCTGTGACTTCACACTCCTGCAATCTGTGACTTCACACACTTCCATTCTATGACTTCACACACCTCCATTCTATGACTTCACACACGTCCATTCTGTGACTTCACACACCTCCATTCTATGACTTCACACAGCTCCATTGTGACTACACACACTATCGTTCTATGAGTTCACACACCTCCATTCTGACTTCACACACCTCCATTCTATGACTTCACACACCTCCATTCTGCATTCACACAGCTCCATTCTGTGACTTCACAAAACTCCATTCTATGATTTCACAAACCTCCATACTATGACTTCACACAACTCCATCTATGACTTCACACACCTCCATTCTGACTTCACACACCTCTATTCTATGACTTCGCACACCTCCATTCTGACATCACACACCTCCATTCTTTGACTTCACAGACCTCGAATCTGTGACTTCACTCACCTGCACTCTATAACTTCACACTCCTCCATCTATGACTTCACACACCTCCATTCTATGACTTCACACAAATCCATCTATGACTTCACACACCTCCATTCTGTGAATTCACACACCTCCATTCCATGACTTCACACACCTTCATTTTTACTTCAGAAACATTCACACACCTCCATTCTATGACTTCACACAACTCCATCTATGACTTCACACACCTCCATTCTGACTACACACACCTCTATTCTATGACTTCGCACACCTCCATTCTGACATCACACACCTCCGTTCTATGACTTCACAGACCTCGAATCTGTGATTTCACTCACATGCACTCTATGACTTCACACTCCTCCATTCTATGACTTCAAACACCTCCATTCTTTGACTTCACACACCTCCATTCTGTGTTCACACACCTCAATTCTGTGACTTCACACACCTCCATTCTGACTTCACACACCTCCATTCTATGACTTCCCCCACCTCCTTTCTATGACTTCACCCACCTCCAATCGATGACTACACAGCTCCATTCTGACTTCACACACCCCCATTCTGTGACTTCACACACCCCCATTCTATGAGTTCACATACCTCCATTCTATGACTTCACACACCTTTATTCTTACTTCAGAAACATCCATTCTATGACTTCACACACCTCCATTCTATGACTTCACAAACCTCCATTCTGTAACTTCACACACCTCCATTCTGACTTCACACACCTCCATTCTATGACTTCACACACTTCCATTCCATGACTTCACACACCTCCATTCTGTGACTTTACACACCTCCATTCTGAGTTCACACACCTCAATTCTGGGACTTCACAGACCTCCAATCTGTGACTTCCCACACCTCCATTCTGTGACTTCACACACCTCCATTCTATGACTTCACACACCTCCATTCTATGACTTAACACACGTCCATTCTGTGACTTCACACACCTCCATTTTATGACTTCACACACCTCCATTGTGACTACACACACTACCATTCTATGAGTTCACACACCTCCATTCTAACTTCACACACCTCCATTCTATGACTACACACACATCCATTCTATGACTTCACACACATCCTTTCTATGACTTCACCCAACTCCATTCTATGACTTCACACCTCCATTCTGACTTCACACAACTCCATTCTGAGTTCACACACCTCTATTCTGTGATTTCACACACCTTCCATTCTGTGATTTCACACACCTCCATTCAGTGACTTCACACACCTCCATTCTATGACTTCACACACCTCCATTCTGTGACTTTACACAGCTCCATTCCATGACTTCACACACTTCCATTGTGACGTCACACACCTCCATTCTATGAGTTCACACACCTCCATTCTGACTTCACACAGCTCCATTCTGTGACTTCACAAAACTCTATTCTATGATTTCACAGACCTCCATACCATGACTTCAGACAACTCCATCTATGACTTCACACACCTCCATTCTGACTTCACACACCTCTATTCTATGACTCCGCACACCTCCATTCTGACATCACACACCTCCATTCTATGACTTCACAGACCTCGAATCTGTGATTTCACTCACATGCACTGTATGACTTCACACTCCTCCATTCTATGACATCCCACAGCTCCTTTCTATGACTTCACCCACCTCCAATCGATGACTACACACCTCCATTTTGACTTCACACACCTCCATTCTGTGACTTCACACACCCCCATTCTATGAGTTCACATACCTCCATTCTATGACTTCACACACCTTCATTCTTACTTCAGAAACATCCATTCTATGACTTCACACACCTCCATTCTATGACTTCAAAAACCTCCATTCTGTGACTTCACACACCTCCTTTCTGAGTTCACACAACTCCATTCGTTGACTTCACACACCTCCATTCTGACTTCACACACCTCCATTCTATGACTTCACACACTTCCATTCTATGACTTCACACACCTCCATTCTGTGACTTCACACACCTCCATTCTGAGTTCACACACCTCCATTCTGTGACTTCTAACACCTCGATTCTGTGACTTCACACAGCTCCAGTCTGTGACTTCACACACTTCCATTCTATGACTTCACACACCTATATTCTATGACTTCACACACCTCCAATCTGTGACTTCACACACCTCCATTCTATGACCTCACACACCCTCATTCTATGATTTCACACACCTCCATTCTATGACTTCATACATCCATTTTGATTTCACACACCTCCAATATATGACTTCAAACACCTCAATTCTGTGACTTCACACACCTCCATTCTATGACTTCATACCATCCATTCTGTGACTTCACACACCTCCATTCTATGACTTCACACACTTCCATTCTATGACTTCACACACCTCCATTCTGTGACTTTACACACCTCCATTCTGAGTTCACACACCTCAATTCTGGGACTTCACAGACCTCCAATCTGTGACTTCCCACACCTCCATTCTGTGACTTCACACACCTCCATTCTATGACTTCACACATCTCCATTCTATGAATTCACACACGTCCATTCTGTGACTTCACACACCTCCATTCTATGATTTCACACACCTCCATTGTGACTACACACACTACCATTCTATGAGTTCACACACCTCCATTCTGACTTCACACACCTCCATTCTATGACTACACACACCTCCATTCTATGACTTCACACATTTCGTTTCTATGACTTCACCCAACTCCATTCTATGACTTCACACCTCCATTCTGATTCACACACCTCCATTTTGTGACTTCAAACACCTCCATTATATGACTTCACACACCTCCATTCTATGACTTCACACACCTCCATTCTATGCCTTCACACACCTATATTCTGTGACTTCACACACCTCCATTCTATGCCTTCACACACCTTCATTCTTACTTCACAAACATACATTCTATGACTTCACACTCCTCCATTCTATGACTTCAAACACCTCCATTCTTTGACTTCACACAGGTCCATTCTGTGTTCACACACCTCAATTCTGTGACTTCACAAACCTCAATTCTGACTTCACACACCTCCATTCTATGACTTCACACACCTCCATTCTATCTCTTCACACACCTCCATTCTCTGACTTCACACACCTAAATTCTGACTTGACACATCTCCATTCTGACTTCACACATCTCCATTCTATGACTTCACACACCTTCATTTTTACTTTAAAAACATCCATTCTATAACTTCACACACCTCCATTCTATGACTTCACACACCTCCATTCAGAGACTTCACACACCTCCATTCTATGACTTCACACACCTCCATTCTGTGACTTCACACACCTCCATTCTATGACTTCACACACTTCCATTGTGACGTCACACACCTCCATTCTATGAGTTCACACACCTCCATTCTGACTTCACACACCTCCATTCTATGACTTCACACACCTCCATTCTGAATTCACACAGCTCCATTCTGACTTCACACACCTCTATTCTATGACTTCGCACATCTCCATTCTGACATCACACACCTCCCCTCTATGACTTCACAGACCTCGAATCTGTGATTTCACTCACATGCACTCTATGACTTCCCACTCCTCCATTCTATGACTTCAAACACCTCCACTCTTTGACTTCACACACCTCCATTCTGTGTTCACACACCTCAATTCTGTGACTTCACACACCTCCATTCTGACTTCACACACCTCCATTCTATGACTTCCCACACCTCCTTTCTATGACTTCACCCACCTCCAATCGATGACTACACACCTCCATTCTGACTTCACACACCTCCATTCTGACTTCACACACCTCCATTCTGTGACTTCACATACCCCCATTCTATGAGTTCACATACCTCCATTCTATGACTTCACACACCTCCATTCTATGACTTCACAAACCTCCATTCTGTGACTTCACACACCTCCATTCTGAGTTGACACAACTCCATTCAGAGACTTCACACACCTCCATTCTGACTTCACACACCTCCATTCTATGACTTCACACACTTCCATTCTATGACTTCACACACCTCCATTCTGTGACTTCACACACCTCCATTCTGAGTTCACACACCTCCATTCTGTGACTTCTCACACCTCGATTCTGTGACTTCACACAGCTCCAAACTGTGACTTCACACACTTCCATTCCATGACTTCACACACCTCCATTCTATGACTTCACACACATCCATTCTGTGACTTCACACACCTCCATTCTATGACCTCACACACACTCATTCTATGATTTCACACACATCCATTGTATGACTTCACACATCCATTTTGATTTCACACACCTCCAATATATGACTTCAAACACCTCAATTCTGTGACTTCACACACCTCCATTCCATGACTTCATACCGTCCATTCTGTCACTTCACACACCTCCATTCTATGACTTCACACACTTTCATTCTATGACTTCACACACCTCCATTCTGTGACTTTACACACCTCCATTCTGGGTTCACACACCTCCATTCTGTGACTTTACACACCTCCATTCTGGGTTCACACACCTCCATTCTGTGACTTCACACTCCTGCAATCTGTGACTTCCCACACCTCCATTCTGTGACTTCGCACACCTCCATTCTATGACTTCACACACCTTCATTCTATGACTTCACACACTTCCATTCTATGACTTCACAAACATCCCTTCGGTGACTTCACAATACTCCATTCTATAACTTCACACATCTACATTCTATGACTTCAAACACCTCAATTCTGACTCACACATCTCCATTCTGTGACTTCACAAAACTCCATTCTATGATTTCACATATCTCCATACTATGACTTCACACACCTCCATCTATGACTTCACACACCTCCATTCTGAGTTCACACACCTCCATTCTGTGACTTCACACACCTCCATTCTGACTTCACACACCTCCATTGTATGACTTCACACACTCCATTCAGAGACTTCACACACCTCCATTCTATGACTTCACACACCTCCATTCTGTGACTTCACACACCTCCATTCTATGACTTCACACACTTCCATTGTGACGTCACACACCTCCATTCTATGAGTTCACACACCTCCATTCTGACTTCACACACCTCCATTCTATGACTTCACACACCTCCATTCTGAATTCACACAGCTCCATTCTGACTTCACACACCTCTATTCTATGACTTCGCACACCTCCATTCTGACATCACACACCTCCCTTCTATGACTTCACAGACCTCGAATCTGTGATTTCACTCACATGCACTCTATGACTTCCCACTCCTCCATTCTATGACTTCAAACACCTCCACTATTTGACATCACACACCTCCATTCTGTGTTCACACACCTCAATTCTGTGACTTCACACACCTCCATTCTGACTTCACACACCTCCATTCTATGACTTCCCACAGCTCCTTTCTATGACTTCACCCACCTCCAATCGATGACTACACACCTCCATTCTGACTTCACACACATCCATTCTGTGACTTCACATACCCCCATTCTATGAGTTCACATACCTCCATTCTATGACTTCACACACCTCCATTCTGTGACTTCACAAACCTCCATTCTGTGACTTCACACACCTCCATTCTGAGTTCACACAACTCCATTCAGAGACTTCACACACCTCCATTCTGACTTCACACACCTCCATTCTATGACTTCACACACTTCCATTCTATGACTTCACACACCTCCATTCTGTGACTTCACACACCTCCATTCTGAGTTCACACACCTCCATTCTGTGACTTCTCACACCTCGATCCTGTGACTTCACACAGCTCCAATCTGTGACTTCACACTCCTGCAATCTGTGACTTCCCACACCTCCATTCTGTGACTTCACACACCTCCATTCTATGACTTCACACACCTTCATTCTATGACTTCACACACATCCATTCTCCGAATTCACACCCCTCTAATTTGAGTTCTCATACCTCCATTCTATGACTTCACAAACCTCCCTTCGGTGACTTCACAATACTCCATTCTATGACTTCACACATCTACATTCTATGACTTCACACACCTCAATTCTGACTCACACATCTCCATTCTGTGACTTCACAAAACTCCATTATATGATTTCACATATCTCCATACTATGACTTCACACACCTCCATCTATGACTTCACACACCTCCATTCTGAGTTCACACACTTCCATTCTGTGACTTCACACACCTCCATTCTGACTTCACACACCTCCATTGTATGACTTCACACACCTCCATTCAGAGACTTCACACACCTCCATTCTATGACTTAACACACCTCCATTCTGTGACTTCACACACCTCCATTCTATGACTTCACACACTTCCATTGTGACGTCACACACCTCCATTCTATGAGTTCACACACCTCCATTCTGACTTCACACACCTCCATTCTATGACTTCACACACCTCCATTCTGAATTCACACAGCTCCATTCTGACTTCACACACCTCTATTCTATGACTTCGCACACCTCCATTCTGACATCACACACCTCCCTTCTATGACTTCACAGACCTCGAATCTGTGATTTCACTCACATGCACTCTATGACTTCACACTCCTCCATTCTATGACTTCAAACACCTCCATTCTTTGACTTCACACACCTCCATTCTGTGTTCACACACCTCAATTCTGTGACTTCACACACCACCATTCTGACCTCACACACCTCCATTCTATGACTTCCCACACCTCCTTTCTATGACTTCACCCACCTCCAATCAGTGACTACACACCTCCATTCTGACTTCACACACCTCCATTCTGTGACTTCACACACCCCCATTCTATGAGTTCACATACCTCCATTCTATGACTTCACACACCTTCATTCTTACTTCAGAAACATCCATTCTATGACTTCACACACCTCCATTCTATGACTTCACAAACCTCCATTCTGTAACTTCACACACCTCCATTCTGATTTCACACACCTCCATTCTGTGACTTCACACACCTCCATTCTGACTTCACACATCTCCATTGTATGACTTCACACACCTCTATTCTGTGACTTCACACACCTCTATTCTATGCCTTCACAAACTTCCGTTGTGACGTCACACACCTCCATTTTATGAGTTCACACACCTCCATTCTATGACTTCACACACCTCCATTCTGACTTCACACACCTCTATTCTATGACTTCGAACACCTACATTCTGACTTCACACACCTACATTCTGTGACTACACACACCTCCATTCAATGACTTCACACACCTACATTCTTTGACTTCACACACCTCCAATCTGACATCACACACCTCCATTCTATGATTCCACAGACCTCGAATCTGTGACATCACTCACCTGCACTCTATGACTTCACACCCCTCCATTCTATGACTTCCCACACCTCCTTTCTATGAATTCACCCACCTCCAATCTATGACTACACACCTCCGTTCTGACTTCACACACCTCCATTCTGTGACTTCACACACCTCCATTCTGTAACTTCACACACCTCCATTCTATGACTTCACACCCCTCCATTCTGAATTCACACAGCTCCATTCTGTGTCTTCACAACTCCATCTATGACTTCACACACCTGCATTCTGACTTCACACACCTCTATACTATGACTTCGCACACCTCCATTCTGACATCACACATCTCCATTCTATGACTTCACAGATCTCGAATCTGTGACTTCACTCACCTGCACTCTATAACTTCACACTCCTCCATTCTATGACTTCAACCACCTCCAATCTATGACTACACACCTCCATTCTGACTTCACACACCTCCATTCTGTGACTTCACACACCTCCATTCCATGACTTCACACACCTTCATTTTTACTTCAGAAACATTCACACACCTCCATTCTATGACTTCACAAACCTCCATTCTGTGACTTCACACATGCATTTTGACTTCACACACCTCCAATATATGACTTCAAACACCTCAATTCTGTGACTTCACACAGCTCCATTCTATGACTTCATAACGTCCATTCTGTGACTTCACACAGCTCCATTCTATGACTTCACACACTTCCATTCTATGACTTCACACACCTCCATTCTGTGCCTTTACACACCTCCATTCTGAGTTCACACACCTCCATTCTGTGACGTCACACACCTCTATTCTGTGACTTCCCACACCTCCATTCTGTGACTTCACACACCTCCATTCTATGACTTCACACACCTCTATTCTGACTTCACACACCTCCATTCTATGACTTCATACACCTCCATTCTGACTTCACACACCTCCATTCTATGACTTCGCACACCTCTCTTCTGATTTCACACATCTCCATTCCGTGACTTCACTCACCTCCATTCAATGACTTCACACACCTACATTCTTTGACTTCACACACCTCCAATCTGACATCACACACCTCCATTCTATAATTTCACAGAACTCGAATATATGACTTCACTCAACTGCACTCTATGACTTCCCACACCTCCTTTCTATGACTTCACCCACCTCCAATATATGACTACACACCTCCATTCTGACTACACACACCTCAATTCCGTGACTTCACACACCTCAATTCTCACTTCACACACCTGCATTCTATGACTTCACACAATTCCATTCTATGACTTCACACACCTCCATTCTTTGACTTCACACACCTCCATTGTGAGTTCACACACCTCCATTCTGTGACTTCACACAGGTCCATTCTGACTTCACACACCTCCATTCTGTGACTTCACACACCTCCATTCTATGACTTCACACACCTTCATTTTTACTTCAGAAACATCCATTCTATGACTTCACACACCTCCCTTCTATGACTTCACAAACCTCCATTCGGTGACTTCACACATCTCCATTCTGACTTCACACACCTCCATTCTATGACTTCACACACTTCCATTCTATGACTTCACACACCTCCATTCTGTGACTTCACACACCTCCATTGTGTGACTTCACAGACCCTCATCTATGATTTCACACACCTCTATTCTATGACTTCACACATCCATTTTGAATTCACACACCTCCAATATATGACTTCAAACACCTCAATTCTGTAACTTCACACACCTCCATTCTATGACTTAATACCGTCCATTCTGTGACCTCACACACCTCCATTGTATGACTTCACACACTTCCATTCTATGACTTCACACACCTACATTCTGTGACTTTACACAACTCCATTCTGAATTCACACACCGCCATTCTGTGACATCACACACCTCCATTCTGTGACTTCCCACGCCTCCATTCTGTGACTTCACACACCTCCATTCTATGACTTGACACAATTCCACTCTATGACTTCACCCACCTCCATTCTATGACTTCACACCTCCATTCTGACTTCACACACCTCCATTCTGTGACATCACACACCTCCATTCTATGACTTCACACACTTCCATTTTATTACTTCACACACCTCCATTCTATGACTTCACAAACCTCCATTCTATGAATTCCCACACCTGCATTCTGACTTCACACTCCACCATTCTATGACTTCCCACACCTCCTTTCTATGACTTCACCCACCTCCATTTTATGACTTCACACACCTCCATTCTGTGACTTCACACACCTCCATTCTATGACCTCACACACCCTCATTCTATGATTTCACACACCTCCATTCTATGACTTCACACATCCATTTTGACTTCACACATCTCCAATATATGACTTCAAACACCTCAATTTTTCACTTCACACACCTCCATTCTATGACCTCATACCCTCCATTCTGTGACTCCACACACCTCCATTCTATGACTTCACACAATTCCATTCTATGACTTCACCCACCTCCATTCTATGACTTCACACCTCCATTCTGACTTCACACACCTCCATTCTGTGACATCACACACCTCCATTCTATGACTTCACACACCTCCATTCTATGACTTCCCACACCTGCATTCTGACTTCACACACCTCCATTCTATGACTTCACGCATCTTCTTTCTGTAACTTCCCACACTTCCAATGTTTGACTTCTCGAACCTCCATTCCAAGTCTTCACAAACGTCCATTCTATGAGTTCACACACCTCCATTCTTTGACTTCACACACCTCCATTTTGACTTCACACACCTACATTCTGTGACTTCACACACCTCCATTTGTGACTTCACACACCACCATTTTTATTTCACACACCTGCATTCTGTGACTTCACACACCTCCATTCTTTGAGTTCACACACCTCCGTTTTGACTTCACACACTTCCATTCTGTGACTTCACACACCTCCATTATGTGACTTCACACACCACCATTGTTTGACTTCACACACCTCCATTCTTTGACTTCACACACCTCCATTCCACGACTTCACACACCTCCATTCTATTAGTTCACACACTTCCATTCTATGAGTTCACACACCACAATTTTGTCTTCACACACCTCCATTCTATGACTTCGCAAACCTCCATTCTGTGACTTCACACACCTCCATTCAGAGTTCACACACCTCCATTCGGTGACTTCACACACCTCCATTCTGACTTCACACACCTCAGTTCTATGACTTCACACACTTCCATTCTATGACTTCACACACCTCCATTCTGTGACTTCACCCACCTCCATTCTGTGACTTCATACACCTCCATTCTCCGACTTCACACCCCTCCAATTTGACTTCACATACCTCCATTCTCTGACTTCACAAACCTCCATTCTGTGACTTCACCCACCTCCATTCTGTGACTTCACACACCTCCATTCTACGACTTCACACCCGTCCAATTTGGCTTCACATACCTCCATTCTATGACTTCACAAACCTCCATTCTGTGACTTCACATACCTCCATTCTATGACTTCATACACCTCCATTCTGTGACTTCACACACCTCCATTTTATGACTTCACGCACTTCCATTGTGACGTCACACACCTCCATTCTATGAGTTCACACACCTCCATTCTGACTTCACACACCTCCATTATATTAGTTCACACACCTCCATTCTGAATTCACACAGCTGAATTCTGTGACTTCACAAAACTCCATTCTATGGTTTCACACACCTCCATACTATGACTTCACACAACTCCATCTATGACTTCACACACCTCCATTCTGACTTCACACACCTCTATTCCATGACTTCGCACACCTCAGTTCTGACATCACACACCTCCATTCTATGACTTCACAGACCTCGAATCTGTGACTTCACTCACCTGCACTCGATGACTTCACACTCCTCCATTCTATGACTTCCCACACCTCCTTTCTATGACTTCACCCACCTCCAATCTATGACTACACACTCCATTCTGATTTCGCACAACTTCATTCTGTGACTTCACACCTCCATTCTATGACTTCACACACCTTAATTTTTCCTTCAGAAACATCCATTCTATGACCTTACACACCTCCATTCTATGACTTCACAAACCTCCATTCTGTGACTTCACACACCTCCATTCTGGGTTCACACAACTCCATTCGGTGACTTCACACATCTCCATTCTGTCTTCACACACATCCATTCTATGACTTCACACACTTCCATTCTATGACTTCACACACCTCCATTCTGTGACTTCACAAACCTCCATTCTGAGTTCACACACCTCCATTCTGTGACTTCACACACCTCCATTCTGTGACTTCACACACCTCCATTGTGTGACTTCACACACTTGCATTCTATGACTTTACACACCTCCATTTTATAACTTCACACACCTCCATGCTGTGACTTCACACACCTCCATTCTATGACCTCACACACCCTCATTCTATGATTTCACACACCTCCATTCTATGACTTCACACATCCATTTTTACTTCACACACCTCTAATATATGACTTCAAACACCTCAATTCTGTGACTTCACACACCTACATTCTATGACTTCAACACTTACATTCCATGATTTCACATACCTCCATGCTATGACTTCAAACACCTCCATAATGTGACTTCACACAACTCCATTCTGAGTTCACAGACCTCCATTCTGTGACTTTACAAACCTCCATTCCATGATTTCACACACCTCCATTCTATGACTTCACACACCTCCATTCTGTGACTTCACACACCTCCATTTTGACTTCTCACACCTCCATTCTGTGACTTCACACACCTCCATTCTATGAGTTGACACACTTCCATTCTGACTTCACACACCTCCATTCTATGACTTCACAGACCTCGAATATGTGACTTCACTCACCTCCACTCTATGACTTCACACTCCTCCATTCTATGACTTCCCACACCTCCTTTCTATGACTTCACCGACCTCCATTTTATGAGTTCACACACCTCCATTCTGTGACTTCACACACCTCTATTCCATGACCTCACACACCCTCATTCTATGATTTCACACACCTCCATTCTATGACTTCACACATCCATTTTTACTACACACACCTCCAATATATGACTTCAAACACCTCAATTCTGTGACTTCACACACCTCTATTCTATGCCTTCATACCCTCCATTCTGTGACTCCACACACCTCCATTCTATGACTTCACACACTTCCATTCTATGACTTCACACACCTCCTTTCTGTGACTTTACACACCTCCATTATGAGTTCACACACCGCCATTCTGTGACGTCACACACCTCCATTCTGTGACTTCACACACATCCATTCTATGATTTCACACACCTCCATTCTGTGACTTCACCCACCTCCATTCTATGACTTCATACCTCCATTCTGATTTCACACACCTCCATTCTGTGATTTCACACACCTCCATTCTATGACTTCACAAACCTCCATTCTATGAATTCCCACACCTGCATTCTGACTTCACACTCCACCATTCTATGACTTCCCACACCTCCTTTCTATGACTTCACCCACCTCCATTTTATGACTTCACACACCTCCATTCTGTGACTTCACACACCTCCATTCTATGACCTCACACACCCTCATTCTATGATTTCACACACCTCCATTCTATGACTTCACACATCCATTTTGACTTCACACATCTCCAATATATGACTTCAAACACCTCAGTTTTTCACTTCACACACCTCCATTCTATGACCTCATACCCTCCATTCTGTGACTCCACACACCTCCATTCTATGACTTCACACAATTCCATTCTATGACTTCACCCACCTCCATTCTATGACTTCACACCTCCATTCTGACTTCACACACCTCCATTCTGTGACATCACACACCTCCATTCTATGACTTCACACACCTCCATTCTATGACTTCCCACACCTGCATTCTGACTTCACACACCTCCATTCTATGACTTCACGCATCTTCTTTCTGTAACTTCCCACACTTCCAATGTTTGACTTCTCGAACCTCCATTCCAAGTCTTCACAAACCTCCATTCTATGAGTTCACACACCTCCATTCTTTGACTTCACACACCTCCATTTTGACTTCACACACCTGCATTCTGTGACTTCACACACCTCCATTTGTGACTTCACACACCACCATTTTTATTTCACACACCTCCATTCTGTGACTTCACACACCTCCATTCTTTGAGTTCACACACCTCCGTTTTGACTTCACACACTTCCATTCTGTGACTTCACACACCTCCATTATGTGACTTCACACACCACCATTGTTTGACTTCACACACCTCCATTCTGTGACTTCACACACATCCATTCTATGATTTCACACACCTCCATTCTGTGACTTCACCCACCTCCATTCTATGACTTCATACCTCCATTCTGATTTCACACACCTCCATTCTGTGATTTCACACACCTCCATTTTATGACTTCACACACCTCCATTCTATGACTTCACACACCTCCATTCTGTGACTTCACACACCTCCATTCTGTGACTTCACACACCTTCATTCTTACTTCACAAACATACATTCTATGACTTCACACACCTGCATTCTATGACTTCACACACCTCCATTCTTTGACTTCACACACCTAAATTCTGAGTTGACACACCTCCATTCTGTGACTTCACACACCTCCATTCTGACTTCACACAGCTCCATTCTATGACTTTGCACACCTCCATTCTTTGACGTCACACACCTCCATTCTATGACTTCACACACCTATATTATTACATTAAACCATCCATTCTATAATTTCACACACCTCCATTCTATGACTTTTCACACCTCCATTCTGTGACTTCACATACCTCCATTCTATGACTTCACACACCTCCATTCTGTGACTTTACACACCTCCATTCTGGGTTCACACACCTCCATTCTGTGACTTCACACTCCTGCAATCTGTGACTTCCCACACCTCCATTCTGTGACTTCACACACGTCCATTCTATGACTTCACACACCTTCATTCTTACTTCACAAACTCCCATTCTATGACTTCACACACCTCCATTCTATGACTTCACACACCTCCATTCTGTGACTTCACACACCTCCATTCTATGACTTCACACACCTCCATTGTGACTACACACACCTCCATTCTATGACTTCACACACCGCCATTCTGACTTCACCCACCTCCATTCTGTGACTTCACACATCCATTCTGAATTCACACAGCTCAATTCTGTGACTTCACAAAATTCCATTCTGACTTCACACACCTCCATTGTATGAATACACACACCTCCATTCTGTGACTTCACACACTTCCATTGTGACGTCACACACCTCCATTCTATGAGTTCACACACCTCCATTCTATGACTTCACACACCTCCATTCTGACTTCACAAACCTCTATTCTATGACTTCGCACACCTCCATTCTGACATCACACACCTCCACTCTATGACTTCACACACCTTCATTCTTACTTCAGAAACATCCATTCTATGACTTCACACACCTCCATTCTGTGACTACACAAAGCTCCATTCTATGACCTCACACACCCTCATTCTATGATTTCACACACCTTCATTCTATGACTTCACACATCCATTTTGACTTCACACACCTCCAATATATGACTTCAAACACCTCAATTCTGTGACTTCACCCACCTCCATTCTATGACTTCAAACCGTCCATTCTGTGACTTTACACACCTCCATTCTGAGTTCACACACCTCAATTCTGGGAATTCACAGACCTCCATTCTGTGACTTCCCACACCTCCATTCTGTGACTTCACACAGTTCCATTCTATGACTTCACACACCTCCATTCTATGACTTCACACACGTCCATTCTGTGACTTCACACACTTCCATTCTATGACTTCACACAGCTCCATTGTGACTACACACACTACCGTTCTATGAGTTCACACACCTCCATTCTGACTTCACACACCTCCATTCTATGACTACACAAACATCCATTCTATGACTTCACACACCTCCTTTCTATGACTTCACCCAACTCCATTCTATGACTTCACACCTCCATTATATGACTTCACACACCTCCATTCTGTGACTTCACACACCTCCATTATATGACTTCACACACCTCCATTCTATGACTTCACACACCTCCATTCTATGCCTTCACACAACTCCATTCTGTGACTTCACACACCTCCATTCTATGCCTTCACACACCTTCATTCTTACTTCACAAACGTACGTACTATGACTTCACACTCCTCCATTCTATGACTTCAAACACCTCCATTCTTTGACTTCACACACCTCCATTTTGTGTTCACACACCTCAATTCTGTGACCTCACACACCTCCATTCTGACTTCACACACCTCCATTCTATGTCTTCACACACCTCCATTCTATGACTCCACACACCTCCATTCTTTGACTTCACACACCTAAATTCTGAGTTGACACATCTCCATTCTGTGATTTCACACACCTCCATTCTGACTTCACACATCTCCATTCTATGACTTCACACACCTTCATTTTTACTTTAAAAACATCCATTCTATAACTTCACACACCTCCATTCTATGACTTCACACACCTCCATTCTGTGACTTCACACACCTCCATTCTGTGACTTCACACACCTCCGTCCTATGACTTCACACACTTCCATTGTGACGTCACACACCTCCATTCTATGAGTTCACACACCTCCATTCTGACTTCACACACCTCCATTCTATGACTTCACACACCTACATTCTGAATTCACACAGCTCCATTCTGTGCCTTCACGAACCTCTATTCTATGATTTCACACACCTCCATACTATGACTTTACACAACTCCATCTATGACTTCAAACACCTCCATTCTGACTACACACACCTCTATTCTATGACTTCGCACTCCTCCATTCTGACATCACACACCTCCATTCTATGACTTCACAGACCTCGAATCTGTGATTTCACTCACATGCACTCTATGACTTCACACTCCTCCATTCTATGACTTCAAACACCTCCATTCTTTGACTTCACACACTTCCATTCTGTGTTCACACACCTCAGTTCTGTGACTTCACACACCTCCATTCTGACTTCACACACCTCCATTCTATGACTTCCCACACCTCCTTTCTATGACTTCACCCACCTCCAATCGATGACTACACACCTCCATTCTGACTTCACACACCTCCATTCTGTGACTTCACACACCCCCATTCTATGAGTTCACATACCTCCATTCTATGACTTCACCCACCTTCATTCTTACTTCAGAAACATCCATTCTATGACTTCACACACCTCCATTCTATGACTTCACAAACCTCCATTCTGTAACTTCACACACCTCCATTCTGAGTTCACACACCTCCATTCTGTGAGTTCACACACCTCCATTCTGACTTCACACATCTCCATTGTATGACTTCACACACCTCTATTCTGTGACTTCACACACCTCTATTCTATGCCTTCACAAACTTCCGTTGTGACGTCACACACCTCCATTTTATGAGTTCACACACCTCCATTCTATGACTTCACACACCTCCATTCTGACTTCACACACCTCTATTCTATGACTTCGAACACCTACATTCTGACTTCACACACCTACATTCTGTGACTACACACACCTCCATTCAATGACTTCACACACCTACATTCTTTGACTTCACACACCTCCATTCTGTGACTTCACACACCTCCATTCTATGATTCCACAGACCTCGAATCTGTGACATCACTCACCTGCACTCTATGACTTTACACTCCTCCATTCTATGACTTCCCACACCTCCTTTCTATGAATTCACCCACCTCCAATCTATGACTACACACCTCCGTTAGGACTTCACACCCCTCCATTCTGTGACTTCACACACCTCCATTCTGTAACTTCACACACCTCCTCTATGACTTCACACACCTCCATTCTGAATTCACACAGCTCCATTCTGTGACTTCACAAAACTCCATTCTATGATTTCACAAACCTCCATACTATGACTTCACACAACTCCATCTATGACTTCACACACCTCCATTCTGACTTCACACACCACTATTCTATGACTTCGCACACCTCCATTCTGACATCACACACCTCCATTCTATGACTTCACAGACCTCGAATCTGTGACTTCACTCACCTGCACTCTATAACTCCACACTCCTCCATTCTATGACTTAAACCACCTCCAATCTATGACTACACACCTCCATTCTGACTTCACACACCTCCATTCTGTGACTTCACACACCTTCATTCCATGACTTCACACACCTTCATTTTTACTTCAGAAATATTCACACACCTCCATTCTATGACTTCACAAACCTCCATTCTGTGACTTCACACATGCATTTTGACTTCACACACCTCCAATATATGACTTCAAACACCTCAATTCTGTGACTTCACACAGCTCCATTCTATGACTTCATAACGTCCATTCTGGGACTTCACACACCTCCATTCTGTGCCTTTACACACCTCCATTCTGAGTTCACACACCTCCATTCTGTGACGTCACACACCTCTATTCTGTGACTTCCCACACCTCCATTCTGTGACTTCACACACCTCCATTCTATGACTTCACACACCTCTATTCTGATTTCACACACCTCCATTCTATGACTTCATACACCTCCATTCTGACTTCACACACCTCCATTCTATGACTTCGCACACCTCTCTTCTGATTTCACACATCTCCATTCCGTGACTTCACTCACCTCCATTCAATGACTTCACACACCTACATTCTTTGACTTCACACACCTCCAATCTGACATCACACACCTCCATTCTATAATTTCACAGACCTCGAATATATGACTTCACTCAACTGCACTCTATGACTTCCCACACCTCCTTTCTATGACTTCACCCACCTCCAATATATGACTACACACCTCCATTCTGACTACACATACCTCAATTCCGTGACTTCACACACCTCAATTCTCACTTCACACACCTCCATTCTATGACTTCACACAATTCCATTCTATGACTTCACACACCTCCATTCTTTGACTTCACACACCACCATTGTGAGTTCACACACCTCCATTCTGTGACTTCACACAGCTCCATTCTGACTTCACACACCTCCATTCTGTGACTTCACACACCTCCATTCTATGACTTCACACACCTTCATTTTTACTTCAGAAACATCCATTCTATGACTTCACACACCTCCCTTCTATGACTTCACAAACCTCCATTCGGTGACTTCACACATCTCCATTCTGACTTCACACACCTCCATTCTATGACTTCACACACTTCCATTCTATGACTTCACACACCTCCATTCTGTGACTTCACAAACCTCCATTCTGAGTCACACACCTCCATTCTGTGACTTCACACACCTCCATTCTGTGACTTCACACACCTCCATTGTGTGACTTCACAGACCCTCATCTATGATTTCACACACCTCCATTCTATGACTTCACACATCCATTTTGAATTCACACACCTCCAATATATGACTTCAAACACCTCAATTCTGTAACTTCACACACCTCCATTCTATGACTTAATACCGTCCATTCTGTGACCTCACACACCTCCATTCTATGACTTCACACACTTCCATTCTATGACTTCACACACCTACATTCTGTGACTTTACACAACTACATTCTGAGTTCACACACCGCCATTCTGTGACATCACACACCTCCATTCTGTGACTTCCCACACCTCCATTCTGTGACTTCACACACCTCCATTCTATGACTTGACACAATTCCACTCTATGACTTCACCCACCTCCATTCTATGACTTCACACCTCCATTCTGACTTCACACACCCCCATTCTGTGACATCACACACCTCCATTCTATGACTTCACACACTTCCATTTTATGACTTCACACACCTCCATTCTATGACTTTACAAACCTCCATTCTATGAATTCCCACACCTGCATTCTGACTTCACACTCCACCATTCTATGACTTCCCACACCTCCTTTCTATGACTTCACCCACCTCCATTTTATGACTTCACACACCTCCATTCTGTGACTTCACACACCTCCATTCTATGACCTCACACACCCTCATTCTATGATTTCACACACCTCCATTCTATGACTTCACACATCCATTTTGACTTCACACATCTCCAATATATGACTTCAAACACCTCAATTTTGTCACTTCACACACCTCCATTCTATGACCTCATACCCTCCATTCTGTGACTCCACACACCTCCATTCTATGACTTCACACAATTCCATTCTATGACTTCACCCACCTGCATTCTGACTTCACACACTTCCATTCTATGACTTCACACACCTCCATTCTGTGACTTCACACACCTCCATTCAGAGACTTCACACACCTCCATTCTATGACTTCACACACCTCCATTCTGTGACTTCACACACCTCCATTCTATGACTTCACACACTTCCATTGTGACGTCACACACCTCCATTCTATGAGTTCACACACCTCCATTCTGACTTCACACACCTCCATTCTATGACTTCACACACCTCCATTCTGAGTTCACTCACCTCCATTCTGTGACTTCTAACACCTCGATTCTGTGACTTCACACAGCTCCAGTCTGTGACTTCACACACTTCCATTCTATGACTTCACACACCTCCATTCTATGACTTCACACACCTCCATTCTGTGACTTCACACACCTCCATTCTATGACCTCACACACCCTCATTCTATGATTTCACACACCTCCATTCTATGACTTCATACATCCATTTTGATTTCACACACCTCCAATATATGACTTCAAACACCTCAATTCTGTGACTTCACACACCTCCATTCTATGACTTCATACCATCCATTCTGTGACTTCACACACCTCCATTCTATGACTTCACACACTTCCATTCTATGACTTCACACACCTCCATTCTGTGACTTTACACACCTCAATTCTGAGTTCACACACCTCAATTCTGGGACTTCACAGACCTCCAATCTGTGACTTCCCACACCTCCATTCTGTGACTTCACACACCTCCATTCTATGACTTCACACATCTCCATTCTATGAATTCACACACGTCCATTCTGTGACTTCACACACCTCCATTCTATGATTTCACACACCTCCATTGTGACTACACACACTACCATTCTATGAGTTCACACACCTCCATTCTGACTTCACACACCTCCATTCTATGACTACACACACCTCCATTCTATGACTTCACACATTTCGTTTCTATGACTTCACCCAACTCCATTCTATGACTTCACACCTCCATTCTGATTCACACACCTCCATTTTGTGACTTCAAACACCTCCATTATATGACTTCACACACCTCCATTCTATGACTTCACACACCTCCATTCTATGCCTTCACACACCTATATTCTGTGACTTCACACACCTCCATTCTATGCCTTCACACACCTTCATTCTTACTTCACAAACATACATTCTATGACTTCACACTCCTCCATTCTATGACTTCAAACACCTCCATTCTTTGACTTCACACAGGTCCATTCTGTGTTCACACACCTCAATTCTGTGACTTCACAAACCTCAATTCTGACTTCACACACCTCCATTCTATGACTTCACACACCTCCATTCTATCTCTTCACACACCTCCATTCTCTGACTTCACACACCTAAATTCTGACTTGACACATCTCCATTCTGACTTCACACATCTCCATTCTATGACTTCACACACCTTCATTTTTACTTTAAAAACATCCATTCTATAACTTCACACACCTCCATTCTATGACTTCACACACCTCCATTCAGAGACTTCACACACCTCCATTCTATGACTTCACACACCTCCATTCTGTGACTTCACACACCTCCATTCTATGACTTCACACACTTCCATTGTGACGTCACACACCTCCATTCTATGAGTTCACACACCTCCATTCTGACTTCACACACCTCCATTCTATGACTTCACACACCTCCATTCTGAATTCACACAGCTCCATTCTGACTTCACACACCTCTATTCTATGACTTCGCACATCTCCATTCTGACATCACACACCTCCCCTCTATGACTTCACAGACCTCGAATCTGTGATTTCACTCACATGCACTCTATGACTTCCCACTCCTCCATTCTATGACTTCAAACACCTCCACTCTTTGACTTCACACACCTCCATTCTGTGTTCACACACCTCAATTCTGTGACTTCACACACCTCCATTCTGACTTCACACACCTCCATTCTATGACTTCCCACACCTCCTTTCTATGACTTCACCCACCTCCAATCGATGACTACACACCTCCATTCTGACTTCACACACCTCCATTCTGACTTCACACACCTCCATTCTGTGACTTCACATACCCCCATTCTATGAGTTCACATACCTCCATTCTATGACTTCACACACCTCCATTCTATGACTTCACAAACCTCCATTCTGTGACTTCACACACCTCCATTCTGAGTTGACACAACTCCATTCAGAGACTTCACACACCTCCATTCTGACTTCACACACCTCCATTCTATGACTTCACACACTTCCATTCTATGACTTCACACACCTCCATTCTGTGACTTCACACACCTCCATTCTGAGTTCACACACCTCCATTCTGTGACTTCTCACACCTCGATTCTGTGACTTCACACAGCTCCAAACTGTGACTTCACACACTTCCATTCCATGACTTCACACACCTCCATTCTATGACTTCACACACATCCATTCTGTGACTTCACACACCTCCATTCTATGACCTCACACACACTCATTCTATGATTTCACACACATCCATTGTATGACTTCACACATCCATTTTGATTTCACACACCTCCAATATATGACTTCAAACACCTCAATTCTGTGACTTCACACACCTCCATTCCATGACTTCATACCGTCCATTCTGTCACTTCACACACCTCCATTCTATGACTTCACACACTTTCATTCTATGACTTCACACACCTCCATTCTGTGACTTTACACACCTCCATTCTGGGTTCACACACCTCCATTCTGTGACTTTACACACCTCCATTCTGGGTTCACACACCTCCATTCTGTGACTTCACACTCCTGCAATCTGTGACTTCCCACACCTCCATTCTGTGACTTCGCACACCTCCATTCTATGACTTCACACACCTTCATTCTATGACTTCACACACTTCCATTCTATGACTTCACAAACATCCCTTCGGTGACTTCACAATACTCCATTCTATAACTTCACACATCTACATTCTATGACTTCAAACACCTCAATTCTGACTCACACATCTCCATTCTGTGACTTCACAAAACTCCATTCTATGATTTCACATATCTCCATACTATGACTTCACACACCTCCATCTATGACTTCACACACCTCCATTCTGAGTTCACACACCTCCATTCTGTGACTTCACACACCTCCATTCTGACTTCACACACCTCCATTGTATGACTTCACACACTCCATTCAGAGACTTCACACACCTCCATTCTATGACTTCACACACCTCCATTCTGTGACTTCACACACCTCCATTCTATGACTTCACACACTTCCATTGTGACGTCACACACCTCCATTCTATGAGTTCACACACCTCCATTCTGACTTCACACACCTCCATTCTATGACTTCACACACCTCCATTCTGAATTCACACAGCTCCATTCTGACTTCACACACCTATATTCTATGACTTCGCACACCTCCATTCTGACATCACACACCTCCCTTCTATGACTTCACAGACCTCGAATCTGTGATTTCACTCACATGCACTCTATGACTTCCCACTCCTCCATTCTATGACTTCAAACACCTCCACTATTTGACATCACACACCTCCATTCTGTGTTCACACACCTCAATTCTGTGACTTCACACACCTCCATTCTGACTTCACACACCTCCATTCTATGACTTCCCACAGCTCCTTTCTATGACTTCACCCACCTCCAATCGATGACTACACACCTCCATTCTGACTTCACACACATCCATTCTGTGACTTCACATACCCCCATTCTATGAGTTCACATACCTCCATTCTATGACTTCACACACCTCCATTCTGTGACTTCACAAACCTCCATTCTGTGACTTCACACACCTCCATTCTGAGTTCACACAACTCCATTCAGAGACTTCACACACCTCCATTCTGACTTCACACACCTCCATTCTATGACTTCACACACTTCCATTCTATGACTTCACACACCTCCATTCTGTGACTTCACACACCTCCATTCTGAGTTCACACACCTCCATTCTGTGACTTCTCACACCTCGATTCTGTGACTTCACACAGCTCCAATCTGTGACTTCACACTCCTGCAATCTGTGACTTCCCACACCTCCATTCTGTGACTTCACACACCTCCATTCTATGACTTCACACACCTTCATTCTATGACTTCACACACATCCATTCTCCGAATTCACACCCCTCTAATTTGAGTTCTCATACCTCCATTCTATGACTTCACAAACCTCCCTTCGGTGACTTCACAATACTCCATTCTATGACTTCACACATCTACATTCTATGACTTCACACACCTCAATTCTGACTCACACATCTCCATTCTGTGACTTCACAAAACTCCATTATATGATTTCACATATCTCCATACTATGACTTCACACACCTCCATCTATGACTTCACACACCTCCATTCTGAGTTCACACACTTCCATTCTGTGACTTCACACACCTCCATTCTGACTTCACACACCTCCATTGTATGACTTCACACACCTCCATTCAGAGACTTCACACACCTCCATTCTATGACTTAACACACCTCCATTCTGTGACTTCACACACCTCCATTCTATGACTTCACACACTTCCATTGTGACGTCACACACCTCCATTCTATGAGTTCACACACCTCCATTCTGACTTCACACACCTCCATTCTATGACTTCACACACCTCCATTCTGAATTCACACAGCTCCATTCTGACTTCACACACCTCTATTCTATGACTTCGCACACCTCCATTCTGACATCACACACCTCCCTTCTATGACTTCACAGACCTCGAATCTGTGATTTCACTCACATGCACTCTATGACTTCCCACTCCTCCATTCTATGACTTCAAACACCTCCACTCTTTGACATCACACACCTCCATTCTGTGTTCACACACCTCAATTCTGTGACTTCACACACCTCCATTCTGACTTCACACACCTCCATTCTATGACTTCCCACAGCTCCTTTCTATGACTTCACCCACCTCCAATCGATGACTACACACCTCCATTCTGACTTCACACACCTCCATTCTGTGACTTCACATACCCCCATTCTATGAGTTCACAAACCTCCATTCTATGACTTCACACACCTCCATTCTATGACTTCACAAACCTCCATTCTGTGACTTCACACACCTCCATTCTGAGTTCACAAAACTCCATTCAGAGACTTCACACACCTCCATTCTGACTTCACACACCTCCATTCTATGACTTCACACAATTCCATTCTATGACTTCACACACCTCCATTCTGTGACTTCACACACCTCCATTCTGAGTTCACACACCTCCATTCTGTGACTTCTCACACATCGATTCTGTGACTTCACACAGCTCCAATCTGTGACTTCACACTCCTGCAATCTGTGACTTCCCACACCTCCATTCTGTGACTTCACACACCTCCATTCTATGACTTCACACACCTTCATTCTATGACTTCACACACCTCCATTCTCCGAATCCACACCCCTCTAATTTGAGTTCTCATACCTCCATTCTATGACTTCACAAACCTCCCTTCGGTGACTTCACAATGCTCCATTCTATGACTTCACACATCTACATTCTATGACTTCACACACCTTAATTCTGACTCACACATCTCCATTCTGTGACTTCACAAAACTCCATTCTATGATTTCACATATCTCCATACTATGACTTCACACACCTCCATCTATGACTTCACACACCTCCATTCTGACTTCACACACCTCCATTGTATGACTTCACACACCTCCATTCAGAGACTTCACACACCTCCATTCTATGACTTAACACACCTCCATTCTGTGACTTCACACACCTCCATTCTATGACTTCACACACTTCCATTGTGACGTCACACACCTCCATTCTATGACTTCACACACTTCCATTGTGACGTCACACACCTCCATTCTATGAGTTCACACACCTCCATTCTGACTTCACACACCTCCATTCTATGACTTCACACACCTCCATTCTGAATTCACACAGCTCCATTCTGACTTCACACACCTCTATTCTATGACTTCGCACACCTCCATTCTGACATCACACACCTCCCTTCTATGACTTCACAGACCTCGAATCTGTGATTTCACTCACATGCACTCTATGACTTCCCACTCCCCCATTCTATGACTTCAAACACCTCCACTCTTTGACTTCACACACCTCCATTCTGTGTTCACACACCTCAATTCTGTGACTTCACACACCTCAATTCTGACTTCACACACCTCCATTCTATGACTTCCCACAGCTCCTTTCTATGACTTCACCCACCTCCAATCGATGACTACACACCTCCATTCTGACTTCACACACCTCCATTCTGTGACTTCACATACCCCCATTCTATGAGTTCACATACCTCCATTCTATGACTTCACACACCTCCATTCTATGACTTCACAAACCTCCATTCTGTGACTTCACACACCTCCATTCTGAGTTCACACAACTCCATTCAGAGAATTCACACACCTCCATTCTGACTTCACACACCTCCATTCTATGACTTCACACACTTCCATTCTATGACTTCACACACCTCCATTCTGTGACTTAACACACCTCCATTCTGTGTTCACACACCTCCATTCTGTGACTTCTCACACCTCGATTCTGTGACTTCACACAGCTCCAATCTGTGACTTCACACACTTCCATTCTGTGACTTCACACACCTCCATTCTATGACTTCACACACATCCATTCTGTGACTTCACACACCTCCATTCTATGACCTCACACACCCTCATTCTATGATTTCACACACCTCCATTCTATGACTTCACACATCCATTTTGATTTCACACACCTCCAATATATGACTTCAAACACCTCAATTCTGTGACTTCACACACCTCCATTCCATGACTTCATACCGTCCATTCTGTGACTTCACACACCTCCATTCTATGACTTCACACACTTTCATTCTATGACTTCACACACCTCCATTCTGTGACTTTACACACCTCCATTCTGGGTTCACACACCTCCATTCTGTGACTTTACACACCTCCATTCTGGGTTCACACACCTCCATTCTGTGACTTCACACTCCTGCAATCTGTGACTTCCCACACCTCCATTCTGTGACTTCAAACACCTCCATTCTATGACTTCACACACCTTCATTCTATGACTTCACACACCTCCATTCTCCGAATTCACACCCCTGTAATTTGATTTCTCATACCTCCATTCTATGACTTCACAAACCTCCCTTCGGTGACTTCACAATACTCCATTCTATGACTCACACATCTACATTCTATGACTTCACACACCTCAATTCTGACTCACACATCTCCATTCTGTGACTTCACAAAACTCCATTCTATGATTTCACATATCTCCATACTATGACTTCACACACCTCCATCTATGACTTCACACACCTCCATTCTGAGTTCACACACCTCCATTCTGTGACTTCACACACCTCCATTCTGACTTCACACACCTCCATTGTATGACTTCACACACCTCCATTCTGTGACTTCACACACCTCCATTCTATGACTTCACAGACCTCGAATCTGTGACTTCACTCACCTCCCCTCTATGACTTCACACTTCTCCATTCTATGACTTCTCACACCTAAGTTCTATGACTTCACCCACCTACATTCTATGACTTCACACCTCCATTCTGACTTCACACACCTCCATTCTATGACTTCACACACCTCCATTCTGACTTCACCCACCTCCATTCGGTGACTTCACACACCTCCATTCTAGGATTTCACACACCTCCATTCTGTGACTTCACACACCTCCATTCTTTGACTTCACACACCTCCATTCTGTGACTTCACACGCCTCCATTCTGAGTTCAAACACCTCCATTCTGTGACTTCTCACACCTCGATTCTGTGACTTCACACACCTCCAATCTGTGACTTCACACACTTCCATTCTATGACTTCACACACCTCCGTTCTATGACTTCACACACCTCCATTCTGTGACTTCACACACCTCCATTCTATGACCTCACACACTCTCATTCTGTGATTTCACACGCCTCCATTCTGTGACTTCACACATCCATTTTGATTTCACTCACCTCCAATATATGACTTCAAACACCTCATTTCTGTGACTTCACACAGCTCCATTCTATGACTTCATACCGTCCATTCTGTGACTTCACACACCTCCATTCTATGACTTCACACATTTCCATTCTATGACTTCACACACCTCCATTCTGTGACTTTACACACCTCCATTCTGGGTTCACACACCTCCATTCTGTGACTTCACACTCCTGCAATCTGTGACTTCCCACACCTCCATTCTGTGACTTCACACACGTCCATTCTATGACTTCACACACCTTCATTCTTACTTCACAAACTCCCATTCTATGACTTCACACACCTCCATTCTATGACTTCACACACCTCCATTCTGTGACTTCACACACCTCCATTCTATGACTTCACACACCTCCATTGTGACTACACACACCTCCATTCTATGACTTCACACACCGCCATTCTGACTTCACCCACCTCCATTCTGTGACTTCACACATCCATTCTGAATTCACACAGCTCAATTCTGTGACTTCACAAAATTCCATTCTGACTTCACACACCTCCATTGTATGAATACACACACCTCCATTCTGTGACTTCACACACTTCCATTGTGACGTCACACACCTCCATTCTATGAGTTCACACACCTCCATTCTATGACTTCACACACCTCCATTCTGACTTCACAAACCTCTATTCTATGACTTCGCACACCTCCATTCTGACATCACACACCTCCACTCTATGACTTCACACACCTTCATTCTTACTTCAGAAACATCCATTCTATGACTTCACACACCTCCATTCTGTGACTACACAAAGCTCCATTCTATGACCTCACACACCCTCATTCTATGATTTCACACACCTTCATTCTATGACTTCACACATCCATTTTGACTTCACACACCTCCAATATATGACTTCAAACACCTCAATTCTGTGACTTCACCCACCTCCATTCTATGACTTCAAACCGTCCATTCTGTGACTTTACACACCTCCATTCTGAGTTCACACACCTCAATTCTGGGAATTCACAGACCTCCATTCTGTGACTTCCCACACCTCCATTCTGTGACTTCACACAGTTCCATTCTATGACTTCACACACCTCCATTCTATGACTTCACACACGTCCATTCTGTGACTTCACACACTTCCATTCTATGACTTCACACAGCTCCATTGTGACTACACACACTACCGTTCTATGAGTTCACACACCTCCATTCTGACTTCACACACCTCCATTCTATGACTACACAAACATCCATTCTATGACTTCACACACCTCCTTTCTATGACTTCACCCAACTCCATTCTATGACTTCACACCTCCATTATATGACTTCACACACCTCCATTCTGTGACTTCACACACCTCCATTATATGACTTCACACACCTCCATTCTATGACTTCACACACCTCCATTCTATGCCTTCACACAACTCCATTCTGTGACTTCACACACCTCCATTCTATGCCTTCACACACCTTCATTCTTACTTCACAAACGTACGTACTATGACTTCACACTCCTCCATTCTATGACTTCAAACACCTCCATTCTTTGACTTCACACACCTCCATTTTGTGTTCACACACCTCAATTCTGTGACCTCACACACCTCCATTCTGACTTCACACACCTCCATTCTATGTCTTCACACACCTCCATTCTATGACTCCACACACCTCCATTCTTTGACTTCACACACCTAAATTCTGAGTTGACACATCTCCATTCTGTGATTTCACACACCTCCATTCTGACTTCACACATCTCCATTCTATGACTTCACACACCTTCATTTTTACTTTAAAAACATCCATTCTATAACTTCACACACCTCCATTCTATGACTTCACACACCTCCATTCTGTGACTTCACACACCTCCATTCTGTGACTTCACACACCTCCGTCCTATGACTTCACACACTTCCATTGTGACGTCACACACCTCCATTCTATGAGTTCACACACCTCCATTCTGACTTCACACACCTCCATTCTATGACTTCACACACCTACATTCTGAATTCACACAGCTCCATTCTGTGCCTTCACGAACCTCTATTCTATGATTTCACACACCTCCATACTATGACTTTACACAACTCCATCTATGACTTCAAACACCTCCATTCTGACTACACACACCTCTATTCTATGACTTCGCACTCCTCCATTCTGACATCACACACCTCCATTCTATGACTTCACAGACCTCGAATCTGTGATTTCACTCACATGCACTCTATGACTTCACACTCCTCCATTCTATGACTTCAAACACCTCCATTCTTTGACTTCACACACTTCCATTCTGTGTTCACACACCTCAGTTCTGTGACTTCACACACCTCCATTCTGACTTCACACACCTCCATTCTATGACTTCCCACACCTCCTTTCTATGACTTCACCCACCTCCAATCGATGACTACACACCTCCATTCTGACTTCACACACCTCCATTCTGTGACTTCACACACCCCCATTCTATGAGTTCACATACCTCCATTCTATGACTTCACCCACCTTCATTCTTACTTCAGAAACATCCATTCTATGACTTCACACACCTCCATTCTATGACTTCACAAACCTCCATTCTGTAACTTCACACACCTCCATTCTGAGTTCACACACCTCCATTCTGTGAGTTCACACACCTCCATTCTGACTTCACACATCTCCATTGTATGACTTCACACACCTCTATTCTGTGACTTCACACACCTCTATTCTATGCCTTCACAAACTTCCGTTGTGACGTCACACACCTCCATTTTATGAGTTCACACACCTCCATTCTATGACTTCACACACCTCCATTCTGACTTCACACACCTCTATTCTATGACTTCGAACACCTACATTCTGACTTCACACACCTACATTCTGTGACTACACACACCTCCATTCAATGACTTCACACACCTACATTCTTTGACTTCACACACCTCCATTCTGTGACTTCACACACCTCCATTCTATGATTCCACAGTCCTCGAATCTGTGACATCACTCACCTGCACTCTATGACTTTACACTCCTCCATTCTATGACTTCCCACACCTCCTTTCTATGAATTCACCCACCTCCAATCTATGACTACACACCTCCGTTCTGACTTCACACACCTCCATTCTGTGACTTCACACACCTCCATTCTGTAACTTCACACACCTCCTCTATGACTTCACACACCTCCATTCTGAATTCACACAGCTCCATTCTGTGACTTCACAAAACTCCATTCTATGATTTCACAAACCTCCATACTATGACTTCACACAACTCCATCTATGACTTCACACACCTCCATTCTGACTTCACACACCACTATTCTATGACTTCGCACACCTCCATTCTGACATCACACACCTCCATTCTATGACTTCACAGACCTCGAATCTGTGACTTCACTCACCTGCACTCTATAACTCCACACTCCTCCATTCTATGACTTAAACCACCTCCAATCTATGACTACACACCTCCATTCTGACTTCACACACCTCCATTCTGTGACTTCACACACCTTCATTCCATGACTTCACACACCTTCATTTTTACTTCAGAAATATTCACACACCTCCATTCTATGACTTCACAAACCTCCATTCTGTGACTTCACACATGCATTTTGACTTCACACACCTCCAATATATGACTTCAAACACCTCAATTCTGTGACTTCACACAGCTCCATTCTATGACTTCATAACGTCCATTCTGGGACTTCACACACCTCCATTCTGTGCCTTTACACACCTCCATTCTGAGTTCACACACCTCCATTCTGTGACGTCACACACCTCTATTCTGTGACTTCCCACACCTCCATTCTGTGACTTCACACACCTCCATTCTATGACTTCACACACCTCTATTCTGATTTCACACACCTCCATTCTATGACTTCATACACCTCCATTCTGACTTCACACACCTCCATTCTATGACTTCGCACACCTCTCTTCTGATTTCACACATCTCCATTCCGTGACTTCACTCACCTCCATTCAATGACTTCACACACCTACATTCTTTGACTTCACACACCTCCAATCTGACATCACACACCTCCATTCTATAATTTCACAGACCTCGAATATATGACTTCACTCAACTGCACTCTATGACTTCCCACACCTCCTTTCTATGACTTCACCCACCTCCAATATATGACTACACACCTCCATTCTGACTACACATACCTCAATTCCGTGACTTCACACACCTCAATTCTCACTTCACACACCTCCATTCTATGACTTCACACAATTCCATTCTATGACTTCACACACCTCCATTCTTTGACTTCACACACCACCATTGTGAGTTCACACACCTCCATTCTGTGACTTCACACAGCTCCATTCTGACTTCACACACCTCCATTCTGTGACTTCACACACCTCCATTCTATGACTTCACACACCTTCATTTTTACTTCAGAAACATCCATTCTATGACTTCACACACCTCCCTTCTATGACTTCACAAACCTCCATTCGGTGACTTCACACATCTCCATTCTGACTTCACACACCTCCATTCTATGACTTCACACACTTCCATTCTATGACTTCACACACCTCCATTCTGTGACTTCACAAACCTCCATTCTGAGTCACACACCTCCATTCTGTGACTTCACACACCTCCATTCTGTGACTTCACACACCTCCATTGTGTGACTTCACAGACCCTCATCTATGATTTCACACACCTCCATTCTATGACTTCACACATCCATTTTGAATTCACACACCTCCAATATATGACTTCAAACACCTCAATTCTGTAACTTCACACACCTCCATTCTATGACTTAATACCGTCCATTCTGTGACCTCACACACCTCCATTCTATGACTTCACACACTTCCATTCTATGACTTCACACACCTACATTCTGTGACTTTACACAACTACATTCTGAGTTCACACACCGCCATTCTGTGACATCACACACCTCCATTCTGTGACTTCCCACACCTCCATTCTGTGACTTCACACACCTCCATTCTATGACTTGACACAATTCCACTCTATGACTTCACCCACCTCCATTCTATGACTTCACACCTCCATTCTGACTTCACACACCCCCATTCTGTGACATCACACACCTCCATTCTATGACTTCACACACTTCCATTTTATGACTTCACACACCTCCATTCTATGACTTTACAAACCTCCATTCTATGAATTCCCACACCTGCATTCTGACTTCACACTCCACCATTCTATGACTTCCCACACCTCCTTTCTATGACTTCACCCACCTCCATTTTATGACTTCACACACCTCCATTCTGTGACTTCACACACCTCCATTCTATGACCTCACACACCCTCATTCTATGATTTCACACACCTCCATTCTATGACTTCACACATCCATTTTGACTTCACACATCTCCAATATATGACTTCAAACACCTCAATTTTGTCACTTCACACACCTCCATTCTATGACCTCATACCCTCCATTCTGTGACTCCACACACCTCCATTCTATGACTTCACACAATTCCATTCTATGACTTCACCCACCTGCATTCTGACTTCACACACTTCCATTCTATGACTTCACACACCTCCATTCTGTGACTTCACACACCTCCATTCAGAGACTTCACACACCTCCATTCTATGACTTCACACACCTCCATTCTGTGACTTCACACACCTCCATTCTATGACTTCACACACTTCCATTGTGACGTCACACACCTCCATTCTATGAGTTCACACACCTCCATTCTGACTTCACACACCTCCATTCTATGACTTCACACACCTCCATTCTGAGTTCACTCACCTCCATTCTGTGACTTCTAACACCTCGATTCTGTGACTTCACACAGCTCCAGTCTGTGACTTCACACACTTCCATTCTATGACTTCACACACCTCCATTCTATGACTTCACACACCTCCATTCTGTGACTTCACACACCTCCATTCTATGACCTCACACACCCTCATTCTATGATTTCACACACCTCCATTCTATGACTTCATACATCCATTTTGATTTCACACACCTCCAATATATGACTTCAAACACCTCAATTCTGTGACTTCACACACCTCCATTCTATGACTTCATACCATCCATTCTGTGACTTCACACACCTCCATTCTATGACTTCACACACTTCCATTCTATGACTTCACACACCTCCATTCTGTGACTTTACACACCTCAATTCTGAGTTCACACACCTCAATTCTGGGACTTCACAGACCTCCAATCTGTGACTTCCCACACCTCCATTCTGTGACTTCACACACCTCCATTCTATGACTTCACACATCTCCATTCTATGAATTCACACACGTCCATTCTGTGACTTCACACACCTCCATTCTATGATTTCACACACCTCCATTGTGACTACACACACTACCATTCTATGAGTTCACACACCTCCATTCTGACTTCACACACCTCCATTCTATGACTACACACACCTCCATTCTATGACTTCACACATTTCGTTTCTATGACTTCACCCAACTCCATTCTATGACTTCACACCTCCATTCTGATTCACACACCTCCATTTTGTGACTTCAAACACCTCCATTATATGACTTCACACACCTCCATTCTATGACTTCACACACCTCCATTCTATGCCTTCACACACCTATATTCTGTGACTTCACACACCTCCATTCTATGCCTTCACACACCTTCATTCTTACTTCACAAACATACATTCTATGACTTCACACTCCTCCATTCTATGACTTCAAACACCTCCATTCTTTGACTTCACACAGGTCCATTCTGTGTTCACACACCTCAATTCTGTGACTTCACAAACCTCAATTCTGACTTCACACACCTCCATTCTATGACTTCACACACCTCCATTCTATCTCTTCACACACCTCCATTCTCTGACTTCACACACCTAAATTCTGACTTGACACATCTCCATTCTGACTTCACACATCTCCATTCTATGACTTCACACACCTTCATTTTTACTTTAAAAACATCCATTCTATAACTTCACACACCTCCATTCTATGACTTCACACACCTCCATTCAGAGACTTCACACACCTCCATTCTATGACTTCACACACCTCCATTCTGTGACTTCACACACCTCCATTCTATGACTTCACACACTTCCATTGTGACGTCACACACCTCCATTCTATGAGTTCACACACCTCCATTCTGACTTCACACACCTCCATTCTATGACTTCACACACCTCCATTCTGAATTCACACAGCTCCATTCTGACTTCACACACCTCTATTCTATGACTTCGCACATCTCCATTCTGACATCACACACCTCCCCTCTATGACTTCACAGACCTCGAATCTGTGATTTCACTCACATGCACTCTATGACTTCCCACTCCTCCATTCTATGACTTCAAACACCTCCACTCTTTGACTTCACACACCTCCATTCTGTGTTCACACACCTCAATTCTGTGACTTCACACACCTCCATTCTGACTTCACACACCTCCATTCTATGACTTCCCACACCTCCTTTCTATGACTTCACCCACCTCCAATCGATGACTACACACCTCCATTCTGACTTCACACACCTCCATTCTGACTTCACACACCTCCATTCTGTGACTTCACATACCCCCATTCTATGAGTTCACATACCTCCATTCTATGACTTCACACACCTCCATTCTATGACTTCACAAACCTCCATTCTGTGACTTCACACACCTCCATTCTGAGTTGACACAACTCCATTCAGAGACTTCACACACCTCCATTCTGACTTCACACACCTCCATTCTATGACTTCACACACTTCCATTCTATGACTTCACACACCTCCATTCTGTGACTTCACACACCTCCATTCTGAGTTCACACACCTCCATTCTGTGACTTCTCACACCTCGATTCTGTGACTTCACACAGCTCCAAACTGTGACTTCACACACTTCCATTCCATGACTTCACACACCTCCATTCTATGACTTCACACACATCCATTCTGTGACTTCACACACCTCCATTCTATGACCTCACACACACTCATTCTATGATTTCACACACATCCATTGTATGACTTCACACATCCATTTTGATTTCACACACCTCCAATATATGACTTCAAACACCTCAATTCTGTGACTTCACACACCTCCATTCCATGACTTCATACCGTCCATTCTGTCACTTCACACACCTCCATTCTATGACTTCACACACTTTCATTCTATGACTTCACACACCTCCATTCTGTGACTTTACACACCTCCATTCTGGGTTCACACACCTCCATTCTGTGACTTTACACACCTCCATTCTGGGTTCACACACCTCCATTCTGTGACTTCACACTCCTGCAATCTGTGACTTCCCACACCTCCATTCTGTGACTTCGCACACCTCCATTCTATGACTTCACACACCTTCATTCTATGACTTCACACACTTCCATTCTATGACTTCACAAACATCCCTTCGGTGACTTCACAATACTCCATTCTATAACTTCACACATCTACATTCTATGACTTCAAACACCTCAATTCTGACTCACACATCTCCATTCTGTGACTTCACAAAACTCCATTCTATGATTTCACATATCTCCATACTATGACTTCACACACCTCCATCTATGACTTCACACACCTCCATTCTGAGTTCACACACCTCCATTCTGTGACTTCACACACCTCCATTCTGACTTCACACACCTCCATTGTATGACTTCACACACTCCATTCAGAGACTTCACACACCTCCATTCTATGACTTCACACACCTCCATTCTGTGACTTCACACACCTCCATTCTATGACTTCACACACTTCCATTGTGACGTCACACACCTCCATTCTATGAGTTCACACACCTCCATTCTGACTTCACACACCTCCATTCTATGACTTCACACACCTCCATTCTGAATTCACACAGCTCCATTCTGACTTCACACACCTCTATTCTATGACTTCGCACACCTCCATTCTGACATCACACACCTCCCTTCTATGACTTCACAGACCTCGAATCTGTGATTTCACTCACATGCACTCTATGACTTCCCACTCCTCCATTCTATGACTTCAAACACCTCCACTATTTGACATCACACACCTCCATTCTGTGTTCACACACCTCAATTCTGTGACTTCACACACCTCCATTCTGACTTCACACACCTCCATTCTATGACTTCCCACAGCTCCTTTCTATGACTTCACCCACCTCCAATCGATGACTACACACCTCCATTCTGACTTCACACACATCCATTCTGTGACTTCACATACCCCCATTCTATGAGTTCACATACCTCCATTCTATGACTTCACACACCTCCATTCTGTGACTTCACAAACCTCCATTCTGTGACTTCACACACCTCCATTCTGAGTTCACACAACTCCATTCAGAGACTTCACACACCTCCATTCTGACTTCACACACCTCCATTCTATGACTTCACACACTTCCATTCTATGACTTCACACACCTCCATTCTGTGACTTCACACACCTCCATTCTGAGTTCACACACCTCCATTCTGTGACTTCTCACACCTCGATTCTGTGACTTCACACAGCTCCAATCTGTGACTTCACACTCCTGCAATCTGTGACTTCCCACACCTCCATTCTGTGACTTCACACACCTCCATTCTATGACTTCACACACCTTCATTCTATGACTTCACACACATCCATTCTCCGAATTCACACCCCTCTAATTTGAGTTCTCATACCTCCATTCTATGACTTCACAAACCTCCCTTCGGTGACTTCACAATACTCCATTCTATGACTTCACACATCTACATTCTATGACTTCACACACCTCAATTCTGACTCACACATCTCCATTCTGTGACTTCACAAAACTCCATTATATGATTTCACATATCTCCATACTATGACTTCACACACCTCCATCTATGACTTCACACACCTCCATTCTGAGTTCACACACTTCCATTCTGTGACTTCACACACCTCCATTCTGACTTCACACACCTCCATTGTATGACTTCACACACCTCCATTCAGAGACTTCACACACCTCCATTCTATGACTTAACACACCTCCATTCTGTGACTTCACACACCTCCATTCTATGACTTCACACACTTCCATTGTGACGTCACACACCTCCATTCTATGAGTTCACACACCTCCATTCTGACTTCACACACCTCCATTCTATGACTTCACACACCTCCATTCTGAATTCACACAGCTCCATTCTGACTTCACACACCTCTATTCTATGACTTCGCACACCTCCATTCTGACATCACACACCTCCCTTCTATGACTTCACAGACCTCGAATCTGTGATTTCACTCACATGCACTCTATGACTTCACACTCCTCCATTCTATGACTTCAAACACCTCCATTCTTTGACTTCACACACCTCCATTCTGTGTTCACACACCTCAATTCTGTGACTTCACACACCTCCATTCTGACCTCACACACCTCCATTCTATGACTTCCCACACCTCCTTTCTATGACTTCACCCACCTCCAATCAGTGACTACACACCTCCATTCTGACTTCACACACCTCCATTCTGTGACTTCACACACCCCCATTCTATGAGTTCACATACCTCCATTCTATGACTTCACACACCTTCATTCTTACTTCAGAAACATCCATTCTATGACTTCACACACCTCCATTCTATGACTTCACAAACCTCCATTCTGTAACTTCACACACCTCCATTCTGATTTCACACACCTCCATTCTGTGACTTCACACACCTCCATTCTGACTTCACACATCTCCATTGTATGACTTCACACACCTCTATTCTGTGACTTCACACACCTCTATTCTATGCCTTCACAAACTTCCGTTGTGACGTCACACACCTCCATTTTATGAGTTCACACACCTCCATTCTATGACTTCACACACCTCCATTCTGACTTCACACACCTCTATTCTATGACTTCGAACACCTACATTCTGACTTCACACACCTACATTCTGTGACTACACACACCTCCATTCAATGACTTCACACACCTACATTCTTTGACTTCACACACCTCCAATCTGACATCACACACCTCCATTCTATGATTCCACAGACCTCGAATCTGTGACATCACTCACCTGCACTCTATGACTTCACACTCCTCCATTCTATGACTTCCCACACCTCCTTTCTATGAATTCACCCACCTCCAATCTATGACTACACACCTCCGTTCTGACTTCACACACCTCCATTCTGTGACTTCACACACCTCCATTCTGTAACTTCACACACCTCCATTCTATGACTTCACACCCCTCCATTCTGAATTCACACAGCTCCATTCTGTGTCTTCACAACTCCATCTATGACTTCACACACCTGCATTCTGACTTCACACACCTCTATACTATGACTTCGCACACCTCCATTCTGACATCACACATCTCCATTCTATGACTTCACAGATCTCGAATCTGTGACTTCACTCACCTGCACTCTATAACTTCACACTCCTCCATTCTATGACTTCAACCACCTCCAATCTATGACTACACACCTCCATTCTGACTTCACACACCTCCATTCTGTGACTTCACACACCTCCATTCCATGACTTCACACACCTTCATTTTTACTTCAGAAACATTCACACACCTCCATTCTATGACTTCACAAACCTCCATTCTGTGACTTCACACATGCATTTTGACTTCACACACCTCCAATATATGACTTCAAACACCTCAATTCTGTGACTTCACACAGCTCCATTCTATGACTTCATAACGTCCATTCTGTGACTTCACACAGCTCCATTCTATGACTTCACACACTTCCATTCTATGACTTCACACACCTCCATTCTGTGCCTTTACACACCTCCATTCTGAGTTCACACACCTCCATTCTGTGACGTCACACACCTCTATTCTGTGACTTCCCACACCTCCATTCTGTGACTTCACACACCTCCATTCTATGACTTCACACACCTCTATTCTGACTTCACACACCTCCATTCTATGATTTCATACACCTCCATTCTGACTTCACACACCTCCATTCTATGACTTCGCACACCTCTCTTCTGATTTCACACATCTCCATTCCGTGACTTCACTCACCTCCATTCAATGACTTCACACACCTACATTCTTTGACTTCACACACCTCCAATCTGACATCACACACCTCCATTCTATAATTTCACAGAACTCGAATATATGACTTCACTCAACTGCACTCTATGACTTCCCACACCTCCTTTCTATGACTTCACCCACCTCCAATATATGACTACACACCTCCATTCTGACTACACACACCTCAATTCCGTGACTTCACACACCTCAATTCTCACTTCACACACCTGCATTCTATGACTTCACACAATTCCATTCTATGACTTCACACACCTCCATTCTTTGACTTCACACACCTCCATTGTGAGTTCACACACCTCCATTCTGTGACTTCACACAGGTCCATTCTGACTTCACACACCTCCATTCTGTGACTTCACACACCTCCATTCTATGACTTCACACACCTTCATTTTTACTTCAGAAACATCCATTCTATGACTTCACACACCTCCCTTCTATGACTTCACAAACCTCCATTCGGTGACTTCACACATCTCCATTCTGACTTCACACACCTCCATTCTATGACTTCACACACTTCCATTCTATGACTTCACACACCTCCATTCTGTGACTTCACACACCTCCATTGTGTGACTTCACAGACCCTCATCTATGATTTCACACACCTCTATTCTATGACTTCACACATCCATTTTGAATTCACACACCTCCAATATATGACTTCAAACACCTCAATTCTGTAACTTCACACACCTCCATTCTATGACTTAATACCGTCCATTCTGTGACCTCACACACCTCCATTGTATGACTTCACACACTTCCATTCTATGACTTCACACACCTACATTCTGTGACTTTACACAACTCCATTCTGAATTCACACACCGCCATTCTGTGACATCACACACCTCCATTCTGTGACTTCCCACACCTCCATTCTGTGACTTCACACACCTCCATTCTATGACTTGACACAATTCCACTCTATGACTTCACCCACCTCCATTCTATGACTTCACACCTCCATTCTGACTTCACACACCTCCATTCTGTGACATCACACACCTCCATTCTATGACTTCACACACTTCCATTTTATTACTTCACACACCTCCATTCTATGACTTCACAAACCTCCATTCTATGAATTCCCACACCTGCATTCTGACTTCACACTCCACCATTCTATGACTTCCCACACCTCCTTTCTATGACTTCACCCACCTCCATTTTATGACTTCACACACCTCCATTCTGTGACTTCACACACCTCCATTCTATGACCTCACACACCCTCATTCTATGATTTCACACACCTCCATTCTATGACTTCACACATCCATTTTGACTTCACACATCTCCAATATATGACTTCAAACACCTCAATTTTTCACTTCACACACCTCCATTCTATGACCTCATACCCTCCATTCTGTGACTCCACACACCTCCATTCTATGACTTCACACAATTCCATTCTATGACTTCACCCACCTCCATTCTATGACTTCACACCTCCATTCTGACTTCACACACCTCCATTCTGTGACATCACACACCTCCATTCTATGACTTCACACACCTCCATTCTATGACTTCCCACACCTGCATTCTGACTTCACACACCTCCATTCTATGACTTCACGCATCTTCTTTCTGTAACTTCCCACACTTCCAATGTTTGACTTCTCGAACCTCCATTCCAAGTCTTCACAAACGTCCATTCTATGAGTTCACACACCTCCATTCTTTGACTTCACACACCTCCATTTTGACTTCACACACCTACATTCTGTGACTTCACACACCTCCATTTGTGACTTCACACACCACCATTTTTATTTCACACACCTGCATTCTGTGACTTCACACACCTCCATTCTTTGAGTTCACACACCTCCGTTTTGACTTCACACACTTCCATTCTGTGACTTCACACACCTCCATTATGTGACTTCACACACCACCATTGTTTGACTTCACACACCTCCATTCTTTGACTTCACACACCTCCATTCCACGACTTCACACACCTCCATTCTATTAGTTCACACACTTCCATTCTATGAGTTCACACACCACAATTTTGTCTTCACACACCTCCATTCTATGACTTCGCAAACCTCCATTCTGTGACTTCACACACCTCCATTCAGAGTTCACACACCTCCATTCGGTGACTTCACACACCTCCATTCTGACTTCACACACCTCAGTTCTATGACTTCACACACTTCCATTCTATGACTTCACACACCTCCATTCTGTGACTTCACCCACCTCCATTCTGTGACTTCATACACCTCCATTCTCCGACTTCACACCCCTCCAATTTGACTTCACATACCTCCATTCTCTGACTTCACAAACCTCCATTCTGTGACTTCACCCACCTCCATTCTGTGACTTCACACACCTCCATTCTACGACTTCACACCCGTCCAATTTGGCTTCACATACCTCCATTCTATGACTTCACAAACCTCCATTCTGTGACTTCACATACCTCCATTCTATGACTTCATACACCTCCATTCTGTGACTTCACACACCTCCATTTTATGACTTCACGCACTTCCATTGTGACGTCACACACCTCCATTCTATGAGTTCACACACCTCCATTCTGACTTCACACACCTCCATTATATTAGTTCACACACCTCCATTCTGAATTCACACAGCTGAATTCTGTGACTTCACAAAACTCCATTCTATGGTTTCACACACCTCCATACTATGACTTCACACAACTCCATCTATGACTTCACACACCTCCATTCTGACTTCACACACCTCTATTCCATGACTTCGCACACCTCAGTTCTGACATCACACACCTCCATTCTATGACTTCACAGACCTCGAATCTGTGACTTCACTCACCTGCACTCGATGACTTCACACTCCTCCATTCTATGACTTCCCACACCTCCTTTCTATGACTTCACCCACCTCCAATCTATGACTACACACTCCATTCTGATTTCGCACAACTTCATTCTGTGACTTCACACCTCCATTCTATGACTTCACACACCTTAATTTTTCCTTCAGAAACATCCATTCTATGACCTTACACACCTCCATTCTATGACTTCACAAACCTCCATTCTGTGACTTCACACACCTCCATTCTGGGTTCACACAACTCCATTCGGTGACTTCACACATCTCCATTCTGTCTTCACACACATCCATTCTATGACTTCACACACTTCCATTCTATGACTTCACACACCTCCATTCTGTGACTTCACAAACCTCCATTCTGAGTTCACACACCTCCATTCTGTGACTTCACACACCTCCATTCTGTGACTTCACACACCTCCATTGTGTGACTTCACACACTTGCATTCTATGACTTTACACACCTCCATTTTATAACTTCACACACCTCCATGCTGTGACTTCACACACCTCCATTCTATGACCTCACACACCCTCATTCTATGATTTCACACACCTCCATTCTATGACTTCACACATCCATTTTTACTTCACACACCTCTAATATATGACTTCAAACACCTCAATTCTGTGACTTCACACACCTACATTCTATGACTTCAACACTTACATTCCATGATTTCACATACCTCCATGCTATGACTTCAAACACCTCCATAATGTGACTTCACACAACTCCATTCTGAGTTCACAGACCTCCATTCTGTGACTTTACAAACCTCCATTCCATGATTTCACACACCTCCATTCTATGACTTCACACACCTCCATTCTGTGACTTCACACACCTCCATTTTGACTTCTCACACCTCCATTCTGTGACTTCACACACCTCCATTCTATGAGTTGACACACTTCCATTCTGACTTCACACACCTCCATTCTATGACTTCACAGACCTCGAATATGTGACTTCACTCACCTCCACTCTATGACTTCACACTCCTCCATTCTATGACTTCCCACACCTCCTTTCTATGACTTCACCGACCTCCATTTTATGAGTTCACACACCTCCATTCTGTGACTTCACACACCTCTATTCCATGACCTCACACACCCTCATTCTATGATTTCACACACCTCCATTCTATGACTTCACACATCCATTTTTACTACACACACCTCCAATATATGACTTCAAACACCTCAATTCTGTGACTTCACACACCTCTATTCTATGCCTTCATACCCTCCATTCTGTGACTCCACACACCTCCATTCTATGACTTCACACACTTCCATTCTATGACTTCACACACCTCCTTTCTGTGACTTTACACACCTCCATTATGAGTTCACACACCGCCATTCTGTGACGTCACACACCTCCATTCTGTGACTTCACACACATCCATTCTATGATTTCACACACCTCCATTCTGTGACTTCACCCACCTCCATTCTATGACTTCATACCTCCATTCTGATTTCACACACCTCCATTCTGTGATTTCACACACCTCCATTCTATGACTTCACAAACCTCCATTCTATGAATTCCCACACCTGCATTCTGACTTCACACTCCACCATTCTATGACTTCACACACCTCCTTTCTATGACTTCACCCACCTCCATTTTATGACTTCACACACCTCCATTCTGTGACTTCACACACCTCCATTCTATGACCTCACACACCCTCATTCTATGATTTCACACACCTCCATTCTATGACTTCACACATCCATTTTGACTTCACACATCTCCAATATATGACTTCAAACACCTCAGTTTTTCACTTCACACACCTCCATTCTATGACCTCATACCCTCCATTCTGTGACTCCACACACCTCCATTCTATGACTTCACACAATTCCATTCTATGACTTCACCCACCTCCATTCTATGACTTCACACCTCCATTCTGACTTCACACACCTCCATTCTGTGACATCACACACCTCCATTCTATGACTTCACACACCTCCATTCTATGACTTCCCACACCTGCATTCTGACTTCACACACCTCCATTCTATGACTTCACGCATCTTCTTTCTGTAACTTCCCACACTTCCAATGTTTGACTTCTCGAACCTCCATTCCAAGTCTTCACAAACCTCCATTCTATGAGTTCACACACCTCCATTCTTTGACTTCACACACCTCCATTTTGACTTCACACACCTGCATTCTGTGACTTCACACACCTCCATTTGTGACTTCACACACCACCATTTTTATTTCACACACCTCCATTCTGTGACTTCACACACCTCCATTCTTTGAGTTCACACACCTCCGTTTTGACTTCACACACTTCCATTCTGTGACTTCACACACCTCCATTATGTGACTTCACACACCACCATTGTTTGACTTCACACACCTCCATTCTGTGACTTCACACACATCCATTCTATGATTTCACACACCTCCATTCTGTGACTTCACCCACCTCCATTCTATGACTTCATACCTCCATTCTGATTTCACACACCTCCATTCTGTGATTTCACACACCTCCATTTTATGACTTCACACACCTCCATTCTATGACTTCACACACCTCCATTCTGTGACTTCACACACCTCCATTCTGTGACTTCACACACCTTCATTCTTACTTCACAAACATACATTCTATGACTTCACACACCTGCATTCTATGACTTCACACACCTCCATTCTTTGACTTCACACACCTAAATTCTGAGTTGACACACCTCCATTCTGTGACTTCACACACCTCCATTCTGACTTCACACAGCTCCATTCTATGACTTTGCACACCTCCATTCTTTGACGTCACACACCTCCATTCTATGACTTCACACACCTATATTATTACATTAAACCATCCATTCTATAATTTCACACACCTCCATTCTATGACTTTTCACACCTCCATTCTGTGACTTCACATACCTCCATTCTATGACTTCACACACCTCCATTCTGTGACTTCACACACTTCCATTCTATGACTTCACACACTTCCATTCTGTGACTTCACACACCTCCATTCTATGAGTTCACACACCTCCATTCTGACTTCACACACCTCCATTATATTAGTTCACACACCTCCATTCTGAATTCACACAGCTGAATTCTGTGACTTCACAAAACTCCATTCTATGGTTTCACACACCAACATACTATGACTTCACACAACTCCATCTATGACTTCACACACCTCCATTCTGACTTCACACACCTCCATTCTATGACTTCACAGACCCCGAATCCGTGACTTCACTCACCTGCACTCTATGACTTCATACTCCTCCATTCTTTGACTTCCCACACCTTCTTTCTATGACTTCACCCACCTCCAATCTATGACTACACACCTCCATTCTGACTTCACACACCTCCATTCTGTGACTTCACACACCTCCATTCTATGACTTCACACACCTTCATTTTTACTTCAGAAACATCCATTCTATGACTTCACACACCTCCCTTCTATGACTTCACAAACCTCCATTCGGTGACTTCACACATCTCCATTCTGACTTCACACACCTCCATTCTATGACTTCACACACTTCCATTCTATGACTTCACACACCTCCATTCTGTGACTTCACAAACCTCCATTCTGAGTCACACACCTCCATTCTGTGACTTCACACACCTCCATTCTGTGACTTCACACACCTCCTTTGTGTGACTTCACACACTTCCATTCTATGACTTCACACACCTCCATTTTATGACTTCACACATCTCCATTCTGTGACTTCACACACCTCCATTCTATGACCTCACACACCCTCATCTATGATTTCACACACCTCCATTCTATGACTTCACACATCCATTTTGAATTCACACACCTCCAATATATGACTTCAAACACCTCAATTCTGTGACCTCACACACCTCCATTCTATGACTTCACACACTTCCATTTTATGACTTCACACACCTACATTCTGTGACTTTACACACCTCCATTCTGAGTTCACACACCGCCATCTGTCACATCACACACCTCCATTCTGTGACTTCACACACCTCCATTCTATGACTTCACACATTTCCACTCTATGACTTCACCCACCTCCATTCTATGACTTCACACCTCCATTCTGACTTCACAAACCTCCATTCTGTGACATCACACACCTCCATTCTATGACTTCCCACACCTGCATTCTGACTTCACACTCCACCATTCTAAGACTTCCCACACCTCCATTCTATGACCTCACACACCCTCATTCTATGATTTCACACACCTCCATTCTATGACTTCACACATCCATTTTGACTTCACACACCTCCAATATATGACTTCAAACACCTCAATTTTGTCACTTCACACACCTCCATTCTATGACCTCATACCCTCCATTCTGTGACTCCACACAACTCCATTCTATGACTTCACACAATTCCATTCTATGACTTCATCCACCTCCATTCTATGACTTCACACCTCCATTCTGACTTCACACACCTCCATTCTGTGACATCACACACCTCCATTCTATGACTTCACACACCTCCATTCTATGACTTCCCACAGCTGCATTCTGACTTCACACACCTCCATTCTAGGACTTCACGCATCTTCTTTCTGTAACTTCCCATACTTCCAATGTTTGACTTCACGAACCTCCATTCCAAGACTTCACACACCTCCTTTCTATGAGTTCACACACCTCCATTCTTTGACTTCACACACCTCCATTTTGACTTCACACACCTACATTTTGTGACTTCACACACCTCCATTTGTGACTTCACACACCACCATTTTTATTTCACACACCTCCATTCTGTGACTTCACACACCTCCATTCTTTGAGTTCACACACCTCCGTTTTGACTTCACACACTTCCATTCTGTGACTTCACACACCTCCATTATGTGACTTCACACACCACCATTGTTTGACTTCACACACCTCCATTCTTTGACTTCACACACCTCCATTCCACGACTTCACACACCTCCATTCTATTAGGTCATACACTTCCATTCTATGAGTTCACACACCACAATTTTGTCTTCACACACCTCCATTCTATGACTTCGCAAACCTCCTTTCTGTGACTTCACACACCTCCATTCAGAGTTCACACACCTCCATTCGGTGACTTCACACACCTCCATTCTGACTTCACACACCTCAGTTCTATGACTTCACACACTTCCATTCTACGACTTCACTACCTCCATTCTGTGACTTCACCCACCTCCATTCTGTGACTTCATACACCTCCATTCTCCGACTTCACACCCCTCCAATTTGACTTCACATACCTCCATTCTCTGACTTCACAAACCTCCATTCTGTGACTTCACCCACCGCCATTCTGTGACTTCACACACCTCCATTCTCCGACCTCACACCCCTCCAATTTGACTTCACATACCTCCATTCTATGAGTTCATACACCTCCATTCTGTGACTTCACACACCTCCATTCTATGACTTCCCACACCTGCATTCTCACTTCACACACCTCCATTCTATGACTTCACGCATCTTCTTTCTGTAACTTCCCACACTTCCAAGGTTTGACTTCACGAACCTCCATTCCAAGACTTCACACACCTCCATTCTATGAGTTCACACACCTCCATTCTTTGACTTCACACACCTACATTCTGTGACTTCATACACCTCCATTTGTGACTTCACAGACCACCATTTTGATTTCACACACCTCCATTCTGTGACTTCACACACCTCCATTCTTTGAGTTCACACACCTCCGTTTTGACTTCACACACTTCCATTCTGTGACTTCACACACCTCCATTATGTGACTTCACACACCACCATTGTTGGACTTCACACACCTCCAATCTTTGACTTCACACACCTCCATTCCATGACTTCACACACCTCCATTCTACTCGTTCACACACTTCCATTCTATGAGTTCACACACCACAATTTTGTCTTCACACACCTCCATTCTATGACTTCGCAAACCTCCATTCTGTGACTTCACACACCTCCATTCAGAGTTCACACACCTCCATTCGGTGACTTCACACACCTCCATTCTGACTTCACACACCTCAGTTCTATGACTTCACACACTTCCATTCTATGACTTCACACACCTCCATTCTGTGACTTCACCCACCTCCATTCTGTGACTTCATACACCTCCATTCTCCGACTTCACACCCGTCCAATTTGACTTCACATACCTCCATTCTCTGACTTCACAAACCTCCATTCTGTGACTTCACCCACCTCCATTCTGTGACTTCACACACCTCTATTCTATGACATCACACACTTCCATTGTGACGTCACAGACCTCCATTCTATGAGTTCACACACCTCCATTCTGACTTCACACACCTCCATTCTATTACTTCACACACCTCCATTCTGAATTCACACAGCTCAATTCTGTGACTTCACAAAACTCCATTCTATGATTTCACACACCTCCATACTATGACTTCACACAACTCCATCTATGACTTCACACACCTCCATTCTGACTTCACTCACCTCTATTCTATGACTTCGCACACCTCAATTCTGACATCACACACCTCCATTCTATGGCTTCACAGACCTCGAATCTGTGACTTCACTCACCTGCACTCTATGACTTCAAACTCCTCCATTCTATAACTTCCCACACCTCCTTTCTATGACTTCACCCACCTCCAATCTATGACTACACACCTACATTCTGACTTCACACACCTCCATTGTGTGACTTCACACACCTCCATTCTAAGACTTCACACACCTTCATTTTTCCTTCAGAAACATCGATTCTATGACCTCACACACCTCCATTCTATGACTTCACAAACCTCCATTCTGTGACTTCACACACCTCCATTCTGAGTTCACACGCCTGCATTCTGTGACTTCACACACCTCCATTCTGTGACCTCACACACCCTCATTCTATGATTTCACACACCTCCATTCTATGACTTCACACATCCATTTTGATTTCACACATCTCTAATACATGACTTCAAACACCTTAATTCTGTGACTTCACACACCTCCATTCTATGACTTCACACACTTCCATTCTATGACTTCAAACACCTCCATTCTGGGTTCACACACCTCAATTCTATGACTTCACACACCTGCATTCTATGACTTAACACACCTCCATTCTTTGACTTCACACACCTAAATTCTGAGTTGACACACCTCCATTCTGTGACTTCACACCCCTCCATTCTGACTTCACACTGCTCCCTTCTATGACTTTGCACACCTCCATTCTATGACGTCACACACCTCCATACTATGACTTCACACAAATCCATCTATGACTTCACACACTTCCATTCTGACTTCACACACCTCCATTCTATGACTTCACAGACCTAGAATCTGTGACTTCACTCACCTGCACTCTATGACTTCATACTCCTCCATTCTATGACTTCCCACACCTTCTTTCTATGACTTCACCCACCTCCAATCTATGATTACACACCTCCATTCTGACTTCACACACCTCCATTCTGTGACTTCACACACCTCCATTCTATGACTTCACACTCCTTCTATTTTACTTCAGAAACATCCATTCTATGACTTCACACACCTCCATTCTATTACTTCACAAACCTCCATTCGGTGACTTTACACATCTCCATTCTGACTTCACACACCTCCATTCTATGACTTCACACACTTCCATTCTATGACCTCACACACCTCCATTCTGTGACTTCACAAACCTCCATTCTGAGTAACACACCTCCATTCTGTGAATTCACACACCTCCATTCTGTGACTTCACACACCTCCATTGTGTGACTTCACACACTTCCATTCTATGACTTCACACACCTCCATTTTATGACTTCACACATCTCCATTCTGTGACTTCACACCCCTCCATTCTATGACCTCACACACCCTCACTCTATGATTTCACACACCTCCATTCTATGACTTCACACATCCTTTTGAATTCACACACCTCCAATATATGACTTCAAACACGTCAATTCTGTAACTTCACACACCTCCATTCTATGACTTAATACCGTCCATTCTGTGACCTCACACTCCTCCATTCTATGACTTCACACACTTCCATTCTATGACTTCACACACCTACATTCTGTGACTTTACACACCTCCATTCTGAGTTCACACTCCGCCATTCTGTGACTTCACACCCCTCCATTGTGTGACTTCACACACTTCCATTCTATGACTTCACACACCTCCATTTTCTAACTTCACACACTTCCATTCTGTGACTTCACACACCTCCATTCTATAACCTCACACACCCACATTCTATGATTTCACACACCTCCATTCTATGACTTCACACATCCATTTTGACTTCACACACCTCTAATATATGACTACAAACACCTCAATTCTGTGACTTCACACACCTCCATTCTATGACTTCACACACTTACATTCTATGATTTCACATACCTCCATGCTATGACTTCACACACCTCCATTCTGTGACTTCACCCACCTCCATTCTGAGTTCACAGACCTCCATTCTGTGACTTCACAATACTCCATTCTATGATTTCACACACCTCCATTCTATGACTTCACACACCTCCATTTTATGACGTCACACACCTCAATTTTGACTTCTCACACCTCCATTCTGTGACTTCACACACCTCCATTCTATGACTTGACACACTTCCATTGTGACGTCACACACCTCCATTCTATGAGTTCACACACCTCCATTCTATGACTTCACACACCTCCATTCTGACTTCACACACCTCCATTCTATGACTTCACAGACCTCGAATATGTGACTTCACTCACCTCAACTCTATGACTTCACACTCCTCCATTCTATGACTTCCCACACCTCGTTTCCATGACTTCACCCACCTCCATTTTGAGTTCACACATCTCCATTCGGTGACTTCACACACCTCTATTCTATGACCTCACACACCCTCATTCTATGATTTCACACACCTCCATTCTATGACTTCACACATCCATTTTTACTTCACACACCACCAATATATGACTTCAAACACCTCAATTCTGTGACTTCACACACCTCCATTCTATGCCTTCATACCCTCCATTCTGTGACTCCACACACCTCCATTCTATGACTTCACACACTTCCATTCTATGACTTCACACACCTCCATTCTGTGACTTTACGCACCTCCATTCTGAGTTCACACACCTCCAATCTGTGACGTCACACACCTCCATTCTGTGACTTCACACACATCCATTCTATGATTTCACACACCTCCATTCTGTGACTTCACCCACCTCCATTCTTTGACTTCACACACCTCCATTCTGACTTCACACACCTCTATTCTATGACTTCGCACACCTCCATTCTGACATCACACAACTCCATTCTATGACTTCACAGACCTCGAATCTGTGACTTCACTCACCTGCACTCTATGACTTCATATTCCTCCATTCTATGACTTACCACACCTTCTTTCTATGACTTCACCCACCTCCAATCTACGACTACTCACCTCTATTCTGACTTCACACACCTCCATTCTGTGACTTCACACACCTCCATTCTATGACTTCACACACCTTCATTATTACTTCAGAAACATCCATTCTATGACTTCACACACCTCCATTCTATGACTTCACAAACCTCCATTAGGTGACTTCACACACCTCCATTTTGACTTCACACACCTACATTCTGTGACTTCACACACCTCCATTTGTGACTTCACACACCACCATTTTGATTTCACACAACTCCCTTCTGTGACTTCACACACCTCTATTCTTTGACTTCACACACCTCCGTTTTGACTTCACACACTTCAATTCTGTGACTTCACACACCTCCATTCTGTGACTTCACACACCACCCTTGTTTGACTTCACACACCTCCATTCTTTGACTTCACACACCTCCATTCCACGACTTCACACACCTCCATTCTATTAGTTCACACACATCCATTCTATGAGTTCACACACCACAATTTTGTCTTCACACACCTCCATTCTATGACTTCGCAAACCTCCATTCTGTGACTTCACACACCTCCATTCAGAGTTCACCCACCACCATTCGGTGACTTCACACACTACCATTCTGTGACTTCACACACCTCAATTCTGTGACTTCACACACCTCCATTCTATGACTTCACACACCTCCATTCTATGATTTCACACATCCATTTTGACTTCACACACCTAAAATATATGACTTCATACCCGTCCATTCTGTGACTTCACACAACTCCATTCTATGACTTCACACACCTCCATTCTGTGACTTCATCCACCTCCATTCTGTGACTTCACAAACCTCCATTCTCCGACTTCACACCCCTCCAATTTGACTTCACATACCTCCATTCTATGAGTTCACAAACCTCCATTCTGTGACTTCACATACCTCCATTCTATGACTTCATACACCTCCATTCTGTGACTTCACACACCTCCATTCTATGACTTCACACACTTCCATTGTGACGTCACACACCTCCATTTTATGAGTTCACACACCTCCATTCTGACTTCACACACCTCCATTATATTAGTTCACACACGTCCATTCTGAATTCACACAGCTGAATTCTGTGACTTCACAAAACTCCATTTTATGATTTCACACACCTACATACTATGACTTCACACAACTCCATCTATGACTTCACACACCTCCATTCTGACTTCACACACCTCTATTCTATGACTTCGCACACCTCAATTCTGACATCACACACCTCCATTCTATGACTTCACAGACCTCAAATCTGTGACTTCACTCACCTGCACTCGATGACTTCACACTCCTCCATTCTATGAATTCCCACACCTCCTTTCTATGACTTCACCCACCCCCAATCTATGACTACACACCTACATTCTGACTTCACACACCTCCATTCTGTGACTTCACACACCTCCATTCTATGACTTCACACACCTTAATTTTTCCTTCAGAAACATCCATTCTATGACCTCACACACCTCCATTCTATGACTTCACAAACCTCCATTCTGTGACTTCACACACCTCCATTCTGAGTTCACACAACTCCATTCGGTGACTTCACACATCTCCATTTTGACTTCACACACCTCCATTCTATGACTTTACACACTTCCATTCTAGGACTTCACACACCTCCATTCTGTGACTTCACAAACCTCCATTCTCAGTTCACACCCCTCCATTCTGTGACTTCACACACCTCCATTCTGTGACTACACACCCCTCCATTGTGTGACTTCACACACTTCCATTCTATGACTTCATACACCTCCATTTTATAACTTCACACACCTCCATTCTGTGACTTCACACACCTCCATTCTATGACCTCACACACCCTCATTCTATGATTTCACACACCTCCATTCTATGACTTCACACATCCATTTTGACTTCACACACCTCTTATATATGACTTCAAACACCTCAATTCTGTGACTTCACACACCTCCATTCTATGACTTCACACAATTACATTCTATGATTACACATACCTCCATGCTATGACTTCACACACCTCCATTCTGTGACTTCACACACCTCCATTCTATGATTTCACACACCTCCATTCTATGACTTCACACACCTCCATTTTATGACGTCACACACCTCAATTTTGACTTCTCACACCTCCATTCTTTGACTTCACACACCTCCATTCTATGACTTGACACACTTCCATTGTGACGTCACACACCTCCATTCTATGAGTTCACACACCTCCATTCTATGACTTCACACACCTCCATTCTGACTTCACACACCTCCATTCTATGACTTCACAGACCTCGAATATGTGATTTCACTCACCTCCACTCTATGACTTCACACTCCTCCATTCTATGACTTCCCACACCTCCTTTCCATGACTTCACCCACCTCCATTTTGAGTTCACACAACTCCATTCAGTGACTTCACACACCTCTATTCTATGAACTCACACACCCTCATTCTATGATTTCACACACCTCCATTCTATGACTTCACACATCCATTTTTACTTCACACACCACAAATATATGACTTCAAACACCTCAATTCTGTGACTTCACACACCTCCATTCTATGCCTTCATACCCTCCATTCTGTGACTCCACACACCTCCATTCTATGACTTCACACACTTCCATTCTATGACTTCACACACCTCCATTCTGTGACTTTACACACCTCCATTCTGAGTTCACACACCTCCATTCTGTGACGTCACACACCTCCATTCTGTGACTTCACACACATCCATTCTATCATTTCACACACCTCCATTCTGTGACTTCAACCACCTCCATTCTTTGACTTCACACACCTCCATTCTGACTTCACACACCTCTATTCTATGACTTCGCACACCTCCATTCTGACATCACACAACTCCATTCTATGACTTCACAGACCTCGAATCTCTGACTTCACAGACCTCGAATCTGTGACTTCACACACCTCCATTCTGTGACTTCACACACCTTCATTCTTACTTCACAAACATACATTCTATGACTTCACACACCTCCATTCTATGACTTCACACACCTCCATTCTTTGACTTCACACACCTCCATTCTGTGTTCACACACCTCAATTCTGTGACTTCACACACCTCCATTCTGTGACTTCACACACTTCCATTCTGTGACTTCACACACGTTCATTCTTACTTCGCAAACATACATTCTATGACTTCACACACCTCCATTCTATGACTTCACACACCTCCATTCTTTGACTTCACACACCTCCATTCTGTGTGCACACACCTCAATTCTGTGACTTCACACACCTACATTCTGACTTCATACACCTCCATTTTATGACTACACACACCTGCATTCTATGACTTCACACACCTCCATTCTTTGACTTCACACACCTAAATTCTGAGTTGACACACCTCCATTCTGTGACGTCACACACCTCCATTCTGTGACTTCACACACATCCATTCTATGATTTCACCCACCTCCATTCTGTGACTTCACCCACCTCCATTCTATGATTTCATACCTCCATTCTGATTTCACACACCTCCATTCTGTGACTTCACACACCTCCATTTTATGACTTCTCACACCTCCATTCTATGACTTCACACACCTCCATTCTATGACTTCACACACCTCCATTCTGTGACTTCACACACCTCCATTCTGGGACTTCACACACCTTCATTTTTACTTCACAAACATACATTCTATGACTTCACACACCTCCATTCTATGACTTCACACTCCTCCATTCTTTGACTTCACACACCTGCATTCTGTGTTCACACACCTCAATTCTGTGACTTCACACACCTCCATTCTGACATCATACACCTCCATTCTATGACTTCACACACCTGCATTCTATGACTTCACACACCTCCATTCTTTGACTTCACACACCTAAATTCTGAGTTGACACACATCCATTCTGTGACTTCACACACCTCCATTCTGACTTCACACAGCTCCATTCTATGACTTTGCACACCTCCATTCTTTGACGTCACACACCTCCATTCTATGACTTCACACAACTATATTCTTACTTTACAAACATCCATTCTATAACTTCACACACCTTCATTTTATGACTTTACACACCTCCATTCTGAGACTTCACATACCTCCATTCTATGACTTCACACACCTCCATTCTGTGACTTCACACACCTCCATTCTATGACTTCATACACTTCCATTCTGTGACTTCACACACCTCCATTATATGAGTTCACACTCCTCCATTCTGACTTCACACACCTCCATTCTATGACTTCACACACCTCCATTCTGAATTCAAACAGCTCCATTCTGTGACTTCACAAAACTCCATTCTATGATTTCACACACCTCCATACTATGACTTCACACAACTTCATCTATGCCTTCACACACCTCCATTCTGACTTCACACACCTCTCTTCTATGACTTCGCACACCTCCATTCTGACATCACACAACTCCATTCTATGACTTCACAGACCTCGACTCTGTGACTGCACTCACCTGCACTCTATGACTTCATTCTCCTCCATTCTAAGACTTCCCACACCTTCTTTCTATGACTTCACCCACCTCCAATCTACGACTACTCACCTCTATTCTGACTTCACACACCTCCATTCTGTGAATTCACGCACCTCCATTCTATGACTTCACACACCTCCATTCTATGACTTCACAAACCTCCATTCGGTGACTTCACATATCACCATTCTGACTTCACACACCTCCATTCTATGACTTCACACACTTCCTTTCTATGACTTCACACCCCTCCATTCTGTGACTTCTCAAACCTCCATTCTGAGTCACACACCTCCATTCTGTGACTTTACACACCTCCATACTGTGACTTCACACACCTCCATTGTGTGACTTCACACACTTCCATTCTATGACTTCACACACCTCCATTTTATGACTTCACACATCTCCATTCTGTGACTTCACACACCTCCATTCTATGACCTCACACACCCTCACTCTATGATTTCACACACATCCATTCTATGACTTCACACATCCATTTTGAATTCACACCCCTCCAATATATGACTTCAAACACCTCAATTCTGTAACATCACACACCTCCATTCTATGACTTCATACCGTCCATTCTGTGACTTCCCACCCCTCCATTCTGTGACTTCACACACCTCCATTCTGTGACTTCACACACCTCTATTCTATAAGTTCACACACCTCTATTCTATGACTTCATACACCTCCATTTTCACTTCACACACCTCCATTCTATGACTTCTCAAACCTCTCTTCTGACTTCACATACCTCCATTCTGTGACTTCACACACCTCCATTCAATTACTTCACACACCTACATTCTTTGACTTCACACACCTCCAATCTGACATCACACACCTCCATTCTATGATTTCACAGACCTCGAATCTGTGACTTCACTCACCTGCACTCTATGACTTCACACTCCTCCAATCTATGACTACACACATTTATTCTGACTTCACACACCTCCATACTGTGACTTCACACACCTCCATTCTATGACTTCACACACCTCCATTCTATGACTTCACACACCTCCATTCTATGACTTCACACACCTCCATTCTTTGACTTCACACACCTAAATTCTGAGTTGACACACCTCCATTATTTGACTTCACACACCTCCATTCTGACTTCACACAGCTCCATTGTATGACTTCACACATCTCTATTCTTTGACGTTACACACCTACATTCTATGACTTCACACACCTTCATTCTTACTTTACAAACAACCATTCTAACACTTCACACACCTCAATTCTATGACTTTACACACCTACATTCTGTCACTTCACATACCTCCATTCTATGACTTCACACACTTCCATTGTGACGTCACACACCTCCGTTCTATGAGTTCACACACCTCCATTCTGACTTCACAAACCTCCGTTCTATGACTTCACACACCTCCATTCTGAATTCACACAGCTCCATTTGTGACTTCACACAGCTCCATCTATGACTTCACACACCTCCATTCTGACTTCACACACCTCTATTCTATGACTTCGCACACCTCCATTCTGACATCACACACCTCCATTCTATGAATTCACAGATCTCGAATCTGTGACTTCACTCACCTGCACTCTCTGACTTCACACTCCTCCATTCTATGACTTTCCACACCTCCTTTCTATGACTTCACCCACCTCCAATCTATGACTACACAAATCCATTCTGACTTCACACACCTCCATTCTGTGACTTCACACACCTCCATTATATGACTTCACACACCTTCATTTTTACTTCAGAAACATCCATTCTATGAGTTCATACACCTCCACTCTATGACTTCACAAACTTCCATTCTGTGACTTCACACATGCATTTTGACTTCACACACCTCCAATATATGACCTCAAACACCTCAATTCTGTGACTTCACACATCTCCATTCTATGACTTCATACGGTCCATTCTGTGACTTCACACAGCTCCATTCTATGATTTCACACACTTCCACTCTATGACTTCACACACCTCCATTCTGTGACTTTACACACCTCCATTCTGAGTACACACACCTCCTTTCTATGACGTAACTCACCTCCATTCTGTGAATTCCTAAACCTCCATTCTGTGACTTCACAGACCTCCATTCTATGACTTCACACACCTCTATTCTGACTTCACACACCTCCATTCTATGACTTCGCACACCTCTATTCTGACTTCACACACCTCCATTCTGTGACTTCACACACCTCCATTCAATGACTTCACACACCTACATTCTTTGATTTCACAGACCTCCATTTTGTGACTTTACACACCTCCAATCTGACTTCACACACTTCCATTCTATGACTTCACACACCTCCATTCTGTGACTTTACACACCTCCATTCTGGGTTCACACACCTGCTTTCTGTGACTTCACTCACCTGCACTCTATGACTTCACACTACTCCATTCTATGACTTCCCACACATCCTTTCTATGACTTCACCCACCTCCAATCTATGACTACACACCTCCATTCTGACTTCACACACCTCCATTCTGTGAATTCAAACACCTCCATTCCATGACTTCACACACCTCCATTCTATGACTTCACACACCTTCATTCTTACTTCAGAAACATCCATTCTATGACTTCACACACCTCCATTCTAGGACTTCACAAACCTCCTTTCTGTGACTACACACACCTCCATTCTGAGTTCTCACAACTCCATTCTGTGACTTCACACACTTCCCTTCTATGACTTCACACACCTCCATTCTATGACTTCACACACCTCCATTCTGTGCCTTCACAAACCTCCATTCTATGACCTCACACATCCTCATTCTATGATTTTACACACGTCCATTCTATGACTTCACACATCCATTTTGACTTCACACACCTCCAATATATGACTTCAAACCGTCCATTCTGTGACATCCCACACCTCCATTCTATGACTTCACACACTTCCATTCTATGATTTCACACACCTCCATTCTGTGACTTTACACATCTCCATTCTGAGTTCACACACCTACATTCTGGGACTTCACACACCTCCAATCTGTGACTTCCCACACCTCCGTTCTGTGACTTCACACACCTCCATTTTATGACTTCACACACCTCCATTGTGACTGCACACACTACCATGCTATGAGTTCACACACCTCCATTCTGACCTCACACACCTCCATTCTATGACTTCACAAACCTCCATTCTTTGACTTCCCACACCTCCTTTCTATGACTTCACCCAACTCCATGCTATGACTTCACAACTCATTTCTGACTTCACACACATCCATTCTGTGACTTCACACACTTCCATTCTGTGACTACACACACCTCCATTCTATGACTTCACAAACCTTCATTGTTACTTCACAAACATACATTCTATGACTTCACACACCTCAATTCTATGACTTCACACACCTCCATTCTTTGACTTCACACACCTCCATTCTTTGACCTCAAACACCTAAATTCTGAGTTGACACACCTCCATTCTGTGACTTCACACACCTCCATTCTGACTTCACACAGCTCCTTTCTATGATTTAACACACCTCCATTCTTTGACATCACACAACTCCATTCTATGACTTCACACACCTTCATTCTTACTTTACAAACATCCATTCTATAACTTCACCCACCTCCATTCTATGACTTTACACACCACCATTCCCTGACATCACATACCTCCATTCTATGACTTCACAAACCTCAATTCTGTGACTTCACACACCTCCATTCTATGACCTCACACACTTCCATTGTTACGTCACACACCTCCATTCTATGAGTTCACACACCTCCATTCTGACTTCACACACCTCCATTCTATGACTTAACACACCTCCATTCTGAGTTCACACACCTCCATTCTGTGGCTTCACACACCTCCATTCAATGACTTCACACACCTACATTTTTTGACTTCACACACCTCCAATCTGACATCACACACCTCCATTCTATGATTTCACAGACCTCGAATCTGTGATTTCACTCACCTACACTCTATCACTTCACACTCCTCCATTCTATGACTTCCCACACGTCCGTTTTATGAATTCACCCACTTCCAATCTATGACTACTCACCTCCATTCTGACTTCACACACCTCCATTCTGTGACTTCACACACCTCCATTCTATAACTTCACACACCTCCATTCTATGACTTCACACACCTCCATTCTATGACTTCACACACCTCTACTCTTTGACTTCACACACCTAAATTCTGAGTTGACACACCTCCATTCTGTGACTTCACACACCTCCATTCTGACTTCACACAGCTCCATTCTATCACTTCACAAACCTAAATTCTTTGACATCACACACCTCCATTCTAAGACTTCACACACCTTCATTCTTACTTTACAAACATCCATTCTATATCTTCACACCTCCGTTCTATGACTTTACACACCTCCATTCTGTGACTTCACATACTTCAATTCTATGACTTCACACACCTCAATTCTGTGACTTCACACACTTCCATTCTATGACTTCACACACTTCCATTGTGACGTCACACACCTCCATTCTATGAGTTCACACACCTGCATTCTGACTTCACACACCTCCATTCTATGAGTTCACACACCTCCATTCTGACTTCACACACCTCCATTCTGTGACTTCACACACCTCCATTCTATGACTTCACACACCTCCATTCTATGACTTCACACACCTTCATTCTTACTTCAGAAACATCCATTCTATGACTTCACACACTTCCTTTCTATGACTTCACAAACCTCCATTCTGTGACTTCACACACCTCCATTCTGACTTCACACACATCCATTCTATGACTTCACACACTTCCATTCTATGACTTCACACACCTCCATTCTCTGACATCACACACCTCCATTCTGAGTTCACACACCTCTATTCTGTGATTTCACACACCTCCATTCTGTGACTTCACACACCTCCATTCTGTGACTTCACACACTTCCATTCTATGACTTCACACACCTTCATTCTATGATTTCACACACCTCCATTCTGTGACTTCACAAACCTCCATTCTATGACCTCACACACCCTCATTCTATGATTTCACACACCTCCATTCTATGATTTCACACATCCATTTTGACTTCACACACCTCCAATATATGACTTCAAACACCTCAATTCTGTGAGTTCACACACCTCCATTCTATGCCTTCAAACCGTCCATTCTGTGACTTCACAGACCTCCATTCTATGACTTCAAACCGTCCATTCTGTGACTTTACACACCTCCATTCTGAGTTCACACACCTCAATTCTGGGACTTCACAAACCTCCCTTCAGTGACTTCACAATACTCCATTCTATGACTTCACACATCTACATTCTATGACTTCACACACCTCAATTCTGACTCACACAACTCCATTCTGTGACTTCAAAAACTCCATTCTATGATTTCACATATCTCCATACTATGACTTCACACACCTCCATCTATGACTTCACACACCTCCATTCTGAGTTCACACACCTCCATTCTGTGACTTCACACACCTCCATTCTGACTTCACACACCTCCATTGTATGACTTCACACACCTCCATTCTGTGACTTCACACACCTCCATTCTATGACTTCACAAACTTCCATTGTGACGTCACACACCTCCATTCTATGAGTTCACACACCTCCATTCTATGACTTCACACACCTCCATTCTGACTTCACACACCTCTATTCTAGAACTTCGAACATCTACATTCTGACTTCACACACCTCCATTCTATGACTTCACAGACCTCGAATATGTGACTTCACTCACCTCCACTCTATAATTCTCACTACTCCATTCTATGATTTCACACGCCTCCATTCTGTGACTTCACACACCTCCATTCTATGACTTCACACCTCGATTCTGACTTCACTCACCTCCATTCTATGACTTCACACACCTCCATTCTGACTTCACACACCTCCATTCTGTGACTTGACACACCTCCATTCTATGATTGCACACACCTCCATTCTGTGACTTCACACACCTCCATTCTATTACTTCACACACCTCCATTCTGTGACTTCACACACCTCCATTCTGAGTTCACACATCTCCATTCTGTGACTTCTCTAACCTCGATTCTGTGACTTCACACACCTCCAATCTGTGACTTCACACACTTCTATTCTATGACTTCACACACCTCAATTCTATGACTTCACACAACTCCATTCTGTGACTTCACACACCTCCATTCTATGACCTCACACACCCTCATTCTATGATTTCACACCTCCATTCTATGATTTCACACATCCATTTTGATTTCACACACCTCCAATATATGACTTCAAACACCTCAATTCTGTGACTTCACACACCTCCATTCTATGACTTCATACCGTCCATTCTGTGACTTCACACACCTCCATTCTATGACTTCACACACTTCCATTCTATGACTTCACACACCTCCATTCTGTGACCTTACACACCTCCATTTTGGGTTCACACACCTCCATTCTGTGACTTCACAGTCCTGCAATCTGTGACTTCCCACACCTCCATTCTGTGACTTCACACACCTCCATTCTATGACTTCACACACCTTTATTCTTACTTCACAAACACCCATTCTATGACTTCACACACCTCCATTCTATGACTTCACACACCTCCATTCTGTGACTTCACACACTTCCATTCTATGACTTCACACACCTCCATCCTGACTTCACACACCTCCATTCTATGACTTCACACACCTCCATTCTGAATTCACACAGCTCAATTCTGTGACTTCACAAACTTCCATTCTGACTTCACACACTTCCATTGTATTAATTCACACACCTCCATTCTATGACTTCACAAACCTCCATTCTGTGACTTCACACACCTCAATTCTGGCTTCACACACTTCCATTCTATGACTTCACACACTTCCATTCTATGACTTCACACACCTCCATTCTGTGACTTTACACACCTCCATTCTGAGTTCACACACCTCTATTCTGTGATTTCACACACCTCCATTCTGTGACTTCACACACCTCCATTCTGTGACTTCACACACTTCCATTCTATGACTTCACACACCTTTATTGTATGATTTCACACACCTCCATTCTGTGACTTCACAAACCTCCATTCTAGGACCTCACACACCCTCATTCTATGATTTCACACACCTCCATTCTATGACTTCACACATTCATTTTGACTTCACACACCTCCAATATATGACTTCAAACCATCCATTCTGTGACTTCACACACCTCCATTGTATGACTTCACACACTTCCATTCTATGACTTCACACACTTCCGTTCTGTGACTTTACACACCTACATTCTGAGTTCACACACCTCTATTCTGGGACTTCCCACACCTCCATTCTGTGACATCACACACCTCCATTCTATGACTTCACAGACTTCGAATGTGTGATTTCACTCACATGCAGTCTATGACTTCACACTCCTCCTTTCTATGTCTTCCCACACCTCCTTTCTATGACTTCACCCACCTCCAATCGATGACTACTCACCTCCATTCTGACTTCACACACCTCCATTCTGTGACTTCACACACCTCTATTCTATGAGTTCATATACCTCCATTCTATGACTTCACACATCTTCATTCTTACTTCAGAAACATCCATTCTATGACTTTCCACACCTCCATTCTATGACTTCACAAACCTCCATTCTGTGACTTCACACACATCCATTCTGAGTTCACACAACTCCATTCGGTGACTTCACACACCTCCATTCTGACTTCACACACCTCCATTCTGTGACTTGACACACCTCCATTCTATGATTTCACACACCTCCATTCTGTGACTTCACACACCTCCATTCTATTACTTCACACACCTCCATTCTGTGACTTCACACACCTCCATTCTGAGTTCACACATCTCCATTCTGTGACTTCTCACACCTCGATTCTGTGACTTCACACACCTCCAATCTGTGACTTCACACACTTCTATTCTATGACTTCACACACCTCAACTCTATGACTTCACACAACTCCATTCTGTGACTTCACACACCTCCATTCTTTGACCTCACACACCCTCATCTATGATTTCACACCTCCATTCTATGATTTCACACATCCATTTTGATTTCACACACCTCCAATATATGACTTCAAACACCTCAATTCTGTGACTTCACACACCTCCATTCTATGACTTCATACCGTCCATTCTGTGACTTCACACACCTCCATTCTATGAATTCACACACTTCCATTCTATGACTTCACACACCTCAATTCTGTGACCTTACACACCTCCATTCTGGGTTCACACACCTCCATTCTGTGACTTCACACTCCTGCAATCTGTGACTTCCACACCTCCATTCTGTGACTTCACACACCTCCATTCTATGACTTCACACACCTTTATTCTTACTTCACAAACACCCATTCTATGACTTCACACACCTCCATTCTATGACTTCACACACCTCCATTCTGTGACTTCACACACTTCCATTCTATGACTTCACACACCTCCATCCTGACTTCACACACCTCCATTCTATGACTTCACACACCTCCATTCTGAATTCACACAGCTCAATTCTGTGACTTCACACACCTCAATTCTGGCTTCACACACTTCCATTGTATGACTTCACACACCTCCATTCTATGACTTCACAAACCTCCATTCTCTGACTTCACACACCTCCATTCTGAGTTCACACACCTCTATTCTGTGATTTCACACACCTCCATTCTGTGACTTCACACACCTCCATTCTGTGACTTCACACACTTCCATTCTATGACTTCACACACCTTTATTGTATGATTTCACACACCTCCATTCTGTGACTTCACAAACCTCCATTCTAGGACCTCACACACCCTCATTCTATGATTTCACACACCTCCATTCTATGACTTCACACATTCATTTTGACTTCACACACCTCCAATATATGACTTCAAACCGTCCATTCTGTGACTTCACACACCTCCATTGTATGACTTCACACACTTCCATTCTATGACTTCACACACCTCCATTCTGTGACTTTACACACCTCCATTCTGAGTTCACACACCTCTATTCTGGGACTTCACATACCTCCAATCTGTGACTTCCCACACCTCCATTCTGTGACATCACACACCTCCATTCTATGACTTCACAGACTTCGAATGTGTGATTTCACTCACATGCACTCTATGACTTCACACTCCTCCTTTCTATGTCTTCCCACACCTCCTTTCTATGACTTCACCCACCTCCAATCGATGACTACTCACCTCCATTCTGACTTCACACACCTCCATTCTGTGACTTCACACACCTCCATTCTATGAGTTCACTCACCTCCATTCTATGACTTCACACACCTCCATTGTGACTACACCCACCTCCATTCTATGAGTTCACACACCTCCATTCTTACTTCACACACCTCCATTCTATGAATTCACACACCTCCCTTCTGAATTCACACAGCTGAATTCTGTGACTTCACAAAATTCCATTCTGACTTCACACACCTCCATTGTATGTATTCACACACCTCCATTCTGTGACTTCACACACTTCCATTGTGACGTCACACACCTCCTTTCTATGAGTTCACACAACTCCATTCTATGACTTCACACACCTCCATTCTGACTTCACAAACCTCTATTCTATGAATTCGCACACCTCCATTCTGACATCACACACCTCCAATCTATGACTTCACAGACCTCGAATGTGTGACTTCACTCACCTCCACTCTATGACTTCACACTACTCCATTCTATGACTTCCCACACCTCCTTTCTATGACTTTACCCACCTTCATTCTATGACTTCACACCTCCATTCTGACTTCACACATTTCCATTCAGTGACTTCACACACCTCCATTCAATGACTTCACACACCTCCATTCTATGACTTCACACACCTTCATTCTTACTTCAGAAACATCCATTCTATGACCTCACACACCTCCATCTATGACTTCCCAAACCTCCATTCTGTGACTTCACACACCTCCATACTGAGTTCACAAAACTCCATTCGGTTACTTATCACACCTCCATTCTGACTTCACACACGTCCATTCTATGACTTCACACACTTCCATTCTATGACTTCACACACGTAATTTCTATGACTTCACACACCTCCATTCTATGACTTCACACACCTAATTTCTATGACTTCACCCACCTCCATTCTATGACTTCACACCTCCATTCTGACTTCACATACCTCCATTCTGTGACTTCACACACCTCCATTCTATGACTTCACAAACTTCCATTGTGACGTCACGCGCCTCCATTGTATGAGTTCACACACCTCCATTCTATGACTTCAATCACCTCCATTCTGTGACTTCACACACCTCCTTTCTGAGTTGACACACCTCCTTTCTATGAATTTACACACCTACAATCTGAATTCACACATCTCCATTCTATGACTTCACGCACCTCCATTCTATGACTTCACACACCTCCATTCTCCGAGTTCACACCCCTCTAATTTGATTTCTCATACCTCCATTCTATGACTTCACAAACCTCCCTTCGGTGATTTCACAATACTCCATTCTATGACTTCACACATCTACATTCTATGACTTCACACACCTCAATTCTGACTCACACAACTCCATTCTGTGACATCACAAAACTCCATTCTATCATTTCACATATCTCCATATTATGACTTCACACACCTCCATCTATGACTTCACACACCTCCATTCTGAGTTCACACACCTCCATTCTGTGACTTCACACACCTCCATTCTGACTTCACACACCTCCATTGTATGACTTCACACACTTCCATTCAGTGACTTCACGCACCTCCATTCTATGACTTCACAAACTTCCATTGTGACGTCAAACACCTCCATTATACGAGTTCACACGCCTCCATTCTGTGACTTCACACACCTCCATTCTGACTTCACACACCTCTATTCTATGACTTCGAACACCTACATTCTGTCTTCACACACCTCCTTTCTATGACTTCACAGACCTCGAATCTTTGACTTCACTCACCTCCACTCTATGACTTCACACTTCTCCATTGTATGACTTCCCACACCTAATTTCTGTGACTTCACCCACCTCCATTCTATGACTTCACACCTCCATTCTGACTACACACACCTCCATTCTATGCCTTTACACACCTCCATTCTGACTTCACACACCTCCATTCTGTGACTTCACACACCTCATTCTATGATTTCACACACCTCCATTCTGTGACTTCACAAACCTCCATTCTATGATTTCACCCACCTCCATCTATGACTTCACACACCTCCATTCTATGATTTCACAGACCTCGAATCTGTGATTTCACTCACCTGCACTCTATCACTTCACACTCCTCCATTCTATGACTTCCCACACGTCCGTTTTATGAATTCACCCACTTCCAATCTATGACTACTCACCTCCATTCTGACTTCACACACCTCCATTCTGTGACTTCACACACCTCCATTCTGTAACTTCACACACCTCCATTCTATGACTTCACACACCTCCATTCTATGACTTCACACACCTCTATTCTTTGACTACACACACCTAAATTCTGAGTTGACACACCTCCATTCTGTGACTTCACACACCTCCATTCTGACTTCACACAGCTCCATTCTATGACTTCACAAACCTAAATTCTTTGACATCACACACCTCCATTCTAAGACTTCACACACCTTCATTCTTACTTTACAAACATCCATTCTATATCTTCACACACCTCCGTTCTATGACTTTACACACCTCCATTCTGTGACTTCACATACTTCAGTTCTATGACTTCACACACCTCAATTCTGTGACTTCACACACTTCCATTCTATGACTTCACACACTTCCATTGTGACGTCACACACCTCCATTCTATGAGTTCACACACCTGCATTCTGACTTCACACACCTCCATTCTATGAGTTCACACACCTCCATTCTGACTTCACACACCTCCATTCTGTGACTTCACACACCTCCATTCTATGACTTCACACACCTCCATTCTATGACTTCACACACCTTCATTCTTACTTCAGAAACATCCATTCTATGACTTCACACACTTCCTTTCTATGACTTCACAAACCTCCATTCTGTGACTTCACACACCTCCATTCTGACTTCACACACATCCATTCTATGACTTCACACACTTCCATTCTATGACTTCACACACCTCCATTCTCTGACATCACACACCTCCATTCTGAGTTCACACACCTCTATTCTGTGATTTCACACACCTCCATTCTGTGACTTCACACACCTCCATTCTGTGACTTCACACACTTCCATTCTATGACTTCACACACCTTCATTCTATGATTTCACACACCTCCATTCTGTGACTTCACAAACCTCCATTCTATGACCTCACACACCTTCATTCTATGATTTCACACACCTCCATTCTATGATTTCACACATCCATTTTGACTTCACACACCTCCAATATATGACTTCAAACACCTCAATTCTGTGAGTTCACACACCTCCATTCTATGCCTTCAAACCGTCCATTCTGTGACTTCACAGACCTCCATTCTATGACTTCAAACCGTCCATTCAGTGACTTTACACACCTCCATTCTGAGTTCACACTCCTCAATTCTGGGACTTCACAAACCTCCCTTCAGTGACTTCACAATACTCCATTCTATGACTTCACACATCTACATTCTATGACTTCACACACCTCAATTCTGACTCACACAACTCCATTCTGTGACTTCAAAAACTCCATTCTATGATTTCACATATCTCCATACTATGACTTCACACACCTCAATCTATGACTTCACACACCTCCATTCTGAGTTCACACACCTCCATTCTGTGACTTCACACACCTCCATTCTGACTTCACACACCTCCATTGTATGACTTCACACACCTCCATTGTATGACTTCACACACTTCCATTCAGTGACTTCACGCACCTCCATTCTATGACTTCACAAACTTCCATTGTGACGTCAAACACCTCCATTATACGAGTTCACACGCCTCCATTCTGTGACTTCACACACCTCCATTCTGACTTCACACACCTCTATTCTATGACTTCGAACACCTACATTCTGTCTTCACACACCTCCATTCTATGACTTCACAGACCTCGAATCTTTGACTTCACTCACCTCCACTCTATGACTTCACACTTCTCCATTGTATGACTTCCCACACCTAATTTCTGTGACTTCACCCACCTCCATTCTATGACTTCACACCTCCATTCTGACTACACACACCTCCATTCTATGCCTTTACACACCTCCATTCTGACTTCACACACCTCCATTCTGTGACTTCACACACCTCATTCTATGATTTCACACACCTCCATTCTGTGACTTCACAAACCTCCATTCTATGATTTCACCCACCTCCATTCTATGACTTCACACACCTCCATTCTATGATTTCACAGACCTCGAATCTGTGATTTCACTCACCTGCACTCTATCACTTCACACTCCTCCATTCTATGACTTCCCACACGTCCGTTTTATGAATTCACCCACTTCCAATCTATGACTACTCACCTCCATTCTGACTTCACACACCTCCATTCTGTGACTTCACACACCTCCATTCTATAACTTCACACACCTCCATTCTATGACTTCACACACCTCCATTCTATGACTTCACACACCTCTATTCTTTGACTACACACACCTAAATTCTGAGTTGACACACCTCCATTCTGTGACTTCACACACCTCCATTCTGACTTCACACAGCTCCATTCTATGACTTCACAAACCTAAATTCTTTGACATCACACACCTCCATTCTAAGACTTCACACACCTTCATTCTTACTTTACAAACATCCATTCTATATCTTCACACACCTCCGTTCTATGACTTTACACACCTCCATTCTGTGACTTCACATACTTCAGTTCTATGACTTCACACACCTCAATTCTGTGACTTCACACACTTCCATTCTATGACTTCACACACTTCCATTGTGACGTCACACACCTCCATTCTATGAGTTCACACACCTGCATTCTGACTTCACACACCTCCATTCTATGAGTTCACACACCTCCATTCTGACTTCACACACCTCCATTCTGTGACTTCACACACCTCCATTCTATGACTTCACACACCTCCATTCTATGACTTCACACACCTTCATTCTTACTTCAGAAACATCCATTCTATGACTTCACACACTTCCTTTCTATGACTTCACAAACCTCCATTCTGTGACTTCACACACTTCCATTCTGACTTCACACACATCCATTCTATGACTTCACACACTTCCATTCTATGACTTCACACACCTCCATTCTCTGACATCACACACCTCCATTCTGAGTTCACACACCTCTATTCTGTGATTTCACACACCTCCATTCTGTGACTTCACACACCTCCATTCTGTGACTTCACACACTTCCATTCTATGACTTCACACACCTTCATTCTATGATTTCACACACCTCCATTCTGTGACTTCACAAACCTCCATTCTATGACCTCACACACCCTCATTCTATGATTTCACACACCTCCATTCTATGATTTCACACATCCATTTTGACTTCACACACCTCCAATATATGACTTCAAACACCTCAATTCTGTGAGTTCACACACCTCCATTCTATGCCTTCAAACCGTCCATTCTGTGACTTCACAGACCTCCATTCTATGACTTCAAACCGTCCATTCTGTGACTTTACACACCTCCATTCTGAGTTCACACACCTCAATTCTGGGACTTCACAAACCTCCCTTCAGTGACTTCACAATAGTCCATTCTATGACTTCACACATCTACATTCTATGACTTCACACACCTCAATTCTGACTCACACAACTCCATTCTGTGACTTCAAAAACTCCATTCTATGATTTCACATATCTCCATACTATGACTTCACACACCTCCATCTATGACTTCACACACCTCCATTCTGAGTTCACACACCTCCATTCTGTGACTTCACACACCTCCATTCTGACTTCACACACCTCCATTGTATGACTTCACACACCTCCATTCTGTGACTTCACACACCTCCATTCTATGACTTCACACACCTCCATTCTATGACTTCACACACCTTCATTCTTACTTCAGAAACATCCATTCTATGACTTCACACACTTCCTTTCTATGACTTCACAAACCTCCATTCTGTGACTTCACACACCTCCATTCTGACTTCACACACATCCATTCTATGACTTCACACACTTCCATTCTATGACTTCACACACCTCCATTCTCTGACATCACACACCTCCATTCTGAGTTCACACACCTCTATTCTGTGATTTCACACACCTCCATTCTGTGACTTCACACACCTCCATTCTGTGACTTCACACACTTCCATTCTATGACTTCACACACCTTCATTCTATGATTTCACACACCTCCATTCTGTGACTTCACAAACCTCCATTCTATGACCTCACACACCCTCATTCTATGATTTCACACACCTCCATTCTATGATTTCACACATCCATTTTGACTTCACACACCTCCAATATATGACTTCAAACACCTCAATTCTGTGAGTTCACACACCTCCATTCTATGCCTTCAAACCGTCCATTCTGTGACTTCACAGACCTCCATTCTATGACTTCAAACCGTCCATTCTGTGACTTTACACACCTCCATTCTGAGTTCACACACCTCAATTCTGGGACTTCACAAACCTCCCTTCAGTGACTTCACAATACTCCATTCTATGACTTCACACATCTACATTCTATGACTTCACACACCTCAATTCTGACTCACACAACTCCATTCTGTGACTTCAAAAACTCCATTCTATGATTTCACATATCTCCATACTATGACTTCACACACCTCCATCTATGACTTCACACACCTCCATTCTGAGTTCACACACCTCCATTCTGTGACTTCACACACCTCCATTCTGACTTCACACACCTCCATTGTATGACTTCACACACCTCCATTCTGTGACTTCACACACCTCCATTCTATGACTTCACAAACTTCCATTGTGACGTCACACACCTCCATTCTATGAGTTCACACACCTCCATTCCATGACTTCACACCCCTCCATTCTGACTTCACACACCTCTATTCTAGAACTTCGAACATCTACATTCTGACTTCACACACCTCCATTCTATGACTTCACAGACCTCGAATATGTGACTTCACTCACCTCCACTCTATAATTCTCACTACTCCATTCTATGATTTCACACGCCTCCATTCTGTGACTTCACACACCTCCATTCTATGACTTCACACCTCGATTCTGACTTCACTCTCCTCCATTCTATGACTTCACACACCTCCATTCTGACTTCACACACCTCCATTCTGTGACTTGACACACCTCCATTCTATGATTGCACACACCTCCATTCTGTGACTTCACACACCTCCATTCTATTACTTCACACACCTCCATCTATGACTTCACACACCTCCATTCTGAGTTCACACACCTCCATTCTGTGACTTCACACACCTCCATTCTGACTTCACACACCTCCATTGTATGACTTCACACACCTCCATTCTGTGACTTCACACACCTCCATTCTATGACTTCACAAACTTCCATTGTGACGTCACACACCTCCATTCTATGAGTTCACACACCTCCATTCCATGACTTCACACCCCTCCATTCTGACTTCACACACCTCTATTCTAGAACTTCGAACATCTACATTCTGACTTCACACACCTCCATTCTATGACTTCACAGACCTCGAATATGTGACTTCACTCACCTCCACTCTATAATTCTCACTACTCCATTCTATGATTTCACACGCCTCCATTCTGTGACTTCACACACCTCCATTCTATGACTTCACACCTCGATTCTGACTTCACTCTCCTCCATTCTATGACTTCACACACCTCCATTCTGACTTCACACACCTCCATTCTGTGACTTGACACACCTCCATTCTATGATTGCACACACCTCCATTCTGTGACTTCACACACCTCCATTCTATTACTTCACACACCTCCATTCTGTGACTTCACACACCTCCATTCTGAGTTCACACATCTCCATTCTGTGACTTCTCACACCTCGATTCTGTGACTTCACACACCTCCAATCTGTGACTTCACACACTTCTATTCTATGACTTCACACACCTCAATTCTATGACTTCACACAACTCCATTCTGTGACTTCACACACCTCCATTCTATGACCTCACACACCCTCATTCTATGATTTCACACCTCCATTCTATGATTTCACACATCCATTTTGATTTCACACACCTCCAATATATGACTTCAAACACCTCAATTCTGTGACTTCACACACCTCCATTCTATGACTTCATACCGTCCATTCTGTGACTTCACACACCTCCATTCTATGACTTCACACACTTCCATTCTATGACTTCACACACCTCCATTCTGTGACCTTACACACCTCCATTTTGGGTTCACACACCTCCATTCTGTGACTTCACAGTCCTGCAATCTGTGACTTCCCACACCTCCATTCTGTGACTTCACACACCTCCATTCTATGACTTCACACACCTTAATTCTTACTTCACAAACACCCATTCTATGACTTCACACACCTCCATTCTATGACTTCACACACCTCCATTCTGTGACTTTACACACTTCCATTCTATGACCTCACACACCTCCATCCTGACTTCACACACCTCCATTCTATGACTTCACACACCTCCATTCTGAATTCACACAGCTCAATTCTGTGACTTCACAAACTTCCATTCTGACTTCACACACTTCCATTGTATGAATTCACACACCTCCATTCTATGACTTCACAAACCTCCATTCTGTGACTTCACACACCTCAATTCTGGCTTCACACACTTCCATTCTATGACTTCACACACTTCCATTCTATGACTTCACACACCTCCATTCTGTGACTTTACAAACCTCCATTCTGAGTTCACACACCTCTATTCTATGATTTCACACACCTCCATTCTGTGACTTCACACACCTCCATTCTGTGACTTCACACACTTCCATTCTATGACTTCACACACCTTTATTGTATGATTTCACACACCTCCATTCTGTGACTTCACAAACCTCCATTCTAGGACCTCACACACCCTCATTCTATGATTTCACACACCTCCATTCTATGACTTCACACATTCATTTTGACTTCACACACCTCCAATATATGACTTCAAACCATCCATTCTGTGACTTCACACACCTCCATTGTATGACTTCACACACTTCCATTGTATGACTTCACACACCTCCGTTCTGTGCCTTTACACACCTACATTCTGAGTTCACACACCTCTATTCTGGGACTTCCCACACCTCCATTCTATGACTTCACAGACTTCGAATGTGTGATTTCACTCACATGCACTCTATGACTTCACACTCCTCCTTTCTATGTCTTCCCACACCTCCTTTCTATGAGTTCACCCACCTCCAATCGATGACTACTCACCTCCATTCTGACTTCACACACCTCCATTCTGTGACTTCACACACCTCTATTCTATGAGTTCACATACCTCCATTCTATGACTTCACACATCTTCATTCTTACTTCAGAAACATCCATTCTATGACTTTCCACACCTCCATTCTATGACTTCACAAACCTCCATTCTGTGACTTCACACACATCCATTCTGAGTTCACACAACTCCATTCGGTGACTTCACACACCTCCATTCTGACTTCACACACCTCCATTCTGTGACTTGACACACCTCCATTCTATGATTTCACACACCTCCATTCTGTGACTTCACACAACTCCATTCTATTACTTCACACACCTCCATTCTGTGACTTCACACACCTCCATTCTGAGTTCACACATCTCCATTCTGTGACTTCTCACACCTCGATTCTGTGACTTCACACACCTCCAATCTGTGACTTCACACACTTCTATTCTATGACTTCACACACCTCAACTCTATGACTTCACACAACTCCATTCTGTGACTTCACACACCTCCATTCTTTGACCTCACACACCCTCATCAATGATTTCACACCTCCATTCTATGATTTCACACATCCATTTTGATTTCACACACCTCCAATATATGACTTCAAACACCTCAATTCTGTGACTTCACACACCTCCATTCTATGACTTCATACCGTCCATTCTGTGACTTCACACACCTCCATTCTATGACTTCACACACTTCCATTCTATGACTTCACACACCTCCATTCTGTGACCTTACACACCTCCATTCTGGGTTCACACACCTCCATTCTGTGACTTCACACTCCTGCAATCTGTGACTTCCCACACCTCCATTCTGTGACTTCACACACTTCCATTCTATGACTTCACACCCCTTTATTCTTACTTCACAAGCACCCATTCTATGACTTCACACACCTCCATTCTATGACTTCACACACCTCCATTCTGTGACTTCACACACTTCCATTCTATGACTTCACACACCTCCATCCTGACTTCACACACCTCCATTCTATGACTTCACACACCTCCATTCTGAATTCACACAGCTCAATTCTGTGACTTCACAAACTTCCATTCTGACTTCACACACTTCCATTGTATGAATTCACACACCTCCATTCTATGACTTCACAAAACTCCATTCTGTGACTTCACACACCTCAATTCTGGCTTCACACACTTCCATTCTATGACTTCACACACTTCCATTCTATGACTTCACACGCCTCCATTCTCTGACTTCACACACCTCCATTCTGAGTTCACACACCTCTATTCTGTGATTTCACACACCTCCATTCTGTGACTTCACACACCTCCATTCTGTGACTTCACACACTTCCATTCTATGACTTCACACACCTTTATTGTATGATTTCACACACCTCCATTCTGTGACTTCACAAACCTCCATTCTAGGACCTCACACACCCTCATTCTATGATTTCACACACCTCCATTCTATGACTTCACACATTCATTTTGACTTCTCACACCTCCAATATATGACTTCAAACCATCCATTCTGTGACTTCACACACCTCCATTGTCTGACTTCACACACTTCCATTCTATGACTTCACACACCTCCATTCTGTGACTTTACACACCTCCATTCTGAGTTCACACACCTCTATTCTGGGACTTCACACACCTCCAATCTGTGACTTCACACACCTCCAATCTGTGACTTCCCACACCTCCATTCTTTGACATCGCACAACTCCATTCTATGACTTCACACACCTTCATTCTTACTTTACAAACACCCAATCTATAACTTCACACACCTCCATTCTATGACTTTACACACCACCATTCTCTGACATCACATACCTCCGTTCTATGACTTCAGAAACCTCAATTCTGTGACTTCACACACCTCCATTCTATGACCTCACACACTTCCATTGTTACGTCACACACCTCCATTCTATAAGTTCACACACCTCCATTCTGACTTCACACACCTCCATTCTGTGACTTCACACACCTCCATTCTGAGTTCACACACCTCCATTCTGTGGCTTCACACACCTCCATTCAATGACTTCACACACCTACATTTTTTGACTTCACACACCTCCAATCTGACATCACACATCTCCATTCTATGATTTCACAGACCTCGAATCTGTGACTTCACTCACCTGCACTCTATCACTTCACACTCCTCCATTCTATGACTTCCCACACGTCTGTTTTATGAATTCACCCACTTCCAATCTATGACTACTCACCTCCATTCTGACTTCACACACCTCCATTCTGTGACTTCACACACCTCCATTCTATAACTTCACACACCTCCATTCTATGACTTCATACACCTCCATTCTATGACTTCACACACATCTATTCTTTGACTTCACACACCTAAATTCTGAGTTGACACACCTCCATTCTGTGACTTCACACACCTCCATTCTGACTTCACACAGCTCCATTCTATGACTTCACAAACCTAAATTCTTTGACATCACACACCTCCATTCTATGACTTCACACACCTTCATTCTTACTTTACAAACATCCATTCTATATCTTCACACACCTCCGTTCTATGACTTTACACACCTCCATTCTGTGACTTCACATACCTCAATTCTATGACTTCACACACCTCAATTCTGTGACTTCACACACTTCCATTCTATGACTTCACACACTTCCATTGTGACGTCACACACCTCCATTCTATGAGTTCACACACCTGCATTCTGACTGCACACACCTCCATTCTATGAGTTCACACACCTCCATTCTGACTTCACACACCTCCATTCTATGACTTCACACACCTCCATTCTATGACTTCACACACCTCCATTCTATGACTTCACACACCTCCATTCTATGACTTCACACACCTTCATTCTTACTTCAGAAACATCCATTCTATGACCTCACACACTTCCTTTCTATGACTTCACAAACCTCCATTGTGTGACTTCACACACCTCCATTCTGAGTTCACACACCTCTATTCTGTGATTTCACACACCTCCATTCTGTGACTTCACACACCTCCATTCTGTGACTTCACACACTTCCATTCTATGACTTCAAACACCTTCATTCTATGATTTCACACACCTCCATTCTGTGACTTCACAAACCTCCATTCTATGACCTCACACACCCTCATTCTATGATTTCACACACCTCCATTCTATGATTTCACACATCCATTTTGACTTCACACACCTCCAATATATGACTTCAAACACCTCAATTCTGTGAGTTCACACACCTCCATTCTATGCCTTCAAACCGTCCATTCTGTGACTTCACAGACGTCCATTCTATGACTTCAAACCGTCCATTCTGTGACTTTACACACCTCCATTCTGAGTTCACACACCTCAATTCTGGGACTTCACAAACCTCCCTTCAGTGACTTCAAAATACTCCATTCTATGACTTCACACATCTACATTCTATGACTTCACACACCTCAATTCTGACTCACACAACTCCATTCTGTGACTTCAAAAACTCCATTCTATGATTTCACATATCTCCATACTATGACTTCACACACCTCCATCTATGACTTCACACACCTCCATTCTGAGTTCACACACCTCAATTCTGTGACTTCACACACCTCCATTCTGACTTCACACACCTCCATTGTATGACTTCACACACCTCCATTCTGTGACTTCACACACCTCCATTCTATGACTTCACAAACTTCCATTGTGACGTCACACACCTCCATTCTATGAGTTCACACACCTCCATTCTATGACTTCACACACCTCCATTCTGACTTCACACACCTCTATTCTAGGACTTCGAACACCTACATTCTGACTTCACACACCTCCATTCTATGTCTTCACAGACCTCGAATATGTGACTTCACTCACCTCCACTCTATAATTCTCACTATTCCATTCTATGATTTCACACGCCTCCATTCTGTGACTTCACACACCTCCATTCTATGACTTCACACCTCCATTCTGACTTCACTCACCTCCATTCTATGACTCACACACCTCCATTCTGACTTCACACACCTCCATTCTGTGACTTGACACACCTCCATTCTATGATTTCACACACCTCTATTCTGTGACTTCACACACCTCCATTCTATTACTTCACACACCACCATTCTGTGACTTCACACACCTCAATTCTGAGTTCACACATCTCCATTCTGTGACTTCTCACACCTCGATTCTGTGACTTCACACACCTCCAATCTGTGACTTCACACACTTCTATTCTATGACTTCACACACCTCAATTCTATGACTTCACACAACTCCATTCTGTGACTTCACACACCTCCATTCTATGACCTCACACACCCTCATTCTATGATTTCACACCTCCATTCTATGATTTCACACATCCATTTTGATTTCACACACCTCCAATATATGACTTCAAACACCTCAATTCTGTGACTTCACACACCTCCATTCTATGACTTCATACCGTCCATTCTGTGACTTCACACACCTCCATTCTATGACTTCACACACTTCCATTCTATGTCTTCACACACCTCCATTTTGTGACCTTACACACCTCCATTCTGGGTTCACACACCTCCATTCTATGACTTCACACTCCTGCAATCTGTGACTTCCCACACCTCCATTCTGTGACTTCACACACCTCCATTCTATGACTTCACACACCTTTATTCTTACTTCACAAACACCCATTCTATGACTTCACACACCTCCATTCTATGACTTCACACACCTCCATTCTGTGACTTCACACACTTCCATTCTATGACTTCACACACCTCCATCCTGACTTCACACACCTCCATTCTATGACTTCACACACCTCCATTCTGAATTCACACAGCTCAATTCTGTGACTTCACAAACTTCCATTCTGACTTCACACACTTCCATTGTATGAATTCACACACCTCCATTCTATGACTTCACAAACCTCCATTCTGTGACTTCACACACCTCAATTCTGGCTTCACACACTTCCATTCTATGACTTCACACACTTCCATTCTATGACTTCACACACCTCCATTCTGTGACTTTACACACCTCCATTCTGAGTTCACACACCTCTATTCTGTGATTTCACACACCTCCATTCTGTGACTTCACACACCTCCATTCTGTGACTTCACACACTTCCATTCTATGACTTCACACACCTTTATTGTATGATTTCACACACCTCCATTCTGTGACTTCACAAACCTCCATTCTAGGACCTCACACACCCTCATTCTATGATTTCACACACCTCCATTCTATGACTTCACACATTCATTTTGACTTCACACACCTCCAATATATGACTTCAAACCATCCATTCTGTGACTTCACACACCTCCATTGTATGACTTCACACACTTCCATTCTATGACTTCACACACCACCGTTCTGTGACTTTACACACCTACATTCTGAGTTCACACACCTCTATTCTGGGACTTCCCACACCTCCATTCTGTGACATCACACACCTCCATTCTATGACTTCACAGACTTCGAATGTGTGATTTCACTCACATGCACTCTATGACTTCACACTCCTCCTTTCTATGTCTTCCCACACCTCCTTTCTATGACTTCACCCACCTCCAATCGATGACTACTCACCTCCATTCTGACTTCACACACCTCCATTCTGTGACTTCACACACCTCTATTCTATGAGTTCACATACCTCCATTCTATGACTTCACACATCTTCATTCTTACTTCAGAAACATCCATTCTATGACTTTGAACACCTCCATTCTATGACTTCACAAACCTCCATTCTGTGACTTCACACACATCCATTCTGAGTTCACACAACTCCATTCGGTGACTTCACACACCTCCATTCTGACTTCACACACCTCCATTCTGTGACTTGACACACCTCCATTCTATGATTTCACACACCTCCATTCTGTGACTTCACACACCTCCATTCTGAGTTCACACATCTCCATTCTGTGACTTCTCACACCTCGATTCTGTGACTTCACACACCTCCAATCTGTGACTTCACACACTTCTATTCTATGACTTCACACACCTCAACTCTATGACTTCACACAACTCCATTCTGGGACTTCACACACCTCCATTCTTTGACCTCACACACCCTCATCAATGATTTCACACCTCCATTCTATGATTTCACACATCCATTTTGATTTCACACACCTCCAATATATGACTTCAAACACCTCAATTCTGTGACTTCACACACCTCCATTCTATGACTTCATACCGTCCATTCTGTGACTTCACACACCTCCATTCTATGACTTCACACACTTCCATTCTATGACTTCACACACCTCCATTCTGTGACCTTACACACCTCCATTTTGGGTTCACACACCTCCATTCTGTGACTTCACAGTCCTGCAATCTGTGACTTCCCACACCTCCATTCTGTGACTTCACACACCTCCATTCTATGACTTCACAGACTTCGAATGTGTGATTTCACTCACATGCACTCTATGACTTCACACTCCTCCTTTCTATGTCTTCCCACACCTCCTTTCTATGAGTTCACCCACCTCCAATCGATGACTACTCACCTCCATTCTGACTTCACACACCTCCATTCTGTGACTTCACACACCTCTATTCTATGAGTTCACATACCTCCATTCTATGACTTCACACATCTTCATTCTTACTTCAGAAACATCCATTCTATGACTTTCCACACCTCCATTCTATGACTTCACAAACCTCCATTCTGTGACTTCACACACATCCATTCTGAGTTCACACAACTCCATTCGGTGACTTCACACACCTCCATTCTGACTTCACACACCTCCATTCTGTGACTTGACACACCTCCATTCTATGATTTCACACACCTCCATTCTGTGACTTCACACAACTCCATTCTATTACTTCACACACCTCCATTCTGTGACTTCACACACCTCCATTCTGAGTTCACACATCTCAATTCTGGGACTTCACAAACCTCCCTTCAGTGACTTCAAAATACTCCATTCTATGACTTCACACATCTACATTCTATGACTTCACACACCTCAATTCTGACTCACACAACTCCATTCTGTGACTTCAAAAACTCCATTCTATGATTTCACATATCTCCATACTATGACTTCACACACCTCCATCTATGACTTCACACACCTCCATTCTGAGTTCACACACCTCAATTCTGTGACTTCACACACCTCCATTCTGACTTCACACACCTCCATTGTATGACTTCACACACCTCCATTCTGTGACTTCACACACCTCCATTCTATGACTTCACAAACTTCCATTGTGACGTCACACACCTCCATTCTATGAGTTCACACACCTCCATTCTATGACTTCACACACCTCCATTCTGACTTCACACACCTCTATTCTAGGACTTCGAACACCTACATTCTGACTTCACACACCTCCATTCTATGTCTTCACAGACCTCGAATATGTGACTTCACTCACCTCCACTCTATAATTCTCACTATTCCATTCTATGATTTCACACGCCTCCATTCTGTGACTTCACACACCTCCATTCTATGACTTCACACCTCCATTCTGACTTCACTCACCTCCATTCTATGACTCACACACCTCCATTCTGACTTCACACACCTCCATTCTGTGACTTGACACACCTCCATTCTATGATTTCACACACCTCTATTCTGTGACTTCACACACCTCCATTCTATTACTTCACACACCACCATTCTGTGACTTCACACACCTCAATTCTGAGTTCACACATCTCCATTCTGTGACTTCTCACACCTCGATTCTGTGACTTCACACACCTCCAATCTGTGACTTCACACACTTCTATTCTATGACTTCACACACCTCAATTCTATGACTTCACACAACTCCATTCTGTGACTTCACACACCTCCATTCTATGACCTCACACACCCTCATTCTATGATTTCACACCTCCATTCTATGATTTCACACATCCATTTTGATTTCACACACCTCCAATATATGACTTCAAACACCTCAATTCTGTGACTTCACACACCTCCATTCTATGACTTCATACCGTCCATTCTGTGACTTCACACACCTCCATTCTATGACTTCACACACTTCCATTCTATGTCTTCACACACCTCCATTTTGTGACCTTACACACCTCCATTCTGGGTTCACACACCTCCATTCTATGACTTCACACTCCTGCAATCTGTGACTTCCCACACCTCCATTCTGTGACTTCACACACCTCCATTCTATGACTTCACACACCTTTATTCTTACTTCACAAACACCCATTCTATGACTTCACACACCTCCATTCTATGACTTCACACACCTCCATTCTGTGACTTCACACACTTCCATTCTATGACTTCACACACCTCCATCCTGACTTCACACACCTCCATTCTATGACTTCACACACCTCCATTCTGAATTCACACAGCTCAATTCTGTGACTTCACAAACTTCCATTCTGACTTCACACACTTCCATTGTATGAATTCACACACCTCCATTCTATGACTTCACAAACCTCCATTCTGTGACTTCACACACCTCAATTCTGGCTTCACACACTTCCATTCTATGACTTCACACACTTCCATTCTATGACTTCACACACCTCCATTCTGTGACTTTACACACCTCCATTCTGAGTTCACACACCTCTATTCTGTGATTTCACACACCTCCATTCTGTGACTTCACACACCTCCATTCTGTGACTTCACACACTTCCATTCTATGACTTCACACACCTTTATTGTATGATTTCACACACCTCCATTCTGTGACTTCACAAACCTCCATTCTAGGACCTCACACACCCTCATTCTATGATTTCACACACCTCCATTCTATGACTTCACACATTCATTTTGACTTCACACACCTCCAATATATGACTTCAAACCATCCATTCTGTGACTTCACACACCTCCATTGTATGACTTCACACACTTCCATTCTATGACTTCACACACCACCGTTCTGTGACTTTACACACCTACATTCTGAGTTCACACACCTCTATTCTGGGACTTCCCACACCTCCATTCTGTGACATCACACACCTCCATTCTATGACTTCACAGACTTCGAATGTGTGATTTCACTCACATGCACTCTATGACTTCACACTCCTCCTTTCTATGTCTTCCCACACCTCCTTTCTATGACTTCACCCACCTCCAATCGATGACTACTCACCTCCATTCTGACTTCACACACCTCCATTCTGTGACTTCACACACCTCTATTCTATGAGTTCACATACCTCCATTCTATGACTTCACACATCTTCATTCTTACTTCAGAAACATCCATTCTATGACTTTGAACACCTCCATTCTATGACTTCACAAACCTCCATTCTGTGACTTCACACACATCCATTCTGAGTTCACACAACTCCATTCGGTGACTTCACACACCTCCATTCTGACTTCACACACCTCCATTCTGTGACTTGACACACCTCCATTCTATGATTTCACACACCTCCATTCTGTGACTTCACACACCTCCATTCTGAGTTCACACATCTCCATTCTGTGACTTCTCACACCTCGATTCTGTGACTTCACACACCTCCAATCTGTGACTTCACACACTTCTATTCTATGACTTCACACACCTCAACTCTATGACTTCACACAACTCCATTCTGGGACTTCACACACCTCCATTCTTTGACCTCACACACCCTCATCAATGATTTCACACCTCCATTCTATGATTTCACACATCCATTTTGATTTCACACACCTCCAATATATGACTTCAAACACCTCAATTCTGTGACTTCACACACCTCCATTCTATGACTTCATACCGTCCATTCTGTGACTTCACACACCTCCATTCTATGACTTCACACACTTCCATTCTATGACTTCACACACCTCCATTCTGTGACCTTACACACCTCCATTTTGGGTTCACACACCTCCATTCTGTGACTTCACAGTCCTGCAATCTGTGACTTCCCACACCTCCATTCTGTGACTTCACACACCTCCATTCTATGACTTCACACACCTTAATTCTTACTTCACAAACACCCATTCTATGACTTCACACACCTCCATTCTATGACTTCACACACCTCCATTCTGTGACTTCACACACTTCCATTCTATGACCTCACACACCTCCATCCTGACTTCACACACCTCCATTCTATGACTTCACACACCTCCATTCTGAATTCACACAGCTCAATTCTGTGACTTCACAAACTTCCATTCTGACTTCACACACTTCCATTGTATGAATTCACACACCTCCATTCTATGACTTCACAAACCTCCATTCTGTGACTTCACACACCTCAATTCTGGCTTCACACACTTCCATTCTATGACTTCACACACTTCCATTCTATGACTTCACACACCTCCATTCTGTGACTTTACAAACCTCCATTCTGAGTTCACACACCTCTATTCTATGATTTCACACACCTCCATTCTGTGACTTCACACACCTCCATTCTGTGACTTCACACACTTCCATTCTATGACTTCACACACCTTTATTGTATGATTTCACACACCTCCATTCTGTGACTTCACAAACCTCCATTCTAGGACCTCACACACCCTCATTCTATGATTTCACACACCTCCATTCTATGACTTCACACATTCATTTTGACTTCACACACCTCCAATATATGACTTCAAACCATCCATTCTGTGACTTCACACACCTCCATTGTATGACTTCACACACTTCCATTGTATGACTTCACACACCTCCGTTCTGTGCCTTTACACACCTACATTCTGAGTTCACACACCTCTATTCTGGGACTTCCCACACCTCCATTCTATGACTTCACAGACTTCGAATGTGTGATTTCACTCACATGCACTCTATGACTTCACACTCCTCCTTTCTATGTCTTCCCACACCTCCTTTCTATGAGTTCACCCACCTCCAATCGATGACTACTCACCTCCATTCTGACTTCACACACCTCCATTCTGTGACTTCACACACCTCTATTCTATGAGTTCACATACCTCCATTCTATGACTTCACACATCTTCATTCTTACTTCAGAAACATCCATTCTATGACTTTCCACACCTCCATTCTATGACTTCACAAACCTCCATTCTGTGACTTCACACACATCCATTCTGAGTTCACACAACTCCATTCGGTGACTTCACACACCTCCATTCTGACTTCACACACCTCCATTCTGTGACTTGACACACCTCCATTCTATGATTTCACACACCTCCATTCTGTGACTTCACACAACTCCATTCTATTACTTCACACACCTCCATTCTGTGACTTCACACACCTCCATTCTGAGTTCACACATCTCAATTCTGGGACTTCACAAACCTCCCTTCAGTGACTTCAAAATACTCCATTCTATGACTTCACACATCTACATTCTATGACTTCACACACCTCAATTCTGACTCACACAACTCCATTCTGTGACTTCAAAAACTCCATTCTATGATTTCACATATCTCCATACTATGACTTCACACACCTCCATCTATGACTTCACACACCTCCATTCTGAGTTCACACACCTCAATTCTGTGACTTCACACACCTCCATTCTGACTTCACACACCTCCATTGTATGACTTCACACACCTCCATTCTGTGACTTCACACACCTCCATTCTATGACTTCACAAACTTCCATTGTGACGTCACACACCTCCATTCTATGAGTTCACACACCTCCATTCTATGACTTCACACACCTCCATTCTGACTTCACACACCTCTATTCTAGGACTTCGAACACCTACATTCTGACTTCACACACCTCCATTCTATGTCTTCACAGACCTCGAATATGTGACTTCACTCACCTCCACTCTATAATTCTCACTATTCCATTCTATGATTTCACACGCCTCCATTCTGTGACTTCACACACCTCCATTCTATGACTTCACACCTCCATTCTGACTTCACTCACCTCCATTCTATGACTCACACACCTCCATTCTGACTTCACACACCTCCATTCTGTGACTTGACACACCTCCATTCTATGATTTCACACACCTCTATTCTGTGACTTCACACACCTCCATTCTATTACTTCACACACCACCATTCTGTGACTTCACACACCTCAATTCTGAGTTCACACATCTCCATTCTGTGACTTCTCACACCTCGATTCTGTGACTTCACACACCTCCAATCTGTGACTTCACACACTTCTATTCTATGACTTCACACACCTCAATTCTATGACTTCACACAACTCCATTCTGTGACTTCACACACCTCCATTCTATGACCTCACACACCCTCATTCTATGATTTCACACCTCCATTCTATGATTTCACACATCCATTTTGATTTCACACACCTCCAATATATGACTTCAAACACCTCAATTCTGTGACTTCACACACCTCCATTCTATGACTTCATACCGTCCATTCTGTGACTTCACACACCTCCATTCTATGACTTCACACACTTCCATTCTATGTCTTCACACACCTCCATTTTGTGACCTTACACACCTCCATTCTGGGTTCACACACCTCCATTCTATGACTTCACACTCCTGCAATCTGTGACTTCCCACACCTCCATTCTGTGACTTCACACACCTCCATTCTATGACTTCACACACCTTTATTCTTACTTCACAAACACCCATTCTATGACTTCACACACCTCCATTCTATGACTTCACACACCTCCATTCTGTGACTTCACACACTTCCATTCTATGACTTCACACACCTCCATCCTGACTTCACACACCTCCATTCTATGACTTCACACACCTCCATTCTGAATTCACACAGCTCAATTCTGTGACTTCACAAACTTCCATTCTGACTTCACACACTTCCATTGTATGAATTCACACACCTCCATTCTATGACTTCACAAACCTCCATTCTGTGACTTCACACACCTCAATTCTGGCTTCACACACTTCCATTCTATGACTTCACACACTTCCATTCTATGACTTCACACACCTCCATTCTGTGACTTTACACACCTCCATTCTGAGTTCACACACCTCTATTCTGTGATTTCACACACCTCCATTCTGTGACTTCACACACCTCCATTCTGTGACTTCACACACTTCCATTCTATGACTTCACACACCTTTATTGTATGATTTCACACACCTCCATTCTGTGACTTCACAAACCTCCATTCTAGGACCTCACACACCCTCATTCTATGATTTCACACACCTCCATTCTATGACTTCACACATTCATTTTGACTTCACACACCTCCAATATATGACTTCAAACCATCCATTCTGTGACTTCACACACCTCCATTGTATGACTTCACACACTTCCATTCTATGACTTCACACACCACCGTTCTGTGACTTTACACACCTACATTCTGAGTTCACACACCTCTATTCTGGGACTTCCCACACCTCCATTCTGTGACATCACACACCTCCATTCTATGACTTCACAGACTTCGAATGTGTGATTTCACTCACATGCACTCTATGACTTCACACTCCTCCTTTCTATGTCTTCCCACACCTCCTTTCTATGACTTCACCCACCTCCAATCGATGACTACTCACCTCCATTCTGACTTCACACACCTCCATTCTGTGACTTCACACACCTCTATTCTATGAGTTCACATACCTCCATTCTATGACTTCACACATCTTCATTCTTACTTCAGAAACATCCATTCTATGACTTTGAACACCTCCATTCTATGACTTCACAAACCTCCATTCTGTGACTTCACACACATCCATTCTGAGTTCACACAACTCCATTCGGTGACTTCACACACCTCCATTCTGACTTCACACACCTCCATTCTGTGACTTGACACACCTCCATTCTATGATTTCACACACCTCCATTCTGTGACTTCACACACCTCCATTCTGAGTTCACACATCTCCATTCTGTGACTTCTCACACCTCGATTCTGTGACTTCACACACCTCCAATCTGTGACTTCACACACTTCTATTCTATGACTTCACACACCTCAACTCTATGACTTCACACAACTCCATTCTGGGACTTCACACACCTCCATTCTTTGACCTCACACACCCTCATCAATGATTTCACACCTCCATTCTATGATTTCACACATCCATTTTGATTTCACACACCTCCAATATATGACTTCAAACACCTCAATTCTGTGACTTCACACACCTCCATTCTATGACTTCATACCGTCCATTCTGTGACTTCACACACCTCCATTCTATGACTTCACACACTTCCATTCTATGACTTCACACACCTCAATTCTGTGACCTTACACACCTCCATTCTGGGTTCACACACCTCCATTCTGTGACTTCACAGTCCTGCAATCTGTGACTTCCACACCTCCATTCTGTGACTTCACACACCTCCATTCTATGACTTCACACACCTTTATTCTTACTTCACAAACACCCATTCTATGACTTCACACACCTCCATTCTATGACTTCACACACCTCCATTCTGTGACTTCACACACTTCCATTCTATGACTTCACACACCTCCATCCTGACTTCACACACCTCCATTCTATGACTTCACACACCTCCATTCTGAATTCACACAGCTCAATTCTGTGACTTCACAAACTTCCATTCTGACTTCACACACTTCCATTGTATGAATTCACACACCTCCATTCTATGACTTCACAAACCTCCATTCTGTGACTTCACACACCTCAATTCTGGCTTCACACACTTCCATTCTATGACTTCACACACTTCCATTCTATGACTTCACACGCCTCCATTCTCTGACTTCACACACCTCCATTCTGAGTTCACACACCTCTATTCTGTGATTTCACACACCTCCATTCTGGGACTTCACACACCTCCATTCTGTGACTTCACACACTTCCATTCTATGACTTCACACACCTTTATTGTATGATTTCACACACCTCCATTCTGTGACTTCACAAACCTCCATTCTAGGACCTCACACACCCTCATTCTATGATTTCACACACCTCCATTCTATGACTTCACACATTCATTTTGACTTCACACACCTCCAATATATGACTTCAAACCGTCCATTCTGTGACTTCACACACCTCCATTGTATGACTTCACACACTTCCATTCTATGACTTCACACACCTCCATTCTGTGACTATACACACCTCCATTCTGAGTTCACACACCTCTATTCTGGGACTTCACACACCTCCAATCTGTGACTTCCCACACCTCCATTCTGTGACATCACACACCTCCATTCTATGACTTCACACACCTTTATTCTTACTTCACAAACACCCATTCTATGACTTCACACACCTCCATTCTATGACTTCACACACCTCCATTCCTTGACTTCACACACTTCCATTCTATGACTTCACACACCTCCATCCTGACTTCACACACCTCCATTCTATGACTTCACACACCTCCATTCTGAATTCACACAGCTCAATTCTGTGACTTCACAAACTTCCATTCTGACTTCACACACTTCCATTGTATGAATTCACACACCTCCATTCTATGACTTCACAAACCTCCATTCTGTGATTTCACACACCTCAATTCTGGCTTCACACATTTCCATTCTATGACTTCACACACTTCCATTCTATGACTTCACACGCCTCCATTCTCTGACTTCACACACCTCCATTCTGAGTTTACACACCTCTATTCTGTGATTTCACACACCTCCAATCTGTGACTTCACACACCTCCATTCTGTGACTTCACACACTTCCATTCTATGACTTCACACACCTTTATTGTATGATTTCACACACCTCCATTCTGTGACTTCACAAACCTCCATTCTAGGACCTCACACACCCTCATTCTATGATTTCACACACCTCCATTCTATGACTTCACACATTCATTTTGACTTCACACACCTCCAATATATGACTTCAAACCGTCCATTCTGTGACTTCACAAACCTCCATTGTATGACTTCACACACTTCCATTCTATGACTTCACACACCTCCAATCTGTGACTTTACACACCTCCATTCTCAGTTCACACACCTCCATTCTATGACTTCACAGACTTCGAATGTGTGATTTCACTCACATGCACTCTATGACTTCACACTCCTCCTTTCTATGTCTTCCCACACCTCCTTTCTATGACATCACCCACCTTCAATCGATGACTACTCACCTCCATTCTGACTTCACACACCTCCATTCTGTGACTTCACACACCTCCATTCTATGAGTTCACTCACCACCATTCTATGACTTCACACACCTCCATTGTGACTACACCCACCTCCATTCTATGACTTCACACACCTCCATTCTATGACTTCATACACCTCCCTTCTGAATTCACACAGCTGAATTCTGTGACTTCACAAAATTCCATTCTGACTTCACACACCTCCATTGTATGTATTCACACACCTCCATTCTGTGACTTCACACACTTCCATTCTGACGTCGCACACCTCCTTTCTATGAGTTCACACACCTCCATTCTATGACTTCACACACCTCCATTCTGACTTCACAAACCTCTATTCTATGAATTCGCACACCTCCATTCTGACATAACACACCTCCAATCTATGACTTCACAGACCTCGAATCTGTGACTTCACTCACCTCCACTCTATGACTTCACACTACTCCATTCTATGACTTCCCACACCTCCTTTCTATGACTTTACCCACCTTCATTCTATGACTTCACACCTCCATTCTGACTTCACACATTTCCATTCGGTGACTTCACACACCTCCATTCAATGACTTCACACACCTCCATTCTATGACTTCACACACCTTCATTCTTACTTCAGAAACATCCATTCTATGACCTCACACACCTCCATCTATGACTTCCCAAACCTCCATTCTGTGACTTCACACACCTCCATACTGAGTTCACAAAACTCCATTCGGTGACTTAACACACCTCCATTCTGACTTCACACACGTCCATTCTATGACTTCACACACTTCCATTCTATGACTTCACACACCTAATTTCTATGACTTCACACACCTCCATTCTATGACTTCACACACCTAATTTCTATGACTTCACCCACCTCCATTCTATGACTTCACACCTCCATTCTGACTTCACATACCTCCATTCTGTGACTTCACACACCTCAATTCTGGCTTCACACACTTCCATTCTATGACTTCACACACTTCCATTCTATGACTTCACACGCCTCCATTCTCTGACTTCACACACCTCCATTCTGAGTTCACACACCTCTATTCTGTGATTTCACACACCTCCATTCTGTGACTTCACACACCTCCATTCTGTGACTTCACACACTTCCATTCTATGACTTCACACACCTTTATTGTATGATTTCACACACCTCCATTCTGTGACTTCACAAACCTCCATTCTATGACCTCACACACCCTCATTCTATGATTTCACACACCTCCATTCTATGACTTCACACATTCATTTTGACTTCACACACCTCCAATATATGACTTCAAACCGTCCATTCTGTGACTTCACACACCTCCATTCTATAACCTCACACACCCTCATTCTATGATTTCACACCTCCATTCTATGATTTCACACATCCATTTTGATTTCACACACCTCCAATATATGACTTCAAACACCTCAATTCTGTGACTTCACACACCTCCATTCTATGACTTCATACCGTCCATTCTGTGACTTCACACACCTCCATTCTATGACTTCACACACTTCCATTCTATGACTTCACACACCTCCATTCTGTGACCTTACACACCTCCATTCTGGGTTCACACACCTCCATTCTGTGACTTCACACTCCTGCAATCTGTGACTTCCCACACCTCCATTCTGTGACTTCACACACCTCCATTCTATGACTTCACACACCTTTATTCTTACTTCACAAACACCCATTCTATGTCTTCACACACCTCCATTCTATGACTTCACACACCTCCATTCTGTGACTTCACACACTTCCATTCTATGACTTCACACACCTCCATCCTGACTTCACACACCTCCATTCTATGACTTCACACACCTCCATTCTGAATTCACACAGCTCAATTCTGTGACTTCACAAACTTCCATTCTGACTTCACACACTTCCATTGTATGAATTTACACACCTCCATTCTATGACTTCACAAAACTCCATTCTGTGACTTCACACACCTCAATTCTGGCTTCACACACTTCCATTCTATGACTTCACACACTTCCATTCTATGTCTTCACACGCCTCCATTCTCTGACTTCACACACCTCCATTCTGAGTTCACACACCTCTATTCTGTGATTACACACACCTCCATTCTGTGACTTCACACACCTCCATTCTGTGACTTCACACACTTCCATTCTATGACTTCACACACCTTTATTGTATGATTTCACACACCTCCATTCTGTGACTTCACAAACCTCCATTCTAGGACCTCACACACCCTCATTCTATGATTTCACACACCTCCATTCTATGACTTCACACATTCATTTTGACTTCACACACCTCCAATATATGACTTCAAACCGTCCATTCTGTGACTTCACACACCTCCATTGTATGACTTCACACACTTCCATTCTATGACTTCACACACCTCCATTCTGTGACTTTACACACCTCCCTTCTGAGTTCACACACCTCTATTCTGGGACTTCACACACCTCCAATCTGTGACTTCCCACACCTCCATTCTGTGACATCACACACCTCCATTCTATGACTTCACAGACTTCGAATGTGTGATTTCACTCACATGCACTCTATGACTTCACACTCCTCCTTTCTAAGTCTTCCCACACCTCCTTTCTATGACTTCACCCACCTCCAATCGATGACTACTCACCTCCATTCTGACTTCACACACCTCCATTCTGTGACTTCACACACCTCCATTCTATGAGTTCACTCACCTCCATTCTATGACTTCACAAACCTCCATTGTGACTACACCCACTTCCATTCTATGAGTTCACACACCTCCATTCTGACTTCACACACCTCCATTCTATGACTTCACACACCTCCCTTCTGAATTCACACAGCTGAATTCTGTGACTTCACAAAATTCCATTCTGACTTCACACACCTCCATTGTATGTATTCACACACCTCCATTCTGTGACTTCACACACTTCCATTGTGACGTCACACACCCCCTTTCTATGAGTTCACACACCTCCATTCTATGACTTCACACACCTCCATTCTGACTTCACAAACCTCTATTCTATGAATTCGCACACCTCCATTCTGACATCACACACCTCCAATCTATGACTTCACAGACCTCGAATCTGTGACTTCACTCACCTCCACTCTATGACTTCACACCCCTCCATTCTATGACTTCACACACTTCCATTCTATGACTTCACACACCTCCATTCTGTGACCTTACACACCTCCATTTTGGGTTCACACACCTCCATTCTGTGACTTCACAGTCCTGCAATCTGTGACTTCCCACACCTCCATTCTGTGACTTCACACACCTCCATTCTATGACTTCACACACCTTTATTCTTACTTCACAAACACCCATTCTATGACTTCACACACCTCCATTCTATGACTTCACACACCTCCATTCTGTGACTTCACACACTTCCATTCTATGACTTCACACACCTCCATCCTGACTTCACACACCTCCATTCTATGACTTCACACACCTCCATTCTGAATTCACACAGCTCAATTCTGTGACTTCACAAACTTCCATTCTGACTTCACACACTTCCATTGTATGAATTCACACACCTCCATTCTATGACTTCACAAACCTCAATTCTGTGACTTCACACACCTCCATTCTATGACCTCACACACTTCCATTGTTACGTCACACACCTCCATTCTATGAGTTCACACACCTCCATTCTGACTTCACACACCTCCATTCTATGACTTAACACACCTCCATTCTGAGTTCACACACCTCCATTCTGTGGCTTCACACACCTCCATTCAATGACTTCACACACCTACATTTTTTGACTTCACACACCTCCAATCTGACATCACACACCTCCATTCTATGATTTCACAGACCTCGAATCTGTGATTTCACTCACCTACACTCTATCACTTCACACTCCTCCATTCTATGACTTCCCACACGTCCGTTTTATGAATTCACCCACTTCCAATCTATGACTACTCACCTCCATTCTGACTTCACACACCTCCATTCTGTGACTTCACACACCTCCATTCTATAACTTCACACACCTCCATTCTATGACTTCACACACCTCCATTCTATGACTTCACATACCTCTACTCTTTGACTTCACACACCTAAATTCTGAGTTGACACACCTCCATTCTGTGACTTCACACACCTCCATTCTGACTTCACACAGCTCCATTCTATCACTTCACAAACCTAAATTCTTTGACATCACACACCTCCATTCTAAGACTTCACACACCTTCATTCTTACTTTACAAACATCCATTCTATATCTTCACACCTCCGTTCTATGACTTTACACACCTCCATTCTGTGACTTCACATACTTCAATTCTATGACTTCACACACCTCAATTCTGTGACTTCACACACTTCCATTCTATGACTTCACACACTTCCATTGTGACGTCACACACGTCCATTCTATGAGTTCACACACCTGCATTCTGACTTCACACACCTCCATTCTATGAGTTCACACACCTCCATTCTGACTTCACACACCTCCATTCTGTGACTTCACACACCTCCATTCTATGACTTCACACACCTCCATTCTATGACTTCACACACCTTCATTCTTACTTCAGAAACATCCATTCTATGACTTCACACACTTCCTTTCTATGACTTCACAAACCTCCATTCTGTGACTTCACACACCTCCATTCTGACTTCACACACATCCATTCTATGACTTCACACACTTCCATTCTATGACTTCACACACCTCCATTCTCTGACATCACACACCTCCATTCTGAGTTCACACACCTCTATTCTGTGATTTCACACACCTCCATTCTGTGACTTCACACACCTCCATTCTGTGACTTCACACACCTCCATTCTGTGACTTCACACACCTCCATTCTATGACTTCACACACCTCCATTCTGAATTCACACAGCTCAATTCTGTGACTTCACACACCTCAATTCTGGCTTCACACACTTCCATTGTATGACTTCACACACCTCCATTCTATGACTTCACAAACCTCCATTCTCTGACTTCACACACCTCCATTCTGAGTTCACACACCTCTATTCTGTGATTTCACACACCTCCATTCTGTGACTTCACACACCTCCATTCTGTGACTTCACACACTTCCATTCTATGACTTCACACACCTTTATTGTATGATTTCACACACCTCCATTCTGTGACTTCACAAACCTCCATTCTAGGACCTCACACACCCTCATTCTATGATTTCACACACCTCCATTCTATGACTTCACACATTCATTTTGACTTCACACACCTCCAATATATGACTTCAAACCGTCCATTCTGTGACTTCACACACCTCCATTGTATGACTTCACACACTTCCATTCTATGACTTCACACACCTCCATTCTGTGACTTTACACACCTCCATTCTGAGTTCACACACCTCTATTCTGGGACTTCACATACCTCCAATCTGTGACTTCCCACACCTCCATTCTGTGACATCACACACCTCCATTCTATGACTTCACAGACTTCGAATGTGTGATTTCACTCACATGCACTCTATGACTTCACACTCCTCCTTTCTATGTCTTCCCACACCTCCTTTCTATGACTTCACCCACCTCCAATCGATGACTACTCACCTCCATTCTGACTTCACACACCTCCATTCTGTGACTTCACACACCTCCATTCTATGAGTTCACTCACCTCCATTCTATGACTTCACACACCTCCATTGTGACTACACCCACCTCCATTCTATGAGTTCACACACCTCCATTCTTACTTCACACACCTCCATTCTATGAATTCACACACCTCCCTTCTGAATTCACACAGCTGAATTCTGTGACTTCACAAAATTCCATTCTGACTTCACACACCTCCATTGTATGTATTCACACACCTCCATTCTGTGACTTCACACACTTCCATTGTGACGTCACACACCTCCTTTCTATGAGTTCACACAACTCCATTCTATGACTTCACACACCTCCATTCTGACTTCACAAACCTCTATTCTATGAATTCGCACACCTCCATTCTGACATCACACACCTCCAATCTATGACTTCACAGACCTCGAATGTGTGACTTCACTCACCTCCACTCTATGACTTCACACTACTCCATTCTATGACTTCCCACACCTCCTTTCTATGACTTTACCCACCTTCATTCTATGACTTCACACCTCCATTCTGACTTCACACATTTCCATTCAGTGACTTCACACACCTCCATTCAATGACTTCACACACCTCCATTGTATGACTTCACACACCTTCATTCTTACTTCAGAAACATCCATTCTATGACCTCACACACCTCCATCTATGACTTCCCAAACCTCCATTCTGTGACTTCACACACCTCCATACTGAGTTCACAAAACTCCATTCGGTTACTTATCACACCTCCATTCTGACTTCACACACGTCCATTCTATGACTTCACACACTTCCATTCTATGACTTCACACACGTAATTTCTATGACTTCACACACCTCCATTCTATGACTTCACACACCTAATTTCTATGACTTCACCCACCTCCATTCTATGACTTCACACCTCCATTCTGACTTCACATACCTCCATTCTGTGACTTCACACACCTCCATTCTATGACTTCACAAACTTCCATTGTGACGTCACGCGCCTCCATTGTATGAGTTCACACACCTCCATTCTATGACTTCAATCACCTCCATTCTGTGACTTCACACACCTCCTTTCTGAGTTGACACACCTCCTTTCTATGAATTTACACACCTACAATCTGAATTCACACATCTCCATTCTATGACTTCACGCACCTCCATTCTATGACTTCACACACCTCCATTCTCCGAGTTCACACCCCTCTAATTTGATTTCTCATACCTCCATTCTATGACTTCACAAACCTCCCTTCGGTGATTTCACAATACTCCATTCTATGACTTCACACATCTACATTCTATGACTTCACACACCTCAATTCTGACTCACACAACTCCATTCTGTGACATCACAAAACTCCATTCTATCATTTCACATATCTCCATATTATGACTTCACACACCTCCATCTATGACTTCACACACCTCCATTCTGAGTTCACACACCTCCATTCTGTGACTTCACACACCTCCATTCTGACTTCACACACCTCCATTGTATGACTTCACACACTTCCATTCAGTGACTTCACGCACCTCCATTCTATGACTTCACAAACTTCCATTGTGACGTCAAACACCTCCATTATACGAGTTCACACGCCTCCATTCTGTGACTTCACACACCTCCATTCTGACTTCACACACCTCTATTCTATGACTTCGAACACCTACATTCTGTCTTCACACACCTCCTTTCTATGACTTCACAGACCTCGAATCTTTGACTTCACTCACCTCCACTCTATGACTTCACACTTCTCCATTGTATGACTTCCCACACCTAATTTCTGTGACTTCACCCACCTCCATTCTATGACTTCACACCTCCATTCTGACTACACACACCTCCATTCTATGCCTTTACACACCTCCATTCTGACTTCACACACCTCCATTCTGTGACTTCACACACCTCATTCTATGATTTCACACAACTCCATTCTGTGACTTCACAAACCTCCATTCTATGATTTCACCCACCTCCATCTATGACTTCACACACCTCCATTCTATGATTTCACAGACCTCGAATCTGTGATTTCACTCACCTGCACTCTATCACTTCACACTCCTCCATTCTATGACTTCCCACACGTCCGTTTTATGAATTCACCCACTTCCAATCTATGACTACTCACCTCCATTCTGACTTCACACACCTCCATTCTGTGACTTCACACACCTCCATTCTATAACTTCACACACCTCCATTCTATGACTTCACACACCTCCATTCTATGACTTCACATACCTCTACTCTTTGACTTCACACACCTAAATTCTGAGTTGACACACCTCCATTCTGTGACTTCACACACCTCCATTCTGACTTCACACAGCTCCATTCTATCACTTCACAAACCTAAATTCTTTGACATCACACACCTCCATTCTAAGACTTCACACACCTTCATTCTTACTTTACAAACATCCATTCTATATCTTCACACCTCCGTTCTATGACTTTACACACCTCCATTCTGTGACTTCACATACTTCAATTCTATGACTTCACACACCTCAATTCTGTGACTTCACACACTTCCATTCTATGACTTCACACACTTCCATTGTGACGTCACACACGTCCATTCTATGAGTTCACACACCTGCATTCTGACTTCACACACCTCCATTCTATGAGTTCACACACCTCCATTCTGACTTCACACACCTCCATTCTGTGACTTCACACACCTCCATTCTATGACTTCACACACCTCCATTCTATGACTTCACACACCTTCATTCTTACTTCAGAAACATCCATTCTATGACTTCACACACTTCCTTTCTATGACTTCACAAACCTCCATTCTGTGACTTCACACACCTCCATTCTGACTTCACACACATCCATTCTATGACTTCACACACTTCCATTCTATGACTTCACACACCTCCATTCTCTGACATCACACACCTCCATTCTGAGTTCACACACCTCTATTCTGTGATTTCACACACCTCCATTCTGTGACTTCACACACCTCCATTCTGTGACTTCACACACCTCCATTCTGTGACTTCACACACCTCCATTCTATGACTTCACACACCTCCATTCTGAATTCACACAGCTCAATTCTGTGACTTCACACACCTCAATTCTGGCTTCACACACTTCCATTGTATGACTTCACACACCTCCATTCTATGACTTCACAAACCTCCATTCTCTGACTTCACACACCTCCATTCTGAGTTCACACACCTCTATTCTGTGATTTCACACACCTCCATTCTGTGACTTCACACACCTCCATTCTGTGACTTCACACACTTCCATTCTATGACTTCACACACCTTTATTGTATGATTTCACACACCTCCATTCTGTGACTTCACAAACCTCCATTCTAGGACCTCACACACCCTCATTCTATGATTTCACACACCTCCATTCTATGACTTCACACATTCATTTTGACTTCACACACCTCCAATATATGACTTCAAACCGTCCATTCTGTGACTTCACACACCTCCATTGTATGACTTCACACACTTCCATTCTATGACTTCACACACCTCCATTCTGTGACTTTACACACCTCCATTCTGAGTTCACACACCTCTATTCTGGGACTTCACATACCTCCAATCTGTGACTTCCCACACCTCCATTCTGTGACATCACACACCTCCATTCTATGACTTCACAGACTTCGAATGTGTGATTTCACTCACATGCACTCTATGACTTCACACTCCTCCTTTCTATGTCTTCCCACACCTCCTTTCTATGACTTCACCCACCTCCAATCGATGACTACTCACCTCCATTCTGACTTCACACACCTCCATTCTGTGACTTCACACACCTCCATTCTATGAGTTCACTCACCTCCATTCTATGACTTCACACACCTCCATTGTGACTACACCCACCTCCATTCTATGAGTTCACACACCTCCATTCTTACTTCACACACCTCCATTCTATGAATTCACACACCTCCCTTCTGAATTCACACAGCTGAATTCTGTGACTTCACAAAATTCCATTCTGACTTCACACACCTCCATTGTATGTATTCACACACCTCCATTCTGTGACTTCACACACTTCCATTGTGACGTCACACACCTCCTTTCTATGAGTTCACACAACTCCATTCTATGACTTCACACACCTCCATTCTGACTTCACAAACCTCTATTCTATGAATTCGCACACCTCCATTCTGACATCACACACCTCCAATCTATGACTTCACAGACCTCGAATGTGTGACTTCACTCACCTCCACTCTATGACTTCACACTACTCCATTCTATGACTTCCCACACCTCCTTTCTATGACTTTACCCACCTTCATTCTATGACTTCACACCTCCATTCTGACTTCACACATTTCCATTCAGTGACTTCACACACCTCCATTCAATGACTTCACACACCTCCATTGTATGACTTCACACACCTTCATTCTTACTTCAGAAACATCCATTCTATGACCTCACACACCTCCATCTATGACTTCCCAAACCTCCATTCTGTGACTTCACACACCTCCATACTGAGTTCACAAAACTCCATTCGGTTACTTATCACACCTCCATTCTGACTTCACACACGTCCATTCTATGACTTCACACACTTCCATTCTATGACTTCACACACGTAATTTCTATGACTTCACACACCTCCATTCTATGACTTCACACACCTAATTTCTATGACTTCACCCACCTCCATTCTATGACTTCACACCTCCATTCTGACTTCACATACCTCCATTCTGTGACTTCACACACCTCCATTCTATGACTTCACAAACTTCCATTGTGACGTCACGCGCCTCCATTGTATGAGTTCACACACCTCCATTCTATGACTTCAATCACCTCCATTCTGTGACTTCACACACCTCCTTTCTGAGTTGACACACCTCCTTTCTATGAATTTACACACCTACAATCTGAATTCACACATCTCCATTCTATGACTTCACGCACCTCCATTCTATGACTTCACACACCTCCATTCTCCGAGTTCACACCCCTCTAATTTGATTTCTCATACCTCCATTCTATGACTTCACAAACCTCCCTTCGGTGATTTCACAATACTCCATTCTATGACTTCACACATCTACATTCTATGACTTCACACACCTCAATTCTGACTCACACAACTCCATTCTGTGACATCACAAAACTCCATTCTATCATTTCACATATCTCCATATTATGACTTCACACACCTCCATCTATGACTTCACACACCTCCATTCTGAGTTCACACACCTCCATTCTGTGACTTCACACACCTCCATTCTGACTTCACACACCTCCATTGTATGACTTCACACACTTCCATTCAGTGACTTCACGCACCTCCATTCTATGACTTCACAAACTTCCATTGTGACGTCAAACACCTCCATTATACGAGTTCACACGCCTCCATTCTGTGACTTCACACACCTCCATTCTGACTTCACACACCTCTATTCTATGACTTCGAACACCTACATTCTGTCTTCACACACCTCCTTTCTATGACTTCACAGACCTCGAATCTTTGACTTCACTCACCTCCACTCTATGACTTCACACTTCTCCATTGTATGACTTCCCACACCTAATTTCTGTGACTTCACCCACCTCCATTCTATGACTTCACACCTCCATTCTGACTACACACACCTCCATTCTATGCCTTTACACACCTCCATTCTGACTTCACACACCTCCATTCTGTGACTTCACACACCTCATTCTATGATTTCACACAACTCCATTCTGTGACTTCACAAACCTCCATTCTATGATTTCACCCACCTCCATCTATGACTTCACACACCTCCATTCTATGATTTCACAGACCTCGAATCTGTGATTTCACTCACCTGCACTCTATCACTTCACACTCCTCCATTCTATGACTTCCCACACGTCCGTTTTATGAATTCACCCACTTCCAATCTATGACTACTCACCTCCATTCTGACTTCACACACCTCCATTCTGTGACTTCACACACCTCCATTCTGTAACTTCACACACCTCCATTCTATGACTTCACACACCTCCATTCTATGACTTCACACACCTCTATTCTTTGACTACACACACCTAAATTCTGAGTTGACACACCTCCATTCTGTGACTTCACACACCTCCATTCTGACTTCACACAGCTCCATTCTATGACTTCACAGACCTAAATTCTTTGACATCACACACCTCCATTCTAAGACTTCACACACCTTCATTCTTACTTTACAAACATCCATTCTATATCTTCACACACCTCCGTTCTATGACTTTACACACCTCCATTCTGTGACTTCACATACTTCAGTTCTATGACTTCACACACCTCAATTCTGTGACTTCACACACTTCCATTCTATGACTTCACACACTTCCATTGTGACGTCACACACCTCCATTCTATGAGTTCACACACCTGCATTCTGACTTCACACACCTCCATTCTATGAGTTCACACACCTCCATTCTGACTTCACACACCTCCATTCTGTGACTTCACACACCTCCATTCTATGACTTCACACACCTCCATTCTATGACTTCACACACCTTCATTCTTACTTCAGAAACATCCATTCTATGACTTCACACACTTCCTTTCTATGACTTCACAAACCTCCATTCTGTGACTTCACACACCTCCATTCTGACTTCACACACATCCATTCTATGACTTCACACACTTCCATTCTATGACTTCACACACCTCCATTCTCTGACATCACACACCTCCATTCTGAGTTCACACACCTCTATTCTGTGATTTCACACACCTCCATTCTGTGACTTCACACACCTCCATTCTGTGACTTCACACACTTCCATTCTATGACTTCACACACCTTCATTCTATGATTTCACACACCTCCATTCTGTGACTTCACAAACCTCCATTCTATGACCTCACACACCCTCATTCTATGATTTCACACACCTCCATTCTATGATTTCACACATCCATTTTGACTTCACACACCTCCAATATATGACTTCAAACACCTCAATTCTGTGAGTTCACACACCTCCATTCTATGCCTTCAAACCGTCCATTCTGTGACTTCACAGACCTCCATTCTATGACTTCAAACCGTCCATTCAGTGACTTTACACACCTCCATTCTGAGTTCACACTCCTCAATTCTGGGACTTCACAAACCTCCCTTCAGTGACTTCACAATACTCCATTCTATGACTTCACACATCTACATTCTATGACTTCACACACCTCAATTCTGACTCACACAACTCCATTCTGTGACTTCAAAAACTCCATTCTATGATTTCACATATCTCCGTACTATGACTTCACACACCTCCATCTATGACTTCACACACCTCCATTCTGAGTTCACACACCTCCATTCTGTGACTTCACACACCTCCATTCTGACTTCACACACCTCCATTGTATGACTTCACACACCTCCATTGTATGACTTCACACACTTCCATTCAGTGACTTCACGCACCTCCATTCTATGACTTCACAAACTTCCATTGTGACGTCAAACACCTCCATTATACGAGTTCACACGCCTCCATTCTGTGACTTCACACACCTCCATTCTGACTTCACACACCTCTATTCTATGACTTCGAACACCTACATTCTGTCTTCACACACCTCCATTCTATGACTTCACAGACCTCGAATCTTTGACTTCACTCACCTCCACTCTATGACTTCACACTTCTCCATTGTATGACTTCCCACACCTAATTTCTGTGACTTCACCCACCTCCATTCTATGACTTCACACCTCCATTCTGACTACACACACCTCCATTCTATGCCTTTACACACCTCCATTCTGACTTCACACACCTCCATTCTGTGACTTCACACACCTCATTCTATGATTTCACACACCTCCATTCTGTGACTTCACAAACCTCCATTCTATGATTTCACCCACCTCCATTCTATGACTTCACACACCTCCATTCTATGATTTCACAGACCTCGAATCTGTGATTTCACTCACCTGCACTCTATCACTTCACACTCCTCCATTCTATGACTTCCCACACGTCCGTTTTATGAATTCACCCACTTCCAATCTATGACTACTCACCTCCATTCTGACTTCACACACCTCCATTCTGTGACTTCACACACCTCCATTCTATAACTTCACACACCTCCATTCTATGACTTCACACACCTCCATTCTATGACTTCACACACCTCTATTCTTTGACTACACACACCTAAATTCTGAGTTGACACACCTCCATTCTGTGACTTCACACACCTCCATTCTGACTTCACACAGCTCCATTCTATGACTTCACAAACCTAAATTCTTTGACATCACACACCTCCATTCTAAGACTTCACACACCTTCATTCTTACTTTACAAACATCCATTCTATATCTTCACACACCTCCGTTCTATGACTTTACACACCTCCATTCTGTGACTTCACATACTTCAGTTCTATGACTTCACACACCTCAATTCTGTGACTTCACACACTTCCATTCTATGACTTCACACACTTCCATTGTGACGTCACACACCTCCATTCTATGAGTTCACACACCTGCATTCTGACTTCACACACCTCCATTCTATGAGTTCACACACCTCCATTCTGACTTCACACACCTCCATTCTGTGACTTCACACACCTCCATTCTATGACTTCACACACCTCCATTCTATGACTTCACACACCTTCATTCTTACTTCAGAAACATCCATTCTATGACTTCACACACTTCCTTTCTATGACTTCACAAACCTCCATTCTGTGACTTCACACACCTCCATTCTGACTTCACACACATCCATTCTATGACTTCACACACTTCCATTCTATGACTTCACACACCTCCATTCTCTGACATCACACACCTCCATTCTGAGTTCACACACCTCTATTCTGTGATTTCACACACCTCCATTCTGTGACTTCACACACCTCCATTCTGTGACTTCACACACTTCCATTCTATGACTTCACACACCTTCATTCTATGATTTCACACACCTCCATTCTGTGACTTCACAAACCTCCATTCTATGACCTCACACACCCTCATTCTATGATTTCACACACCTCCATTCTATGATTTCACACATCCATTTTGACTTCACACACCTCCAATATATGACTTCAAACACCTCAATTCTGTGAGTTCACACACCTCCATTCTATGCCTTCAAACCGTCCATTCTGTGACTTCACAGACCTCCATTCTATGACTTCAAACCGTCCATTCTGTGACTTTACACACCTCCATTCTGAGTTCACACACCTCAATTCTGGGACTTCACAAACCTCCCTTCAGTGACTTCACAATACTCCATTCTATGACTTCACACATCTACATTCTATGACTTCACACACCTCAATTCTGACTCACACAACTCCATTCTGTGACTTCAAAAACTCCATTCTATGATTTCACATATCTCCATACTATGACTTCACACACCTCCATCTATGACTTCACACACCTCCATTCTGAGTTCACACACCTCCATTCTGTGACTTCACACACCTCCATTCTGACTTCACACACCTCCATTGTATGACTTCACACACCTCCATTCTGTGACTTCACACACCTCCATTCTATGACTTCACACACCTCCATTCTATGACTTCACACACCTTCATTCTTACTTCAGAAACATCCATTCTATGACTTCACACACTTCCTTTCTATGACTTCACAAACCTCCATTCTGTGACTTCACACACCTCCATTCTGACTTCACACACATCCATTCTATGACTTCACACACTTCCATTCTATGACTTCACACACCTCCATTCTCTGACATCACACACCTCCATTCTGAGTTCACACACCTCTATTCTGTGATTTCACACACCTCCATTCTGTGACTTCACACACCTCCATTCTGTGACTTCACACACTTCCATTCTATGACTTCACACACCTTCATTCTATGATTTCACACACCTCCATTCTGTGACTTCACAAACCTCCATTCTATGACCTCACACACCCTCATTCTATGATTTCACACACCTCCATTCTATGATTTCACACATCCATTTTGACTTCACACACCTCCAATATATGACTTCAAACACCTCAATTCTGTGAGTTCACACACCTCCATTCTATGCCTTCAAACCGTCCATTCTGTGACTTCACAGACCTCCATTCTATGACTTCAAACCGTCCATTCTGTGACTTTACACACCTCCATTCTGAGTTCACACACCTCAATTCTGGGACTTCACAAACCTCCCTTCAGTGACTTCACAATACTCCATTCTATGACTTCACACATCTACATTCTATGACTTCACACACCTCAATTCTGACTCACACAACTCCATTCTGTGACTTCAAAAACTCCATTCTATGATTTCACATATCTCCATACTATGACTTCACACACATCCATCTATGACTTCACACACCTCCATTCTGAGTTCACACACCTCCATTCTGTGACTTCACACACCTCCATTCTGACTTCACACACCTCCATTGTATGACTTCACACACCTCCATTCTGTGACTTCACACACCTCCATTCTATGACTTCACAAACTTCCATTGTGACGTCACACACCTCCATTCTATGAGTTCACACACCTCCATTCCATGACTTCACACACCTCCATTCTGACTTCACACACCTCTATTCTAGAACTTCGAACATCTACATTCTGACTTCACACACCTCCATTCTATGACTTCACAGACCTCGAATATGTGACTTCACTCACCTCCACTCTATAATTCTCACTACTCCATTCTATGATTTCACACGCCTCCATTCTGTGACTTCACACACCTCCATTCTATGACTTCACACCTCGATTCTGACTTCACTCTCCTCCATTCTATGACTTCACACACCTCCATTCTGACTTCACACACCTCCATTCTGTGACTTGACACACCTCCATTCTATGATTGCACACACCTCCATTCTGTGACTTCACACACCTCCATTCTATTACTTCACACACCTCCATTCTGTGACTTCACACACCTCCATTCTGAGTTCACACATCTCCATTCTGTGACTTCTCTAACCTCGATTCTGTGACTTCACACACCTCCAATCTGTGACTTCACACACTTCTATTCTATGACTTCACACACCTCAATTCTATGACTTCACACAACTCCATTCTGTGACTTCACACACCTCCATTCTATGACCTCACACACCCTCATTCTATGATTTCACACCTCCATTCTATGATTTCACACATCCATTTTGATTTCACACACCTCCAATATATGACTTCAAACACCTCAATTCTGTGACTTCACACACCTCCATTCTATGACTTCATACCATCCATTCTGTGACTTCACACACCTCCATTCTATGACTTCACACACTTCCATTCTATGACTTCACACACCTCCATTCTGTGACCTTACACACCTCCATTTTGGGTTCACACACCTCCATTCTGTGACTTCACAGTCCTGCAATCTGTGACTTCCCACACCTCCATTCTGTGACTTCACACACCTCCATTCTATGACTTCACACACCTTTATTCTTACTTCACAATCACCCATTCTATGACTTCACACACCTCCATTCTATGACTTCACACACCTCCATTCTGTGACTTCACACACTTCCATTCTATGACCTCACACACCTCCATCCTGACTTCACACACCTCCATTCTATGACTTCACACACCTCCATTCTGAATTCACACAGCTCAATTCTGTGACTTCACAAACTTCCATTCTGACTTCACACACTTCCATTGTATGAATTCACACACCTCCATTCTATGACTTCACAAACCTCCATTCTGTGACTTCACACACCTCAATTCTGGCTTCATACACTTCCATTCTATGACTTCACACACTTCCATTCTATGACTTCACACACCTCCATTCTGTGACTTTACAAACCTCCATTCTGAGTTCACACACCTCTATTCTATGATTTCACACACCTCCATTCTGTGACTTCACACACCTCCATTCTGTGACTTCACACACTTCCATTCTATGACTTCACACACCTTTATTGTATGATTTCACACACCTCCATTCTGTGACTTCACAAACCTCCATTCTAGGACCTCACACACCCTCATTCTATGATTTCACACACCTCCATTCTATGACTTCACACATTCATTTTGACTTCACACACCTCCAATATATGACTTCAAACCATCCATTCTGTGACTTCACACACCTCCATTGTATGACTTCACACACTTCCATTGTATGACTTCACACACCTCCGTTCTGTGCCTTTACACACCTACATTCTGAGTTCACACACCTCTATTCTGGGACTTCCCACACCTCCATTCTGTGACATCACACACCTCCATTCTATGACTTCACAGACTTCGAATGTGTGATTTCACTCACATGCACTCTATGACTTCACACTCCTCCTTTCTATGTCTTCCCACACCTCCTTTCTATGAGTTCACCCACCTCCAATCGATGACTACTCACCTCCATTCTGACTTCACACACCTCCATTCTGTGACTTCACACACCTCTATTCTATGAGTTCACATACCTCCATTCTATGACTTCACACATCTTCATTCTTACTTCAGAAACATCCATTCTATGACTTTCCACACCTCCATTCTATGACTTCACAAACCTCCATTCTGTGACTTCACACACATCCATTCTGAGTTCACACAACTCCATTCGGTGACTTCACACACCTCCATTCTGACTTCACACACCTCCATTCTGTGACTTGACACACCTCCATTCTATGATTTCACACACCTCCATTCTGTGACTTCACACAACTCCATTCTATTACTTCACACACCTCCATTCTGTGACTTCACACACCTCCATTCTGAGTTCACACATCTCCATTCTGTGACTTCTCACACCTCGATTCTGTGACTTCACACACCTCCAATCTGTGACTTCACACACTTCTATTCTATGACTTCACACACCTCAACTCTATGACTTCACACAACTCCATTCTGTGACTTCACACACCTCCATTCTTTGACCTCACACACCCTCATCAATGATTTCACACCTCCATTCTATGATTTCACACATCCATTTTGATTTCACACACCTCCAATATATGACTTCAAACACCTCAATTCTGTGACTTCACACACCTCCATTCTATGACTTCATACCGTCCATTCTGTGACTTCACACACCTCCATTCTATGACTTCACACACTTCCATTCTATGACTTCACACACCTCCATTCTGTGACCTTACACACCTCCATTCTGGGTTCACACACCTCCATTCTGTGACTTCACACTCCTGCAATCTGTGACTTCCCACACCTCCATTCTGTGACTTCACACACTTCCATTCTATGACTTCACACCCCTTTATTCTTACTTCACAAGCACCCATTCTATGACTTCACACACCTCCATTCTATGACTTCACACACCTCCATTCTGTGACTTCACAAACTTCCATTCTATGACTTCACACACCTCCATCCTGACTTCACACACCTCCATTCTATGACTTCACACACCTCCATTCTGAATTCACACAGCTCAATTCTGTGACTTCACAAACTTCCATTCTGACTTCACACACTTCCATTGTATGAATTCACACACCTCCATTTTATGACTTCACAAAACTCCATTCTGTGACTTCACACACCTCAATTCTGGCTTCACACACTTCCATTCTATGACTTCACACACTTCCATTCTATGACTTCACACGCCTCCATTCTCTGACTTCACACACCTCCATTCTGAGTTCACACACCTCTATTCTGTGATTTCACACACCTCCATTCTGTGACTTCACACACCTCCATTCTGTGACTTCACACACTTCCATTCTATGACTTCACACACCTTTATTGTATGATTTCACACACCTCCATTCTGTGACTTCACAAACCTCCATTCTAGGACCTCACACACCCTCATTCTATGATTTCACACACCTCCATTCTATGACTTCACACATTCATTTTGACTTCTCACACCTCCAATATATGACTTCAAACCATCCATTCTGTGACTTCACACACCTCCATTGTCTGACTTCACACACTTCCATTCTATGACTTCACACACCTCCATTCTGTGACTTTACACACCTCCATTCTGAGTTCACACACCTCTATTCTGGGACTTCACACACCTCCAATCTGTGACTTCACACACCTCCAATCTGTGACTTCCCACACCTCCATTCTTTGACATCGCACAACTCCATTCTATGACTTCACACACCTTCATTCTTACTTTACAAACACCCAATCTATAACTTCACACACCTCCATTCTATGACTTTACACACCACCATTCTCTGACATCACATACCTCCATTCTATGACTTCAGAAACCTCAATTCTGTGACTTCACACACCTCCATTCTATGACCTCACACACTTCCATTGTTACGTCACACACCTCCATTCTATAAGTTCACACACCTCCATTCTGACTTCACACACCTCCATTCTGTGACTTCACACACCTCCATTCTGAGTTCACACACCTCCATTCTGTGGCTTCACACACCTCCATTCAATGACTTCACACACCTACATTTTTTGACTTCACACACCTCCAATCTGACATCACACATCTCCATTCTATGATTTCACAGACCTCGAATCTGTGACTTCACTCACCTGCACTCTATCACTTCACACTCCTCCATTCTATGACTTCCCACACGTCTGTTTTATGAATTCACCCACTTCCAATCTATGACTACTCACCTCCATTCTGACTTCACACACCTCCATTCTGTGACTTCACACACCTCCATTCTATAACTTCACACACCTCCATTCTATGACTTCACACACCTCCATTCTATGACTTCACACACATCTATTCTTTGACTTCACACACCTAAATTCTGAGTTGACACACCTCCATTCTGTGACTTCACACACCTCCATTCTGACTTCACACAGCTCCATTCTATGACTTCACAAACCTAAATTCTTTGACATCACACACCTCCATTCTATGACTTCACACACCTTCATTCTTACTTTACAAACATCCATTCTATATCTTCACACACCTCCGTTCTATGACTTTACACACCTCCATTCTGTGACTTCACATACCTCAATTCTATGACTTCACACACCTCAATTCTGTGACTTCACACACTTCCATTCTATGACTTCACACACTTCCATTGTGACGTCACACACCTCCATTCTATGAGTTCACACACCTGCATTCTGACTGCACACACCTCCATTCTATGAGTTCACACACCTCCATTCTGACTTCACACACCTCCATTCTATGACTTCACACACCTCCATTCTATGACTTCACACACCTTCATTCTTACTTCAGAAACATCCATTCCATGACCTCACACACTTCCTTTCTATGACTTCACAAACCTCCATTCTGTGACTTCACACACCTCCATTCTGAGTTCACACACCTCCATTCTGTGGCTTCACACATCTCCATTCAATGACTTCACACACCTACATTTTTTGACTTCACACACCTCCAATCTGACATCACACATCTCCATTCTATGATTTCACAGACCTCGAATCTGTGACTTCACTCACCTGCACTCTATCACTTCACACTCCTCCATTCTATGACTTCCCACAGGTCCGTTTTATGAATTCACCCACTTCCAATCTATGACTACTCACCTCCATTCTGACTTCACACACCTCCATTCTGTGACTTCACACACCTCCATTCTATAACTTCACACACCTCCATTCTATGACTTCACACACCTCCATTCTATGACTTCACACACATCTATTCTTTGACTTCACACACCTAAATTCTGAGTTGACACACCTCCATTCTGTGACTTCACACACCTCCATTCTGACTTCACACAGCTCCATTCTATGACTTCACAAACCTAAATTCTTTGACATCACACACCTCCATTCTATGACTTCACACAAGTTCATTCTTACTTTACAAACATCCATTCTATATCTTCACACACCTCCGTTCTATGACTTTACACACCTCCATTCTGTGACTTCACATACCTCAATTCTATGACTTCACACACCTCAATTCTGTGACTTCACACACTTCCATTCTATGACTTCACACACTTCCATTGTGACGTCACACACCTCCATTCTATGAGTTCACACACCTGCATTCTGACTTCACACACCTCCATTCTATGAGTTCACACACCTCCATTCTGACTTCACACACCTCCATTCTATGACTTCACACACCTCCATTCTATGACTTCACACACCTCCATTCTATGACTTCACACACCTCCATTCTATGACTTCACACACCTCCATTCTATGACTTCACACACCTTCATTCTTACTTCAGAAACATCCATTCTATGACCTCACACACTTCCTTTCTATGACTTCACAAACCTCCATTGTGTGACTTCACACACCTCCATTCTGACTTCACACACATCCATTCTATGACTTCACACACTTCCATTCTATGACTTCACACACCTCCATTCTCTGACTTCACACACCTCCATTCTGAGTTCACACACCTCTATTCTGTGATTTCACACACCTCCATTCTGTGACTTCACACACCTCCATTCTGTGACTTCACACACTTCCATTCTATGACTTCAAACACCTTCATTCTATGATTTCACACACCTCCATTCTGTGACTTCACAAACCTCCATTCTATGACCTCACACACCCTCATTCTATGATTTCACACACCTCCATTCTATGATTTCACACATCCATTTTGACTTCACACACCTCCAATATATGACTTCAAACACCTCAATTCTGTGAGTTCACACACCTCCATTCTATGCCTTCAAACCGTCCATTCTGTGACTTCACAGACCTCCATTCTATGACTTCAAACCGTCCATTCTGTGACTTTACACACCTCCATTCTGAGTTCACACACCTCAATTCTGGGACTTCACAAACCTCCCTTCAGTGACTTCACAATACTCCATTCTATGACTTCACACATCTACATTCTATGACTTCACACACCTCAATTCTGACTCACACAACTCCATTCTGTGACTTCAAAAACTCCATTCTATGATTTCACATATCTCCATACTATGACTTCACACACCTCCATCTATGACTTCACACACCTCCATTCTGAGTTCACACACCTCAATTCTGTGACTTCACACACCTCCATTCTGACTTCACAGACCTCCATTGTATGACTTCACACACCTCCATTCTGTGACTTCACACACCTCCATTCTATGACTTCACAAACTTCCATTGTGACGTCACACACCTCCATTCTATGAGTTCACACACCTCCATTCTATGACTTCACACACCTCCATTCTGACTTCACACACCTCTATTCTAGGACTTCGAACACCTACATTCTGACTTCACACACCTCCATTCTATGTCTTCACAGACCTCGAATATGTGACTTCACTCACCTCCACTCTATAATTCTCACTATTCCATTCTATGATTTCACACGCCTCCATTCTGTGACTTCACACACCTCCATTCTATGACTTCACACCTCCATTCTGACTTCACTCACCTCCATTCTATGACTCACACACCTCCATTCTGACTTCACACACCTCCATTCTGTGACTTGACACACCTCCATTCTATGATTTCACACACCTCTATTCTGTGACTTCACACACCTCCATTCTATTACTTCACACACCACCATTCTGTGACTTCACACACCTCAATTCTGAGTTCACACATCTCCATTCTGTGACTTCTCACACCTCGATTCTGTGACTTCACACACCTCCAATCTGTGACTTCACACACTTCTATTCTATGACTTCACACACCTCAATTCTATGACTTCACACAACTCCATTCTGTGACTTCACACACCTCCATTCTATGACCTCACACACCCTCATTCTATGATTTCACACCTCCATTCTATGATTTCACACATCCATTTTGATTTCACACACCTCCAATATATGACTTCAAACACCTCAATTCTGTGACTTCACACACCTCCATTCTATGACTTCATACCGTCCATTCTGTGACTTCACACACCTCCATTCTATGACTTCACACACTTCCATTCTATGTCTTCACACACCTCCATTCTGTGACCTTACACACCTCCATTCTGGGTTCACACACCTCCATTCTATGACTTCACACTCCTGCAAACTGTGACTTCCCACACCTCCATTCTGTGACTTCACACACCTCCATTCTATGACTTCACACACCTTTATTCTTACTTCACAAACACCCATTCTATGACTTCACACACCTCCATTCTATGACTTCACACACCTCCATTCTGTGACTTCACACACTTCCATTCTATGACTTCACACACCTCCATCCTGACTTCACACACCTCCATTCTATGACTTCACACACCTCCATTCTGAATTCACACAGCTCAATTCTGTGACTTCACAAACTTCCATTCTGACTTCACACACTTCCATTGTATGAATTCACACACCTCCATTCTATGACTTCACAAACCTCCATTCTGTGACTTCACACACCTCAATTCTGGCTTCACACACTTCCATTCTATGACTTCACACACTTCCATTCTATGACTTCACACACCTCCATTCTGTGACTTTACACACCTCCATTCTGAGTTCACACACCTCTATTCTGTGATTTCACACACCTCCATTCTGTGACTTCACACACCTCCATTCTGTGACTTCACACACTTCCATTCTATGACTTCACACACCTTTATTGTATGATTTCACACACCTCCATTCTGTGACTTCACAAACCTCCATTCTAGGACCTCACACACCCTCATTCTATGATTTCACACACCTCCATTCTATGACTTCACACATTCATTTTGACTTCACACACCTCCAATATATGACTTCAAACCATCCATTCTGTGACTTCACACACCTCCATTGTATGACTTCACACACTTCCATTCTATGACTTCACACACCACCGTTCTGTGACTTTACACACCTACATTCTGAGTTCACACACCTCTATTCTGGGACTTCCCACACCTCCATTCTGTGACATCACACACCTCCATTCTATGACTTCACAGACTTCGAATGTGTGATTTCACTCACATGCACTCTATGACTTCACACTCCTCCTTTCTATGTCTTCCCACACCTCCTTTCTATGACTTCACCCACCTCCAATCGATGACTACTCACCTCCATTCTGACTTCACACACCTCCATTCTGTGACTTCACACACCTCTATTCTATGAGTTCACATACCTCCATTCTATGACTTCACACATCTTCATTCTTACTTCAGAAACATCCATTCTATGACTTTGAACACCTCCATTCTATGACTTCACAAACCTCCATTCTGTGACTTCACACACATCCATTCTGAGTTCACACAACTCCATTCGGTGACTTCACACACCTCCATTCTGACTTCACACACCTCCATTCTGTGACTTGACACACCTGCATTCTATGATTTCACACACCTCCATTCTGTGACTTCACACACCTCCATTCTGAGTTCACACATCTCCATTCTGTGACTTCTCACACCTCGATTCTGTGACTTCACACACCTCCAATCTGTGACTTCACACACTTCTATTCTATGACTTCACACACCTCAACTCTATGACTTCACACAACTCCATTCTGGGACTTCACACACCTCCATTCTTTGACCTCACACACCCTCATCAATGATTTCACACCTCCATTCTATGATTTCACACATCCATTTTGATTTCACACACCTCCAATATATGACTTCAAACACCTCAATTCTGTGACTTCACACACCTCCATTCTATGACTTCATACCGTCCATTCTGTGACTTCACACACCTCCATTCTATGACTTCACACACTTCCATTCTATGACTTCACACACCTCAATTCTGTGACCTTACACACCTCCATTCTGGGTTCACACACCTCCATTCTGTGACTTCACACTCCTGCAATCTGTGACTTCCACACCTCCATTCTGTGACTTCACACACCTCCATTCTATGACTTCACACACCTTTATTCTTACTTCACAAACACCCATTCTATGACTTCACACACCTCCATTCTATGACTTCACACACCTCCATTCTGTGACTTCACACACTTCCATTCTATGACTTCACACACCTCCATCCTGACTTCACACACCTCCATTCTATGACTTCACACACCTCCATTCTGAATTCACACAGCTCAATTCTGTGACTTCACAAACTTCCATTCTGACTTCACACACTTCCATTGTATGAATTCACACACCTCCATTCTATGACTTCACAAACCTCCATTCTGTGACTTCACACACCTCAATTCTGGCTTCACACACTTCCATTCTATGACTTCACACACTTCCATTCTATGACTTCACACGCCTCCATTCTCTGACTTCACACACCTCCATTCTGAGTTCACACACCTCTATTCTGTGATTTCACACACCTCCATTCTGGGACTTCACACACCTCCATTCTGTGACTTCACACACTTCCATTCTATGACTTCACACACCTTTATTGTATGATTTACACACCTCCATTCTGTGACTTCACAAACCTCCATTCTAGGACCTCACACACCCTCATTCTATGATTTCACACACCTCCATTCTATGACTTCACACATTCATTTTGACTTCACACACCTCCAATATATGACTTCAAACCGTCCATTCTGTGACTTCACACACCTCCATTGTATGACTTCACACACTTCCATTCTATGACTTCACACACCTCCATTCTGTGACTATACACACCTCCATTCTGAGTTCACACACCTCTATTCTGGGACTTCACACACCTCCAATCTGTGACTTCCCACACCTCCATTCTGTGACATCACACACCTCCATTCTATGACTTCACACACCTTTATTCTTACTTCACAAACACCCATTCTATGACTTCACACACCTCCATTCTATGACTTCACACACCTCCATTCTGTGACTTCACACACTTCCATTCTATGACTTCACACACCTCCATCCTGACTTCACACACCTCCATTCTATGACTTCACACACCTCCATTCTGAATTCACACAGCTCAATTCTGTGACTTCACAAACTTCCATTCTGACTTCACACACTTCCATTGTATGAATTCACACACCTCCATTCTATGACTTCACAAACCTCCATTCTGTGATTTCACACACCTCAATTCTGGCTTCACACATTTCCATTCTATGACTTCACACACTTCCATTCTATGACTTCACACGCCTCCATTCTCTGACTTCACACACCTCCATTCTGAGTTTACACACCTCTATTCTGTGATTTCACACACCTCCAATCTGTGACTTCACACACCTCCATTCTGTGACTTCACACACTTCCATTCTATGACTTCACACACCTTTATTGTATGATTTCACACACCTCCATTCTGTGACTTCACAAACCTCCATTCTAGGACCTCACACACCCTCATTCTATGATTTCACACACCTCCATTCTATGACTTCACACATTCATTTTGACTTCACACACCTCCAATATATGACTTCAAACCGTCCATTCTGTGACTTCACAAACCTCCATTGTATGACTTCACACACTTCCATTCTATGACTTCACACACCTCCAATCTGTGACTTTACACACCTCCATTCTCAGTTCACACACCTCCATTCTATGACTTCACAGACTTCGAATGTGTGATTTCACTCACATGCACTCTATGACTTCACACTCCTCCTTTCTATGTCTTCCCACACCTCCTTTCTATGACATCACCCACCTCCAATCGATGACTACTCACCTCCATTCTGACTTCACACACCTCCATTCTGTGACTTCACACACCTCCATTCTATGAGTTCACTCACCACCATTCTATGACTTCACACACCTCCATTGTGACTACACCCACCTCCATTCTATGACTTCACACACCTCCATTCTATGACTTCATACACCTCCCTTCTGAATTCACACAGCTGAATTCTGTGACTTCACAAAATTCCATTCTGACTTCACACACCTCCATTGTATGTATTCACACACCTCCATTCTGTGACTTCACACACTTCCATTCTGACGTCGCACACCTCCTTTCTATGAGTTCACACACCTCCATTCTATGACTTCACACACCTCCATTCTGACTTCACAAACCTCTATTCTATGAATTCGCACACCTCCATTCTGACATAACACACCTCCAATCTATGACTTCACAGACCTCGAATCTGTGACTTCACTCACCTCCACTCTATGACTTCACACTACTCCATTCTATGACTTCCCACACCTCCTTTCTATGACTTTACCCACCTTCATTCTATGACTTCACACCTCCATTCTGACTTCACACATTTCCATTCGGTGACTTCACACACCTCCATTCAATGACTTCACACACCTCCATTCTATGACTTCACACACCTTCATTCTTACTTCAGAAACATCCATTCTATGACCTCACACACCTCCATCTATGACTTCCCAAACCTCCATTCTGTGACTTCACACACCTCCATACTGAGTTCACAAAACTCCATTCGGTGACTTAACACACCTCCATTCTGACTTCACACACGTCCATTCTATGACTTCACACACTTCCATTCTATGACTTCACACACCTAATTTCTATGACTTCACACACCTCCATTCTATGACTTCACACACCTAATTTCTATGACTTCACCCACCTCCATTCTATGACTTCACACCTCCATTCTGACTTCACATACCTCCATTCTGTGACTTCACACACCTCAATTCTGGCTTCACACACTTCCATTCTATGACTTCACACACTTCCATTCTATGACTTCACACGCCTCCATTCTCTGACTTCACACACCTCCATTCTGAGTTCACACACCTCTATTCTGTGATTTCACACACCTCCATTCTGTGACTTCACACACCTCCATTCTGTGACTTCACACACTTCCATTCTATGACTTCACACACCTTTATTGTATGATTTCACACACCTCCATTCTGTGACTTCACAAACCTCCATTCTATGACCTCACACACCCTCATTCTATGATTTCACACACCTCCATTCTATGACTTCACACATTCATTTTGACTTCACACACCTCCAATATATGACTTCAAACCGTCCATTCTGTGACTTCACACACCTCCATTCTATAACCTCACACACCCTCATTCTATGATTTCACACCTCCATTCTATGATTTCACACATCCATTTTGATTTCACACACCTCCAATATATGACTTCAAACACCTCAATTCTGTGACTTCACACACCTCCATTCTATGACTTCATACCGTCCATTCTGTGACTTCACACACCTCCATTCTATGACTTCACACACTTCCATTCTATGACTTCACACACCTCCATTCTGTGACCTTACACACCTCCATTCTGGGTTCACACACCTCCATTCTGTGACTTCACACTCCTGCAATCTGTGACTTCCCACACCTCCATTCTGTGACTTCACACACCTCCATTCTATGACTTCACACACCTTTATTCTTACTTCACAAACACCCATTCTATGTCTTCACACACCTCCATTCTATGACTTCACACACCTCCATTCTGTGACTTCACACACTTCCATTCTATGACTTCACACACCTCCATCCTGACTTCACACACCTCCATTCTATGACTTCACACACCTCCATTCTGAATTCACACAGCTCAATTCTGTGACTTCACAAACTTCCATTCTGACTTCACACACTTCCATTGTATGAATTTACACACCTCCATTCTATGACTTCACAAAACTCCATTCTGTGACTTCACACACCTCAATTCTGGCTTCACACACTTCCATTCTATGACTTCACACACTTCCATTCTATGTCTTCACACGCCTCCATTCTCTGACTTCACACACCTCCATTCTGAGTTCACACACCTCTATTCTGTGATTACACACACCTCCATTCTGTGACTTCACACACCTCCATTCTGTGACTTCACACACTTCCATTCTATGACTTCACACACCTTTATTGTATGATTTCACACACCTCCATTCTGTGACTTCACAAACCTCCATTCTAGGACCTCACACACCCTCATTCTATGATTTCACACACCTCCATTCTATGACTTCACACATTCATTTTGACTTCACACACCTCCAATATATGACTTCAAACCGTCCATTCTGTGACTTCACACACCTCCATTGTATGACTTCACACACTTCCATTCTATGACTTCACACACCTCCATTCTGTGACTTTACACACCTCCCTTCTGAGTTCACACACCTCTATTCTGGGACTTCACACACCTCCAATCTGTGACTTCCCACACCTCCATTCTGTGACATCACACACCTCCATTCTATGACTTCACAGACTTCGAATGTGTGATTTCACTCACATGCACTCTATGACTTCACACTCCTCCTTTCTAAGTCTTCCCACACCTCCTTTCTATGACTTCACCCACCTCCAATCGATGACTACTCACCTCCATTCTGACTTCACACACCTCCATTCTGTGACTTCACACACCTCCATTCTATGAGTTCACTCACCTCCATTCTATGACTTCACAAACCTCCATTGTGACTACACCCACCTCCATTCTATGAGTTCACACACCTCCATTCTGACTTCACACACCTCCATTCTATGACTTCACACACCTCCCTTCTGAATTCACACAGCTGAATTCTGTGACTTCACAAAATTCCATTCTGACTTCACACACCTCCATTGTATGTATTCACACACCTCCATTCTGTGACTTCACACACTTCCATTGTGACGTCACACACCCCCTTTCTATGAGTTCACACACCTCCATTCTATGACTTCACACACCTCCATTCTGACTTCACAAACCTCTATTCTATGAATTCGCACACCTCCATTCTGACATCACACACCTCCAATCTATGACTTCACAGACCTCGAATCTGTGACTTCACTCACCTCCACTCTATGACTTCACACTGCTCCATTCTATGACTTCCCACACCTCGTTTCTATGAGTTTACCCACCTTCATTCTATGACTTCACACCTCCATTCTGACTTCACACATTTCCATTCAGTGACTTCACACACCTCCATTCAATGACTTCACACACCTCCATCCTATGACTTCACACACCTTCATTCTTACTTCAGAAACATCCATTCTATGACCTCACACACCTCCATCTATGACTTCCCAAACCTCCATTCTGTGACTTCACACACCTCCATACTGAGTTCACAAAACTCCATTCTGTGACTTAACACACCTCCATTCTGACTTCACACACGTCCATTCTATGACTTCACACACTTCCACTCTATGACTTCACACACCTAATTTCTATGACTTCACACACCTCCATTCTATGACTTCACACACCTAATTTCTATGACTTCACCCACCTCCATTCTATGACTTCACACACCTCCTTTCTGAGTTGACACACCTCCATTCTATGAATTTACACACCTACAATCTGAATTCACACACCTCCATTCTATGACTTCACGCACCTCCATTCTATGACTTCACACACCTCCATTCTCCGAGTTCACACCCCTCTAATTTGATTTCTCATACCTCCATTCTATGACTTCACAAACCTCCCTTCGGTGATTTCACAATACTCCATTCTATGACTTCACACATCTACATTCTATGACTTCACACACCTCAATTCTGACTCACACAACTCCATTCTGTGACATCACAAAACTCCATTCTATCATTTCACATATCTACATACTATGACGTCACACACCTCCATCTATGACTTCACACACCTCCATTCTGAGTTCACACACCTCCATTCTGTGACTTCACACACCTCCATTCTGACTTCACACACTTCCATTGTATGACTTCATACACCTCCATTCAGTGACTTCACACACCTCCATTCTATGACTTCACAAACTTCCATTGTGACGTCACACACCTCCATTCTATGAGTTCACACACCTCCATTCTGTGACTTCACACACCTCCATTCTGACTTCACACACCTCTATTCTATGACTTCGAACACCTATATTCTGACTTCACACACCTCCATTCTATGAATTCACAGACCTCGAATCTTTGACTTCACTCACCTCCACTCTATCACTTCACACTTCTCCATTGTATGACTTCCTACACCTAATTTCTGTGACTTCACCCACCTCCATTCTATGACATCACACCTCCATTCCGACTACACACACCTCCATTCTATGACTTCACACACCTCCATTCTGACTTCACACACCTCCATTCTGTGACTTCACAAACCTCATTCTATGATTTCACACACCTCCATTCTGTGACTTCACAAACCTCCATTCTATGAATTCACCCACCTCCATTCTATGACTTCACACACCTCCATTCTATGACTTCACACACCTCCGTCCTATGACTTCACACACCTACATTGTGACTTCACACACCTCCATTCTGACTTCACACACCTCAATTCTGTGACTTCACACACCTCCATTCTGACTTCACACACCTCCATTCTATGACTTCACACACCTCCATTCTGTGACGTCACACACCTCAATTCTGTGACTTCACACACCTTCATTCTTACTTCACAAACATACATTCTATGACTTCGCACACCTCCATACTATGACTTCACACACCTCCATTCTTTGACTTCACACACCTCCATTCTGTGTTCACACACCTCAATTCTGTGACTTCACAAACCTCCATTTTGACTTCACACACCTCCATTCTATGACTTCACAAAACTCCATTCTATGACTTCACATACCGCCATTCTGTGACTTCACACACCTCCATTCTATGACTTCACACACTTCCATTGTGACGTCACACACCTCCATTCTATGAGTTCACACATCTCCATTCTGACTTCACACACCTCCATTCTATGACTTCACACACCTCAATTCTGAATTCACACAGCTCCATTCTGTGACTTCACAAAACTCCATTCTATGATTTCACACACCTCCATACTGTGACTTCACACAACTCCATCTATGACTTCACACACCTCAATTCTGACTTCACACACCTCTATTCTATGACTTCGCACACTCCATTTTTACATCACACACCTCCATTCTATGACTTCACAGACCTCGAATCTGTGACTTCACTCACCTGCACTCTATGACTTCACACTCCTCCATTCTATGATTTCCCACACCTCCTTTTTATGACTTCACCCACCTCCAATCTATGACTGCACACCTCCATTCTGACTTCACACACCTGCATTCTGTGACTTCACACACCTCCATTCTATGAGTTCACACACCTCCATTCTGTGACTTCACACACCTTCATTCTTACTTCAGAAACATCCATTCTATGACTTCACAAACCTCCATTCTGTGACTTCACACACCTCCATTCTGAGTTCACACAACTCCATTCCATGACGTCACACACCTCCATTCTATGACTTCACAAACCTCCGTTCTGTGACCTCACACACCTTCATTTTGAGGTCACACACCTCCATTCTGTGACTTCACACACCTCCATTCTGAGTTCACACACCTTCATTCCTGTACTTAACACACATCCATTCTGTGACTTCATACACCTCCATTGTATGACTTCACACACCTCCATTCTGGGTTCACACACCTCCATTCTGTGACTTAACACCCCTACATTCTGTGACTTCACACACCTCCATTCTATGACTTCAGACACCTCCATTCTATGACTTCACACACCTCCATTCTGTGACTTCACACACCTCCATTCTATGATTTCACACACCTCCATTCTGTGACTTCACACACCTCCATTCTATGACTTCACACACCTCCATTCTATAACTTAACACACCTACATTGTGACTTCACACCTCCATTCTGAGTTCACACACCTGCATGTGACTTCACACACCTCCATTTTGACTTCACACGCCTCAGTTCTGTGACTTCACACACCTCCATTCTATGATTTCCCACACTTCCATTCTATGACTTCACACACCTAGATTCTATGACTTCACACACCTCATTTCTGAGTTGACACACCTCCATTCTCTGATTTCACACACCTCCAATCTGACTTCACACACTTCCATTCTATGACTTCACACACCTCCATGGTGACTTCACACATCTCCATTCTATGAGTTCACACACCTCCATTCTGACTTCACACACCTCCATTCTATGACTTCACACAGCTAAATTCTGATTTCACAACTCCATTTGTGACTTCACACTCCACAATTGTGACTTAACACACCTGCATTCTGTGACTTCACACACCTCCATTCTGTGACTTCTCTCACATCCATTTTGACTTCACACACTTCCATTCTTTGACTTCACACACCTCCATTCTGTGACTTCACACACCTCCATTCCATGACTTCACACACCTCCATTCTATGAGATTACACAGCACCATTCTATGAGTTCACACACCTATATTGTGACTTCACACACCTCCATTCTATGACTTCACACACCTTCATTTTTTCTTCCGAATCATCCATTCTATGACTTCGCACACCTCCATTCTATGATTTCACAAAATTCCATTCTGTGACTTCACACACCTCCTCTCTGTGACTTCACACACCTCCATTGTGAGTTCACACACCTGCATTGTGTCACTTCACACACCTCTATTCTGTGACTTCACACACCCCCATTCTGTGACTTCAAACACCTTCAATCTGTGACTTGACACACCTCCATTCCATTACTTCACACGCCTCCATTCTATGACTTCACAAACCTCCAATATATGACTTCACACACCTCCATTCTGTGACTTCACAAACCTCCATTCTATGACTTCACACACCTCCATTCTGCGACTTCACACACCTACATTGTGACTTCACAGACCTCCATTCTATGAGTTCACACAAAGGCATTGTGAATTCACACACCTCCATTCTATGACTTCACACACCTCCATGCTGACTTCACACCTCCATTCTGACTTCACACACCTCAATTCTGTGAATTCACACACCTCCATTCTATGAGTTCACAAGCCTCCATTCTATGACTTCACACAACTCCATTCTGACTTCACACACCTCTATTCTATGACTTCGAACACCTACATTCTGACTTCACACACATCCATTCTATGACTTCACAGACCTCGAATCTGTGACTTCACTCACCTCCAATCTATGACTTCACACTTCTCCATTCTATGACTTACCACACCTAATTTCTATGACTTCACCCACCTCCATTCTGACTTCACACCTCCATTCTGACTTCACACACCTCCATTCTATGACTTCACACACCTCCATTCTGACTTCACACACCTCCATTCTGTGACTTCACCCACCTCCATTCTATGATTTCACACACTTCCATTCTGTGACTTCACACACCTCCATTCTATGACTTCACACACCTCCATTCTATGACTTCACACACCTCCATTCTGACTTCACAAACCTCCATTCTGTGACTTCACACACCTCCAGTCTATGAAATCACACACCTCCATTCTATGACTTCACACACCTACATTGTGACTTCACACATCTCCATTTTATGAATTCACACATTTGCATTGTGACTTCACACACCTCCATTCTATGACTTCACACACCTCCATTCTGACCTCACACACCTCCATTCTGACTTCACACACCTAAATTCTGTGACTTCACACACCTCCATTCTTTGATTTCACACACCTCCATTCTATGACTTCACTCACCTCCATTCTATGACTTAACACATCTCCATTCTGACCTCACACACCTCCATACTGACTTCACACACCTAAATTCTGTGACTTCACACACCTGCACTCTGACTTCACACACCTCCATTCTATGACTTCACAAACCTCCATTTTGACTTCACACACGTCCATTCTGTGCCTTCACAAACCTCCCTTACGTGACTTCACACACCTCCATTCTATGACTTCACACACCTCCATTCTATGACATCACACACCTCCATTCTATGACTTCACACACTTCCATTCTATGACTTCACACACCTCCAGTCTATGACTTCACAAACCTCCATTCTGTGACTTCACACACCTGCACTCTGACTTCACACACCTCCATTCTATGACTTCATACACCTCCCTTCTATGACTTCATACACCAACATTCTATGCATTCACACACCTCCACTCTGTGACTTCACAAATCTCCATTCTCACTTCACACTCCTCCATTCTATGACTTCACACACCTCCATTCCATGATTTCACACACCTCCATTCTATGAGTTCACACACCAAAATTCTTTGACTTCACACACCACCATTTTGACTTCACACACCTCCATTCTGTGACTTCACACACCTCCATTTTTTGACTTCACACACCTCTATTTTGACTTCACACACTTCCATTCTGTGACTTCAAACACCTCCATTCTATGACTTCACACACCTCCATTCTATGACATCACACACCTCCATTCTATGACTTCACACACTTCCATTCTATGACTTCACACACCTCCAGTCTATGACTTCACAAACCTCCATTCTATGACTTCACACACCTGCACTCTGACTTCACACACCTCCATTCTATGACTTCATACACCTCCCTTCTATGACTTCATACACCAACATTCTATGCCTTCACACACCTCCATTATGTGACTTCACAAATCTCTATTCTGACTTCACACTCCTCCATTCTATGACTTCACACACCTCCATTCTATGACTTTACACATCTCCTTTTTGTAACTTCCCACACTTCCAGTGTTTGACTTCACAAACCTACATTCCATGATTTCACACACCTCCATTCTATGAGTTCACACACCTCCATTCTTTGACTTCACACACCTCCATTTTGACTTCACACACCTACATTCTGTGACTTCGCACACCTCCATTTGTGACTTCACACACCACCATTTTGACTTCACACACCTCCATTCTGTGACTTCACACACCTCCATTCTTTGACTTCACACACCTCTATTTTGACTTCACACACTTCCATTCTGTGACTTCACACACCTCCATTCTGTGACTTCACACACCACTACTGTTTGACTTCACACACCTCCATTCTTTGACTTCACACACCTCCATTCCACGACTTCACACACCTCCATTCGATGAGTTCACACACATCCATTCTATGAGTTCACACACCACAATTTTGTCTTCACACACCTCCATTCTATGACTTCACCCACCTTCATTCTTAATTCAGAAACATCCATTTTATGACTTCCCGCAACTCCATTCCGTGACTTCGCAAACCTTCATTCTGTGACTTCACACACCTCAATTCTGAGTTCAAACACCTCCATTCGGTGACTTCACACACCTCCATTCTGACTTCACACACCTCCATTCTATGACTTCACACACCTCCATTCTGTGACGTCACACACCTCAATTCTGTGACTTCACACACCTTCATTCTTACTTCACAAACATACATTCTATGACTTCGCACACCTCCATACTATGACTTCACACACCTCCATTCTTTGACTTCACACACCTCCATTCTGTGTTCACACACCTCAATTCTGTGACTTCACAAACCTCCATTTTGACTTCACACACCTCCATTCTATGACTTCACAAAACTCCATTCTATGACTTCACATACCGCCATTCTGTGACTTCACACACCTCCATTCTATGACTTCACACACTTCCATTGTGACGTCACACACCTCCATTCTATGAGTTCACACATCTCCATTCTGACTTCACACACCTCCATTCTATGACTTCACACACCTCAATTCTGAATTCACACAGCTCCATTCTGTGACTTCACAAAACTCCATTCTATGATTTCACACACCTCCATACTGTGACTTCACACAACTCCATCTATGACTTCACACACCTCAATTCTGACTTCACACACCTCTATTCTATGACTTCGCACACTCCATTTTTACATCACACACCTCCATTCTATGACTTCACAGACCTCGAATCTGTGACTTCACTCACCTGCACTCTATGACTTCACACTCCTCCATTCTATGATTTCCCACAGCTCCTTTTTATGACTTCACCCACCTCCAATCTATGACTGCACACCTCCATTCTGACTTCACACACCTGCATTCTGTGACTTCACACACCTCCATTCTATGAGTTCACACACCTCCATTCTGTGACTTCACACACCTTCATTCTTACTTCAGAAACATCCATTCTATGACTTCACAAACCTCCATTCTGTGACTTCACACACCTCCATTCTGAGTTCACACAACTCCATTCCACGATTTCACACACCTCCAATCTGTGACTTCATACCCGTCAATTCTGTGACTTCACACACCTCAGTTCTCTGACTTCACACACGTCCATTCTATGACTTCACCCACCTCCATTTTATGACTTCACACACCTCCAGTATATGACTACAAACACGTGAATTCTGTGACTTCACACACCTCCATTCTATGACTTCATACCCGTCAATTCTGTGACTTCACACACCTCAGTTCTCTGACTTCACACACGTCCATTCTATGACTTCACCCACCTCCATTCTATGACTTCACACACCTCCAATTTGACTTTACATACCTCCATTCTATGACTTCACAAACCTCCTTTCTCTGACTTCACACAACTCCATTCTGTGATTTCACAAACCTCCATTCTATGATTTCACACACCTCCATTTTATGACGTCACACACCCCCATTTTGACTTCACTCACCTCCATTATGTGACTTCACAGTCCTCCCTTCGGTGACTTCACACACCTCCATTCTATGACTTCACCCATCTACATTCTATGACTTCACACACCTCCATTCTATGACTTCACACAGTTCCATTCTATGATTTCACATACCTCCATGCTATCATTTCACACACCTCCATTCTGTGACTTCACACACCTCCATTCTGACTTCACTCACCTCCATTTTGACTTCACACACCTCATTTCTTGACTTCACACACCTCCATGCTGACTTTACACACCTCCATTCTATGACTTCACACACCTTTATTCTATGACTTCACACACCTCCATCCTGTGTTCACACACCTCCATTCTGTGACTTCACACACCTCCATTCTGACTTTACACATCTCCATTGTATGACTTCACACACCTCCATTCTGTGACTTCACACACCTCCATTCTATGACTTCACACACCTTCATTGTTACTTCAGAAACATCCATTCTATGACTTCGCCCACCTCCATTCTATGACTTCACACAGCTCCATTCTATGACTTTACACACCTCCATTCTGTGACTTCACACACCTCCATTCTGACTTCACCCAGCCCCATTCTATGACTTCACACACCTCCATTCTGTGACTTCACACACCTCCATTTTATGACTTCACGCACCTCGATTGTGATTTCACACACCTCCATTCTATGAGTTCACATACCTCCATTCTGACTTCACACACCTTAATTCTATGACTTCACACACCTCCATTCTGACTTCACACATCTCCATTCTGTGACTTCACACACCTCCATTCTATGATTTCACAAACCTCCATTCTATGACTTCACACACCTCCAATATATGACTTCAAACACATCAATTCTGTGACTTCACACACCTCCATTCTATGACTTCCACACCTCCATTCTGTGACTTCACACACCACCATTCTATGACTTCACACACCTCCATTGTGACTTCACACACCTCTATTCTATGAGTTCACACACCTCCATTGTGACTTCACACCACTCCATTCTATGACTTCACACACCTACATTCTGACTTCACACACCTCCATTCTATGACTTCGAACACCACCATTCTGACTTCACACTCCTCCATTCTATGACTTCACACACCTCCATTCTATAACTTAACACACCTATATTGTGACTTCACACACCTCCATTCTATGAGTTCACACACCTACATTGTGTCTTCACACACCTCCATTCTATGACTTCACACACCTTCATTATTACTTCAGAATCATCCATTCTATGACTTCACACACCTCCATTCTATGACTTCACAAACCTCCGTTCTGTGACCTCACACCCCTTCATTTTGAGGTCACACACCTCCATTCTGTGACTTCACACACCTCCATTCTGAGTTCACACACCTTCATTCCTGTACTTAACACACATCCATTCTGTGACTTCATACACCTCCATTCTATGACTTCACACACCTCCATTCTGTGACTTCACACACCTCCATTCTGGGTTCACACACCTCCATTCTGTGACTTAACACCCCTCCATTCTGTGACTTCACACACCTCCATTCTATGACTTCACACACCTCCATTCTATCACTTCACACACCTCCATTCTGTGACTTCACACACCTCCATTCTATGATTTCACACACCTCCATTCTGTGACTTCACACACCTCCATTCTATGACTTCACACACCTCCATTCTATAACTTAACACACCTACATTGTGACTTCACACCTCCATTCTGAGTTCACACACCTGCATGTGACTTCACACACCTCCATTTTGACTTCACACGCCTCAGTTCTGTGACTTCACACACCTCCATTCTATGATTTCACACACTTCCATTCTATGACTTCACACACCTAGATTCTATGACTTCACACACCTCATTTCTGAGTTGACACACCTCCATTCTCTGATTTCACACACCTCCAATCTGACTTCACACACTTCCATTCTATGACTTCACACACCTCCATGGTGACTTCACACATCTCCATTCTATGAGTACACTCACCTCCATTCTGACTTCACACACCTCCATTCTATGACTTCACACAGATAAATTCTGATTTCACAACTCCATTTGTGACTTCACACTCCACAATTTTGACTTAACACACCTCCATTCTGTGACTTCACACACCTCCATTCTGTGACTTCTCACACATCCATTTTGACTTCACACACCTCCATTCTGTGACTTCACACACCTCCATTCCATGACTTCACACACCTCCATTCTATGAGATTACACAGCACCATTCTATGAGTTCACACACCTATATTGTGACTTCACACACCTCCATTCTATGACTTCACACACCTTCATTTTTTCTTCCGAATCATCCATTCTATGACTTCGCACACCTCCATTCTATGATTTCACAAAATTCCATTCTGTGACTTCACACACCTCCATTCTGACTTCACACACCTCAATTCTATGACTTCACACACTTGCATTCTATGACTTCACACACCTCCTTTCTGTGACTTCACACACCTCCATTGTGAGTTCACACACCTGCATTGTGTCACTTCACACACCTCTATTCTGTGACTTCACACACCCCCATTCTGTGACTTCAAACACCTTCAATCTGTGACTTGACACACCTCCATTCCATTACTTCACACACCTCCATTCTATGACTTCACAAACCTCCAATATATGACTTCACACACCTCCATTCTGTGACGTCACAAACCTCCATTCTATGACTTCACACACCTCCATTCTGCGACTTCACACACCTACATTGTGACTTCACAGACCTCCATTCTATGAGTTCACACAAAGGCATTGTGAATTCACACACCTCCATTCTATGACTTCACACACCTCCATGCTGACTTCACACCTCCATTCTGACTTCACACACCTCAATTCTGTGAATTCACACACCTCCATTCTATGAGTTCACAAGCCTCCATTCTATGACTTCACACAACTCCATTCTGACTTCACACACCTCTATTCTATGACTTCGAACACCTACATTCTGACTTCACACACATCCATTCTATGACTTCACAGACCTCGAATCTGTGACTTCACTCACCTCCACTCTATGACTTCACACTTCTCCATTCTATGACTTACCACACCTAATTTCTATGACTTCACCCACCTCCATTCTGACTTCACACCTCCATTCTGACTTCACACACCTCCATTCTATGACTTCACACACCTCCATTCTGACTTCACACACCTCCATTCTGTGACTTCACACACCTCCATTCTATGATTTCACACACTTCCATTCTGTGACTTCACACACCTCCATTCTATGACTTCACACACCTCCATTCTATGACTTCACACACCTCCATTCTGACTTCACAAACCTCCATTCTGTGACTTCACACACCTCCAGTCTATGAAATCACACACCTCCATTCTATGACTTCACACACCTACATTGTGACTTCACACATCTCCATTTTATGAATTCACACACTTGCATTGTGACTTCACACACCTCCATTCTATGACTTCACACACCTCCATTCTGACCTCACACACCTCCATTCTGACTTCACACACCTAAATTCTGTGACTTCACACACCTGCATTCTTTGATTTCACACACCTCCATTCTATGACTTCACTCACCTCCATTCTATGACTTAACACATCTCCATTCTGACCTCACACACCTCCATACTGACTTCACACACCTAAATTCTGTGACTTCAAACACCTCCATTCTATGATTTCACACACCTCCATTCTATGACTTCACACACCTCCATTCTATGACTTCACAGACCTACTTTATGAGTTGACACACCTCCATTCTATGACGTCACACACCTCCAATCTGAATTCACACACCTCCATTCTGTGACTTCACACACCTCCATTCTATGAGTTTACACACTTCCATTTTGACTTCACACACCTCCATTCTGTGACTTCACACAGCTCCATTCTGACTTCACACACCTCAATTATATGACTTTACACACCTCTATTCTGACTTCACACACCTCCATTCTATGACTTCACAAACCTCCCTTCTATGACTTCACACACCTCCACTCTGTGACTTCACACATATCCACTCTGTGACTTTACACACCTCCATTCTGCGAATTCACACACCTCCATTCTGTGATTTCACACACCTCCATTCTATGACTTCACACACCTCCATTCTTTGACTTCACACACCTCCATTATATGACTTTACACACCTGCATTCTGACATCACACACCTCCAATCCATGACTTCACAGACCTCGAATCTGTGACTTCACTCACCTCCACTCTATGACTTCACACTCCTCCATTCTATGACTTCACACACTTCCATTCTATGACTTCACAAACCTCCATTCTGTGACTTCACACACCTCCATTCTATGACTTCACACACCTACATTCTATGACTTCACACATCCATTTTGACTTCACACATCTCCAATATATGACTTCAAACAGCTCAATTCTCTGACTTCACACACCTCCATTTTATGACTTTAAACTCGTCCATTCAGTGACTTCACACACCTCCATTCTATGACATCACACCCCTCCAATTTGACTTCACATACCTCCATTCTATGACTTCACAAACCTCCCTTCGCTGACTTCACAATCCTCCATTCTATGACTTCACACATCTGCATTCTATGACTTCACACACCTCAATTCTGACTCACACAGCTCCATTCTGTGACTTCACAAAACTCCATTCTATGACTTCACACACCTCCATTCTATGACTTCACACACCTCCATTCTATGATTTCACACAACTCCATTCTATGACTTCACACACCTCCATTCTTTGACTTCACACACCTCCATTCTATGAGTTCACACACCTCCATTCTGACTTCACACACCTCCATTCTATGACTTCACACACCTCCATTCTGTGACTTCACAAACCTATTTTCTATGACTTCACCCAACTCCACTCTGTGAATTCACACATCTCCACTCTGTGTCTTTACACACCTCCATTCTGCGAATTCATACCCCTCCATTCTGAGATTTCACACACCTCCATTCTATGACTTCACACACCTACATTGTGACTTCACACAACTGCATTTTATGAATTCACACACCTGCATTGTGACTTCACACACCTCCATTCTATGACTTCACACACCTCCATTCTGACCTCACACACCTCCATTCTGACTTCACACACCTAAATTCTGTGACTTCACACACCTCCATTCTTTGATTTCACACACCTCAATTCTATGACTTCACTCACCTACATTCTATGACTTCACACACCTCCTTTCTGAGTTGACACACCTCCAATCTATGACTTCACAGACCTCCAATCTGAATTCACACACCTCCATTCTATGACTTCACACACCTCCACTCTGTGACTTCACACAACTCCATTCTATGAGTTCACACACCTCCATTTTGACTTCACACACCTCCATTCTATAACTTAACACAGCTCCATTCTGACTTCACATACCTCAATTCTATGACTTTACACACCTCTATTCTGACTTCACACACCTATATTCTGTGACTTCACAAACCTCCATTCTATGACTTTACACACCTTCATTCTGTGACTTCACACATCGCCAATCTGTGACTTTACACACCTCCATTCTTCGAATTCATACAATTCCATTCTGTGATTTCACACACCTCCATTCTATGACTTCACACACCGCCATTCTTTGACTTCACACACCTCCATTCTATGACTTCACACACCTCCATTGTAACTTCACACACCTCCATTCTGTGACTTCACACACCTCCCTTCCGTGACTTCACACACCTCCATTCTATGACTTCACACACCTACATTCTATGACATCACACACCTCCAATCTATGACTTCACACACTTCCATTCTATGACTTCACACACCTCCATTCTATGACTTCACACACCTCCATTCTATGACTTCACAAACCTCCCTCCTATGACTTCACACACCTCCACTCTGTGACTTCACACATCTCCACTCTGTGACTTTACACACCTCCATTCTGCGAATTCACACACCTCCATTCTGTGATTTCACACACCTCCATTCTATGACTTCACACACCTCCATTCTTTGACTTCACACACCTCCATTCTATGACTTCACACACCTGCATTCTGACATCACACACCTCCAATCCATGACTTCACAGACCTCGAATCTGTGACTTCACTCACCTCCACTCTATGACTTCACACTCCTCCATTCTATGACTTCCCACACGTCCATTCTATGACTTCACACACTTCCATTCTATGACTTCACAAACCTCCATTCTGTGACTTCACACACCTCCATTCTGAGTTCACACTCCTCCATTCTGTGACTTCACACACCTCCATTCTATGACTTCACACACCTACATTCTATGACTTCACACATCCATTTTGACTTCACACACCTCCAATATATGACTTCAAACAGCTCAATTCTCTGACTTCACACACCTGCATTCTATGACTTTAAACTCGTCCATTCAGTGACTTCACACACCTCCATTCTATGACTTCACCCACCTCCATTCTATGACTTCACACACCTCCATTCTCCGACTTCACACCCCTCTAATTTGATTTCTCATACCTCCATTCTATGACTTCACAAACCTCCCTTCGTTGACTTCACAATACTCCATTCTATGACTTCACACATCTACATTCTATGACTTCACACACCTCAATTCTGACTCACACAACTCCATTCTGTGACTTCACAAAACTCCATTCTATGATTTCACATATCTCCATATTATGACTTCACAAACCTCCATCTATGACTTCACACACCTCCATTATGAGTTCACACACCTCCACTCTGTGACTTCACACACCTCCATTCTATGCCTTCACACACTTCCTTTCTATTACTTCACACACTTCCATTCTGTGACTTCACACACCTCCTTTCTGAGTTCACACACCTCCATTGTTTGCCTTCACACACCTCCAATATATGACGTCAAACACCTCAATTATCTGACTTCACACACCTTCATTCTATGACTTCCTACCCGTCCATTCTGTGACTTCACAGACCTCCATTCTATGACTTCATACACCTCCATTCTATGACTTCACCCACCTCCATTCGATGACTTCACACGTCTCCATTCTCTGACTTCACACCCCTCCAATTTGACTTCACATACCTCCATTCTATGACTTCACAAACCTCCCTTCGGTGACTTCACAATCCTCCATTCTATGACTTCACACATCTGCATTCTATGACTTCACACACCTCAATTCTGACTCATACAGCTCCATTCTGTGACTTCACAAAATTCCATTCTATGACTTCACACACCTCCATTCTATGACTTCACACACCTCCATTCTATGATTTCACACACCTCCATTCTATGACTTCACACACCTCCATTCTTTGTCTTCACACACCTCCATTCTATGAGTTCACACACCTCCATTCAGACTTCACACACCTCCATTCTATGTCTTCACACAGCTCCATTCTGACTTCACACACCTCCATTCTATGACTTTGCACACCACTATTCTGACTTCACACACCTCCATTCTATGACTTCACAAACCTCCTTTCTATGACTTTACCCAACTCCACTCTGTGAATGCACACATCTCCACTCTGTGTCTTTACACACCTCCATTCTGCGAATTCATACCCCTCCATTCTGAGATTTCACACACCTCCATTCTATGACTTCACACACCTCCATTCTATGACTTCACAAACCTCCACTGTGACTTCACACACGTCTATTCTGTGACTTCACACACCTCCATTCTATATCATCACAGACCTCCATTCTGTGACTTCACACACTTCCATTCTATGACTTCACACAGCTCCAGTCTATGACTGCACAAACCTCCATTCTATGACTTCACACACCTGCATTCGGACTTCACACACCTCCATTCTGTGACTTCACACACCTCCATTCTATGATTTCATACACCTCCATTCTATGACTTCACAGACCTCCATTCTATGACTTCACAGACCTACTTTATGAGTTGACACACCTCCATTCTATGACTTCACACACCTCCAATCTTAATTCACACACCTCCATTCTGTGACTTCACATATCTCCATTTATGAGTTTACACACTTCCATTTTGACTTCACACACCTCCATTCTATGACTTCACACAGCTCCATTCTGACTTCACACACCTCAATTATATGTCTTTACACACCTCTATTCTGACATCACACACCTCCATTCTATGACTTCACAAACCTCCCTTCTATGACTTCACACACCTCCACTCTGTGACTTCACACATCTCCACTCTGTGACTTTACACACCTCCATTCTGCGAATTCACACACCTACATTCTGTGATTTCACACACCTCCATTCTAGGACTTCACACACCTCCATTCTTTGACTTCACACACCTCCATTCTATGACTTTACACACCTGCATTCTGACATCACACACCTCCAATCCATGACTTCACAGACCTCGAATCTGTGACTTCACACACCTGCATTCGGACTTCACACACCTCCATTCTATGACTTCACACACCTCCATTCTATGACTTCACAAATCTCCTTTCTGTAACTTCACACACTTCCAATGATTGACTTCACAAACCTCCATTCCATGACTTCACACAACTCCATTCTATGAGTTAACACACCTCCATTCTTTAACTTCACAGACCTCCATTTTAACTTCACACACCTACATTCTGTGACTTCACACACCTCCATTTGTGACTTCACACACCACCATTTTGACTTCATACACCTCCATTCTGTGACTTCACACACCTCCATTCTGTGACTTCACACACCTCCATTTTGACTTCACACACTTCCATTCTGTGATATCACACACCTCATTTCTGTGACTTCACACACCACCATTGTTTGACATCACACACCTCCATTCTTTGACTTCGCACACCTCCATTCCACGACTTCACACATCTCCATTCTATGAGTTCACACACATCCATTCTATGAGTTCCCACACCACAATTTTGTCTACACACACCTCCATTCTATGACTTCACACACCTTAATTCTTAATTCAGAAACATCCATTCTAAGACTTCACACACCTCCATTCTATGACTTCGCAAACCTCAATTCTGTGGCTTCACGCACCTCCATTCTGAGTTCACACAACTCCATTCAGTCACTTCACACACCTCCAATCTGACTTCACACACCTCTATTCTATGACTTCACACACTTCCATTCTATTACCTCACACACTTCCATTCAGTGACTTCCAAAACCTCCTTTCTGAGTTCACACACCTCCATATTTTGACTTCACACACCTCCAATATATGACTTCAAACACGTCAATTCTCTGACTTCCCACACCTTCAATCTATGACTTCATACCCGTCCATTCTATGACTTCACCCACCTCCATTCTATGAGTTCACACACCTACATTCTCCGACTTCACAACCTTCCAATTTGACTTCACATACCTCCATTCTATGACTTCACAAACCTCCCTTCGGTGACCTCACAATCCTCCATTCTATGACTTCACACATCTGCATTCTATGACTTCACACACCTCAATTCTGACTCACACAGCTCCGTTCTGTGACTTCACAAAACTCCATTCTATGATTTCACACATCTCCATACTATGACTTCACACACCTCCATCTATGACTTCACACACCTCCATTCTGAGTTCACACACCTCCATTCTGTGACTTCACACACCTCCATTCTGACTTCACATTTCCATTGTATGACTTCACACACTTCCATTCTGTGACTTCACACACCTCCATTCTATGACTTCACACACTTCCATTGTGACGTCACACCTCCATTCTATGAGTGCACACACCTCCATTCTTTGACTTCACACACCTCCATTCTGACTTCACAAACCTCTATTCTATGACTTCGCATACCTACATTCTGACTTCACACACCTCCATTCTGTGACTTCACAGACCTCGAATCTGTGACTTCACTCACCTCCACTCTATGACTTCACACTTCTACATTCTATGAGTTCCCACACCTAATCTCTATGACTTCACCCACCCCCATTCTATGATTTCACACCTCCATTCTGACTTCACACACCTCCATTCTATGACTTCACACACCTCCATTCTGACTTCACACACCTCCCTTCTGTGACTTCACAAACCTCCATTCTATGATTTCACACACCTCCATTCTATGACTTCACACACCTCCATTCTATGACTTCACACACCTCCATTCTGTGACTTCACACACCTCCATTCTATGACTTCACACACCTCCATTCTATGACTCGACACACCTACATTGTCACTTCACACACCTCCATTCTATGAGTTCACACACTTCCATTCTATGACTTCACTCACCTCCATTCTGTGACTTCACACACCACTATTGTTTGACTTCACACACCTCCATTCTTTGACTTCACACACCTCCATTCCACGACTTCACACAACTCCATTCTATGAGTTCACACACCACAATTTTGTCTTCACACACCTCCATTCTATGACTTCACCCACCTTCATTCTTAATTCAGAAACATCCATTTTATGACTTCCCACAACTCCATATGTGACTTCGCAAACCTTCATTCTGTGACTTCACACACCTCCATTCTGAGTTCACACACCTCCATTCGGTGACTTCACAGACCTCCATTCTGACTTCACACACCTCCATTCTATGACTTCACACACCTCCATTCTGTGACGTCAAACCCCTCAATAATGTGACTTCACACACCTTCATTCTTACTTCTCAAACATACATTCTATGACTTCACACACCTCCATACTATGACTTCACACACCTCCATTCTTTGACTTCACACACCTCCATTCTGTGTTGACACACCTCAATTCTATGACTTCACACACCTCCATTCTGTCTTCACACACCTCCATTCTATGACTTCACACACCTCCATTTTGACATCACACACCTCCATTCTATGAATTCATAGACATCGAATCTGTGACTTCACTCACCTGCACTCTATGACTTCACACTCCTCCATTCTATGATTTCCCACACCTCCTTTTTATGACTTCACCCACCTCCAATCTATGAATACACACCTCCATTCTGACTTCACAAACCTGAATTCTGTGACTTCACACACCTACATTCTATGAGTTCACACACCTCCATTCTGTGACGTCACACACCTCCATTCTGTGATTTCACACACCTACATTCTGTGACTTCACACACCTCCTTTCTATGACTTCACACACCTCCATTCTGTGACTTCACACACCTCCATTCTATGACTTCACACACCTCCATTCTATGATTTCACACACCTACATTGTGACATCACACACCTCCATTCTATGAGTTCACACACCTCCATTCTCTGAGTTCACACACCTCCATTCTGTGACTTAACACACCTCCATTCTATGACTTCACAGACCTCCATTCTGTGACTTCACACCCCTTTATTGTTTGACTTCACATACCTCCATTCTGTGACTTCACACACCTCCATTGTGAGTTCACACACCTTCATTCTGTGACTTCACACACCTCCATTCTGTGACTTCACACACCTCCATTCTGTGACTTCACACACCTACATTCTATGACTTCATACACCTACATTCTGTGACTTCACACACCTCCATTCTGTGACTTCACACACCTCCATCTTGACTTCACACACTTCCATTCTTTGACTTCACACACCTCCATTCTCTGACTTCACACACCACCATTGTTTGACTTCACAAACCTCCATTTTTGGACTTCACGCACCTCCATTTCATGACTTCACACATCTCCATTTTATGAGTTCACACACCTCCATTTTGACTTCACACACCTCCATTCTATTACTTCACACACCTTCATTCTACTTCAGAAACATCCATTCTATGACTTCACACACCTCTATTCTATGACTTCACAAACCTCCATTCTTTTACTTCACACACCTCCATTCTATGAGTTCTCACAACTCCATTGGTGAGTCTACACACCACCTTTTTGACTTCACACACCTCCATTCTGTGATTTCACACACCTCCATTCTGTGACTTCACACACCTCAATTCTGTGACTTCACACACCTCCATTATGACTTCACACACCGCCATTCTATGACTTCACACACCTCCATTCTATGACTTCACACCTCCATTCTGTGATTTCACACACCTCCATTCTGAGTTCACACACCTCCATTCTGTGACTTCACACACCTCCAATCTGACTTCACACAGCTCCATTCTATGACTTAACACACCTCCATACTGTGACTTCACACACCTCCATTCTATGATTTCACACACCTCCCTTGTGACTACACACACCTCCATTCTATGACTTCACACAACTCCACTCTGACTTCACACACCTCCATTCTGTGACTTCACACACCTCCATTCCATGACTTCACACAAATCCATTCCATGAGTTCACACACCTCCATTCGATGACTTCACACACCTCCATTCTATGATTTCACACACCTCCCTTGTGACTTCACACACCTCCATTCTATGACTTCACACAACTCCGTTCTGACTTCACACACCTCCATTCTGTGACTTCACACACCTCCATTCCATGACTTCACACACCTCCATACTGTGATTTCACACACCACCATTCTGTGACTTCACACACCTTTATTGTTTGACTTCACACAATGCATTCTTTGACTTCACACACCTTTATTCCATGACTTCACACACCTCCATTCTATGAGTTCTCAGACCTCCATTCTATGAGTTCACACACCTCCATTTTGACTTCATACACCTCCATTTTATGACTTGACACACATTCATTCTTATTCAGAAACATCCATTCTATGACTTCACACACCTCCATTCTATGACTTCACACACCTCCATTTTATGACTTCACACACATTCATTCTTATTCAGAAACATCCATTCTATGACTTCACACACCTCCATTCTATGACTGCACACACCTCCATTCCATGACTTCACACACCTCCATTCTTTCACTTCACACACCTCCATTCTATGAGTTCACACACCTCCATTTGTGACTCTACACACCACATTTTTGACTTCACACACCTCCATTCTGTGATTTCACACACCTCCATTCTGTGACTTCACACACCTCAATTCTGTGACTTCACACACCTCCATTCTGTGACTTCACACAACTCCATTCTGACTTCACACACCTCCATTCTATGACTTCACAAACCTCCATTCTATGAGTTCACACACCTCCATTTTGACTTCACACACCTCCATTCTGTGACTTCACACACCTCCATTCTGTGACTTCACACACCTCCATTCTATGACTTCACACACCTCCAGTCTGTGACTTCACACACCTCCATTCTGTTACTTCACACACCTCCATTTTGACTTCACACACTTCCATTGTTAGAATTCACACACCTCCATTCTGTGACTTCACACACATTAACATTGTTTGACTTCACACACCTCTATTTTTGGACTTCACACACCTCCATTCCATGACTTCACAAATCTCCAGTTTATGAGTTCGCACACCTCCATTTTGACTTCACAAACCTCCATTCTATGACTTCACACACCTTCATTCTACTTCAGAAACATCCGTTCTATGACTTCACACACCTCCATTCTATGATTTCACAAACCTTCATTCTGTGACTTCACACACCTCCATTCTGAGTTCACACACCTCAATTCTGTGACTTCACACACCTCAATTCTGGCTTCACACACCTCCATTCTATGACTTCACACACTTCCATTTTATGACTTCACACACCTCCATTCTGTGCCTTCACACACCTCCATTCTTTGACTTCACACACCTCCATTCTGTGACTTCACACACCTCCATTCTTTGACTTCACACACCTCCATTCTGTGACTTCAGACACCTCCATTCTATAACTTCAAACACCTCCATTCTATGAATTCACACATCTCCATTCTGTGACTTCACACAACTCCATTCTATGACTTCCCACGCCTCCATTCTGGGACTTCGCACACCTCCATTCTATGACTTCAAACACCTATATTCTTTGACTTCGCACACCTCCATTCTTTGACTTCACACACCTGCATTTTGAGTTCACACACATACATTCTGTGACTTCACACACCTCCATTTGTGACGTTACACACCACCATGTCACTTCACACACCTCCATTCTGTGACTTCACACACCTCCATTCTGTGACTTCACACACCTCCATTTTGACTTCACACACTTCCATTCTGTGACTTCACACACCTCCATTCTGTGACTTCGCACACCTCCTTTGTTTGACTTCACACACCTCCATTCTGTGACTTCACACACCTCCATTCCATGACTTCACACACCTCCATTCTGTGATTTCACACACCTCCATTCTGTGACTTCACACACCTTTATTGTTTGACTTCACACAATGCATTCTTTGATTTCACACACCTTTATTCCATGACTTCACACACCTCCATTCTATGAGTTCTCAGACCTCCATTCTATGAGTTAACACACCTCCATTTTGACTTCATACACCTCCATTTTATGACTTCACACACATTCATTCTTATTCAGAAACATCCATTCTATGACTTCACACACCTCCATTCTATGACTTCACACACCTCCATTCTGTGACAGCACACACCTCCATTCCATGACTTCACACACCTCCATTCTTTGACTTCACACACCTCCATTCTTTGACTTCACACACCTCCATTCTGAGTTCACACACCTCAATTCTGTGACTTCACACACCTCAATTCTGGCTTCACACACCTCCATTCTATGACTTCACACACTGCCATTCTATGACTTCACACACCTCCATTCTGTGACTTCACACACCTCCATTCTTTGACTTCACACACCTCCATTCTGTGACTTCACACACCTCCATTCTTTGACTTCACACACCTCCATTCTGTGACTTCAGACACCTCCATTCTATGACTTCACACACCTCCATTCTATGAATTCACACATCTCCATTCTGTGACTTCACACAACTCCATTCTATGACTTCCCACACCTCCATTCTGGGATTTCACACACCTCCATTCTGAGGCCACACACCTCCGTTCTGTGTCTTAACACACCTTCATTCCGTGACTTCACACACCTTCATTCTATGATTTCACACACCTACATTCTATGACTTCACACACCTCCATTCTATGACTTCACACACCTATATTCTTTGACTTCGCACACCTTCATTCTTTGACTTCACACACCTCCATTTTGAGTTCACACACATATATTCTGTGACTTCACACACCTCCATTTGTGACGTTACACACCACCATTTTGACTTCACACACCTCCATTCTGTGACTTCACACACCTCCATTCTGTGACTTCACACACCTCCATTTTGACTTCACACACTTCCATTCTGTGACTTCACACACCTCCATTCTTTGACTTCGCACACCTCCATTGTTTAACTTCACACACCTCCATTCTTTGACTTCACACACCTCCATTCCATGACTTCACACACCTCTACTCTATCAGTTCACACACATCCATTCTATGAGTTCACACACCACCTTACTGACTTCACACACATCCATTCTATGACTTCGCACACCTACCTTCTTATTTCAGGAACATCCATTGTATGAATTCACCCACCTCCATTCTATGACTTCACAAACCTCCATTCTATGACTTCACACTCGTCCATTCTATGACTTCACACACCTCCATTCTATGACTTCACACACCTCCATTCTATGACTTCACACACCTTCATTCTGTGACTTCACACACCTCCATTCTAGGAGATCACACACCTGCATAGTGACTTCACACACCTCCATTCTCTGACTTCACACACCTCCATTCTGACTTCACACACCTCCATTCTGACTTCACAAACATCAATTCTGTGACTTCACACACCTCCATTCTTTGACTTCACACACCTCCATTGTGAGTCCACACACGTCCATTCTGACTTCACAAACATCAATTCTGTGACTTCACACACATCCATTCTACGACTTCACACACCTCCATTCTATGACTTCACAAACCTCCATTCTGACTTCACACACCTCCATTCTGACTTCACAAACATCAATTCTGTGACTTCACACACCTCCATTCTATGACTTCACACACCTCCATTCAATGACTTCACACACCTCCATTCTATGACTTCACACACTTCCATTCTTTGACTTCACACACCTCCATTCTTTGACTTCACGCATCTCCATTGTGAGTTCACACACCTTCATTCTATGACTTCACACACCTCCATTCTGACTTCACACAGCTCCATTCTATGACTTCACACACCTCAATTCTCTTCCTTCACACATCTCCATTCTAGGATTTAACACACCTTCATTCTTACTTCACAAACATTCATTCTATGACTTCACACACCTCCATTCTATGACTTCACACACCTCCATTCTATGACTTCACACACCTCCATTCTGTGACTGCACACATCTCAATTCTGTGACTTCACACACCTATATTATAACCTCACACACCTCCATTCTATGACTTTACACACCTCCATTCCATGACTTCACACACCTCAATTCTGTGACTTCACACACCTCCATTCTGAGTTCACACACCTCCATTCTGTCACTTCACACACGTCCAATCTGACTTCACACAGCTCCATTCTATGACTTCACACACCTCCATTCTGTGACTTCACACACCTCCATTCTATGACTTCACACACCTCCATTGTGACTTCACTCTCCTCCATTCTATGAGTTCACACACCTCCATTCTGACTTCACACACCTCCATTCTATGACTACACACAACTCCATTCTGACTTCACACATCTCCATTCTGTGACTTCACACACCTCCATTCCATGAATTCCCACACCTCCATTCGATGACTTCACACACCTTTATTCTTTGACTTCACACACCTCCATTCTATGAGTTAAAACACCTCCATTTGTGACTCTACACACCAAATTTTTTACTTCACAAACCTCCATTCTGTGATTTCACACACCTCCATTCTGTGACTTCACACACCTTTATTGTTTGACTTCACACACCTCCATACTTTGACTTCACACACCTCCATTCCATGACTTCACACACCTCCATTCTATGAGTTCACACACCTCCATTCTATGAGTTCACACACCTCCATTTTGACTTCACACACCTTCATTCTTACTTCAGAAACATCCATTCTATGACTTCACGCACCTCCAATCTATGACTTCACAAATCTCCTTTCTGTGCCTTAACACACCTCCATTCTGAGTTCACACACCTCCATTCTCTGAGTTCACACACCTCCATTCTGTGAATTAACACACCTAAATTCTATGACTTCACAGACCTCCATTCTGTGACTTCACACCCCTTTATTGTTTGACTTCACATACCTCCATTCTGTGACTTCACACACCTCCATTGTGAGTTCACACACCTTCATTCTGTGACTTCACACACCTCCATTCTGTGACTTCACACACCTCCATTCTGTGACTTCACACACCTACATTCTATGACTTCATACACCTCCATTCTGTGACTTCACACACCTCCATTCTGTGACTTCACACACCTCCATCTTGACTTCACACACTTCCATTCTTTGACTTCACACACCTCCATTCTCTGACTTCACACACCACCATTTTTTGACTTCACGAACCTCCATTTTTGGACTTCACGCACCTCCATTCCATGACTTCACACATCTCCATTTTATGAGTTCACACACCTCCATTTTGACTTCACACACCTCCATTCAATTACTTCACACACCTTCATTCTACTTCAGAAACATCCATTCAATGACTTCACACACCTCTATTCTATGACTTCACACACCTCCATTCTTTTACTTCACACACCTCCATTCTATGAGTTCACACACCTCCATTGGTGACTCTACACACCACCTTTTTGACTTCACACACCTCCATTCTGTGATTTCACACACCTCCATTCTGTGACTTCACACACCTTTATTGTTTGACCTCACACACCTCCATTCCTTGACTTCACACACCTCCATTCCAAGACTTCACACACCTTCATTCTGTGACTTGACACACCTCCATTCTATGAATTCACACACCTCCATTTTGACTTCACACACCTCCATTCTATGACTTCACGCACCTTCATTCTTACTTCAGAAACATCCATTCTATGACTTCACGTACTTCCATTCTATGACTTCACAAATCTCCGTTCTGTGACTTCACACACCTCCATTCTGGATTCACACACCTCCATTCTCTGACTTCACACACCTCCATTCTGTGACTAAACGAACTTCCCTTCTATGACTTCACAGACCTCCATTCTGTGACTTCACAAACCTTTATTGTTTGACTTCACACACCTTTATTGTTTGACTTCACACACCTCCCTTGTGAGTTCACACACATCCATTCTGTGACTTCACACACCTACATTCTGTGACTTCACACACCTCCATTCTGTGACTTCACACATCTCCATTCTGTGACTTCACACACCTCAATTCTGGCTTCACACACCTCCATTCTATAACTTCACACAATTCCATTCTATGACTTCACACTCCTCCATTCTTTGACTTCACGCACCTCCATTGTGAGTTCACACACCTCCATTCTATGACTTCACACAACTCCATTCTGACTTCACACAGCTCCATTCTATGACTTCACACACCTCCATTCTGTGCCTTCAAACACCTCCATTCTATGACTTAACACACCTTCATTCTTACTTCACAAACATCAATTCTATGACTTCACACACCTCCATTCTATGACTTCACAAACCTCCATTCTATGACTTCACACACCTCCATTCTATGACTTCACACCTCCATTCTGTGACTTCACACACCTCCATTCTGAGTTCACACACCTCCATTTTGTGACTTCACACTCCTCAAATCTCACTTCACACAGCTCCATTCTATGATTTCACACACCTCCATACTGTGACTTCACACACCTCCATTCTATGACTTCACACACCTCCATTGTGACTTCACACACCTTTTTTCGATGACGTCACACATCTCCATTCTGTGACTTCACACACCTCCATTCTTTGACTTCACACACCTCCATTTTGACTTCACACACTTCCATTCTTTGACTGCACACACCTCCATTCTGTGACTTCACACACCACCATTGTTTGACTTCACACACCTCCATTTTTGGACTTCACACACCTCCTTTCCATGACTTCACTCATCTCCTTTTTATGAGTTCGCACACCTCCATTTTGACTTCACACACCTCCATTCTATGACTTCACACACCTCCATTCTACTTCAGAAACATCCATTCTATGACTTCATACACCTCCATTCTATGACTTCACAAACCTCCATTCTTTGACTTCACACACCTCCATTGTGAGTTCACACACCTCCATTCTGTGACTTCACACACCTCCATTCTGTGACTTCACACACCTCCGTTCTGTGACTTTACACACCTCCATTCTATGACTTCACACACCTCGATTCTATGAATTCACACATCTCCATTCTGTGACTTCACACAACTCCATTCTATGACTTCCCACACCTCCATTCTGGGACTTCACACACCTCCATTCTGAGTTCACACACCTCCGTTCTGTGACTTAACACACCTCCATTCTTTGACTTCAAACACCTCCTTTCCATGACTTCACACACCTCCATTTTATGACTTCACACACCTCCATTCTATGACTTCACACACCTCCATTCTTTGACTTCGCACACCTCCATTCTTTCACTTCACACACCTCCATTTTGAGTTCACACACCTACATTCTGTGACTTCACACACCTCCATTTGTGACTTTATACACCACCATTTTGACTTCACAAACCTCCATTCTGTGACTTCACAAACCTCCATTCTGTGACTTCACACACCTCCATTTTGACTTCACACACTTCCATTCTGTGACTTCACACACCTCCATTCTGTGACTTCGCATACCTCCATTGTTTGACTTCACACACCTCCATTCTTTGATTTCACACACCTCCATTCCATGACTTCACACACCTCCACTCTATCAGTTCACACACATCCATTCTATGAGTTCACATACCACCATTTTGATTGCACACACCTCCATTCTATTACTTCACACCTCTACAGTCTTACTTAAAAACATCCATTCTATAACTTTACAGACCTCCATTCTATGAGTTCACAAACGTCCATTCTATGACTTCACACACCTCCATTCTATGACTTCACACACCTCCATTCTATGACTTCACACACCTCCATTCTGACTTCACACACCTCCATTTTGACTTTACAAACATCAATTCTGTGACTTCACACACCTCCATTCTTTGACTTCACACACCTCCATTAGAGTTCACACACCTCCATTCTGACTTCACAAACATCACTTCTGTGACTTCACACACCTCCATTCTATGACTTCACACACCTCCATTGTATGACTTCACACACCTCAATTCTCTGACTTCACAAACCTCCATTCTGACTTCACACACCTCCATTCTTACCTCACAAACATCAATTCTGTGACTTCACACACCTCCATTCTATGTCTTCACACACCTCCATTCTATGACTTCACACACCTCCATTCTATGACTTCACACACTTCCATTCTTTGACTTCACACACCTCCATTCTGTGACTTCACACACCTCCATTCTGTCCTCACAAACATCAATTCTGTGACTTCACACACCTCCATTCTATGTCTTCACATACCTCCATTCTATGAGTTCACACACCTCCATTTGTGACTCTACACACCACCTTTTTGACTTCACACACCTCCATTCTATGATTTCACACTCCTCCATTCTGTGACTTCACACACCTTTATTGTTTGACTTCACACCTCCATTCTTTGACTTCACACACCTACATTCCATGACTTCACACACTTCCATTCTATGAGTTCACACACCTCCATTCTATGAGTTCACACACCTCCATTTTGACTTCACACACCTCCAATCTGTGACTTCCCCCACCTCCATTCTGTGACTTCACACACCTCAATTCTGTGACTTCACACACCTCCATTCTATGACTTCACACACCTCCATTCTGTGACTTCACACACCTCCATTCTGTGACTTCACACACCTCGATTTTGACTTCACACACTTCCATTCTTTGACTACACACCTCCATTCTGTGACTTCACTCACCACCATTGTTTGATTTCACACACCTGCATTTTTGGACTTCACACACCTCCTTTCCATGACTTCCATATCTCCATGTTATGAGTTCGCACACCTCCATTTTGACTTCACACACCTCCATTCTATGACTTCACACACCTCCATTCTACTTCAGAAACCTCCATTCTGTGACTTCACACACCTTCATTCTGAGTTCACACACCTCAATCCTGTGACTTCACACACCTCAATTCTGGCTTCACACACCTTCATTCTATGACTTCACACACTTCCATTCTATGACTTCACACACCTCCATTCTTTGACTTCACACACCTCCCTTGTGAGTTCACACACCTCCATTCTGTGACTTCACACACCTCCATTCTGTGCCTTCAAACACCTCCATTCAATGACTTAACACCCCTTCATTCTTACTTCACAAACATCAATTCTATGACTTCACACACCTCCATTCTATGACTTCACATACCTCCATCTGTGACTTCACACACCTCAGTTCTGTGACTTCACACACCTCCATTATGACTTCACACACCTCCATTCTATGACTTCACACACCTCCATTCTATGACTTCACACCTCCATTCTGTGACTTCACACACCTCCATTCTGAGTTCACACACCTCCATTCTGTGAATTCACACTACTCAAATCTGATTTCACACAGCTTTATTCTATGATTTCACACACCTCCATACTGTGACTTCACACACCTCCATTCTATGACTTCACACACCTCCATTGTGACTTCACATCTCCATTTTATGAGTTCACACACCTCCATTCTGACTTCACACACCTCCATTCTATGACTCACACACCTCAATTTTGACTTCACACACCTACATTCTATGACTTCACACAACTCCATTCTGACTTCACACACCGCCATTCTGTGACTTCACACACCTCCATTCCATGACTTCACACACCTCCTTTCGATGACTTCACACACCTCCATTCTGTGACTTCACACACCTCCATTCTGTGACTTCACACACCTCCATTTTGACCTCACACACTTCCATTCTTTGACTTCACACACCTCCGTTCTGTGACTTAACACACCTTCATTCTGTGACTTCACACACCTTCATTCTATGACTTCACACACCTCCATTTTGAGTTCACACACCTACATTCTGTGACTTCACACACCTCCATTTGTGAATTTACACACCACCATTTTGACTTCACAAACCTCCATTCTGTGACTTCACAAACCTCCATTCTGTGACTTCACACTCCTCCATTTTGACTTCACACACTTCCATTCTTTGACTTCACACACCTCCATTCCATGACTTCACACACCTCCACTCTATCAGTTCACACATATCCATTCTATGAGTTCACATACCACCATTTTGATTGCACACACCTCCATTCTATGACTTTACACCCCTACATTCTTACTTCGAAAACATCCATTCTATGACTTTACAGACCTCCATTCTGTGAGTTCACAAACGTCCATTCTATGACTTCACACACCTCCATTCTATGACTTCACACACCTCCAATCTATGACTTCACACACTTCCATTCTATGACTTCACACACCTCCATTGTGAGTTCACACACCTCCATTCTGAATTCACAAACATCAATTCTGTGACTTCACACACCTCCATTCTATGACTTCACACACCTCCATTCTATGACTTCACACACCTCCATTCTATGACTTCACAAACCTCCATTCTGACTTCACACACCTCTATTCTCACTTCACAAACATCAATTCTGTGACTTCACACACCTCCATTCTATGACTTCACACACCTCCATTCTACTTCAGAAACATCCATTCTATGACTTCATACACCTCCATTCTATGACTTCACAAACCTCCATTCTTAGACTTCACACACCTCCATTCTGAGTTCACACACCTCAATTCTGTGTCTTTACACACCTCAATTCTGGCTTCACACACCTTCATTCTATGACTTCACACACTTCCATTCTATGACTTGACACACCTCCATTCTTTGACTTTACACACCTCCATGGTGAGTTCACACACCTCCATTCTGTGACTTCACACACCTCCATTCTGTGACTTCACACACCTCCATTCTGTGACTTCACACACCTCCATTCTATGACTTCACACACCTCGATTCTATGAATTCACACATCTCCATTCTGTGACTTCACACAACTCCATTCTATGACTTCCCACACCTCCATTCTGGGACTTCACACACCTTCATTCTGGGTTCACACACCTCTGTTCTGTGACTTAACACACCTTCATTCTGTGAATTCACACACCTTCATTCTATGACTTCACACACCTCATTTTGAGTTCACACACCTACATTCTGTGACTTCACACACCTCCATTTGTGAATTTACACACCACCATTTTGACTTCACAAACCTCCATTCTGTGACTTCACAAACCTCCATTCTGTGACTTCACACACCTCCATTTTGACTTCACACACTTCCATTCTTTGATTCACACACCTCCATTCTGTGATTTCGCACAGCTCCATTTTTTGACTTCACACACCTCCATTCTTTGACTTCACACACCTCCATTCCATGACTTCACACACCTCCACTCTATCAGTTCACACACATCCATTCTATGAGTTCACATACCACCATTTTGATTGCACACACCTCCATTCTATGACTTTACACCCCTATATTCTTACTTCAAAAACATCCATTCTATGACTTTAGAGACCTCCATTCTATTAGTTCACAAACGTCCATTCTATGACTTCACACACCTCCATTCTATGACATCACACACCTCCAATCTATGACTTCACACACCTCCATTCTATGACTTCACACACCTCCATTGTGAGTTCACACACCTCCATTCTGAATTCACAAACATCAATTCTGTGACTTCACACACCTCCATTCTATGACTTCACACACCTCCATTCTATGACTTCACACACCTCCATTCTATGACTTCACAAACCTCCATTCTGACTTCACACACCTCCATTCCCACTTCACAAACATCCATTCTGTGACTTCACACACCTCCATTCTATGACTTCACACACCTCCATTCTATGACTTCGCACACCTCCATTCCATGACTTCACACACTTCCATTCTTTGACTTCACACACCTTCAATTTTTTACTTCACACATCTCCATTGTGAGTTCACACACCTCCATTCTATGACTTCACACACCTCCATTCTGACTTCACACAGCACCATTCTATGACTTCACACACCTCCATTTGTGCCTTCACACATCTCCATTTTATGACTTAACACACCTTCATTCTTACTTCACAAATATTCATTCTATGACTTCACACACCTCCATTCTATGACTTCACACACCTCCATTCTATGACTTTACACACCTCCATTCTGTGACTTCACACACCTCCATTCTGACTTCACACACCTCCATTCTATGCCTTCCACACCTCCATTCTGTGACTTCACACACCACCATTATATGACTTCACATACCTCCATTGTGACTTCACACACCTCCATTCTATGAGTTCACACACCTCCATTCTGACTTCACACACCTCCATTCTATGACTTCACACACCTCCATTCTGACTTCACACACCTCCATTCTATGACTTCACACAACTCCATTCCATGACTTCACACACCTCCATTCGATGCCTTCACACACCTCCATTCTGTGACTTCACACACCACCATTGTTTGACTTCACACACCTCCATTTTTGGACTTCACACACCTCCATTCCATGACTTCACACATCTCCATTTTATGAGTTCGCACACCTCCATTTTGACTTCACACACCTCCATTCTGTGACTTCACACACCTTCATTCTACTTCAGAAACATCAATTCTATGACTTCACACACCTCCATTCTATGACTTCACAAACCTACATTCTGTGTCTTCACACACCTCCATTCTGAGTTCACACACCTCAATTCTCTGACTTCACACACCTCAATTCTGGCTTCACACACCTCCATTCTATGACTTCACACAATTCCTTTCTATGACTTCACACACCTCCATTCTTTGACTTCACACACCTCCATTGTGAGTTCACACACCTCCACTCTATGACTTCACACACCTCCATTATGACTTCACACAGCTCCATTCTATGACTTCACACACCTCCAATCTGTGCCTTCACACACCTCCATTCTATGACTTAACACACCCTCATTCTTACTTCACAAACATCCATTCTATGATCACACACCTCCATTATATGACTTAACACACCTCCATTCTATGACTTCACACACCTCCATTCAGTGACTTCACACACCTCAATTCTGTGACTTCACATACTTCCATTATGACTTCACAAACCTCCATTCTATGACTTCACACACCTCCATTCTATGACTTCACACCTCCATTCTGTGTCTTCACACAAGTCCATTCTGAGTTCACACACCTCCATTCTGTGACTTCACACAAGTCCATTCTTACTTCACACACCTCCATTCTGTGACTTCACACACCTCCATTCCATGACTTCACACACCTCCTTTCTATGATTTCACACACCTCCGTTCTGACTTCACACACCTCCATTCTATGACTTCACACACCTCCATTCTGTGGCTTCACATACCTCAATTCTGTGACTTCACACACCTCCATTCTATGACTTCACACACCTCCATTCTGTGATTTCACACACCTCCATTCTGAGTTCAAACACCTCCGTTCTGTGACTTAACACACCTATATTATGTTACTTCACACACCACCATTCTGAGTTAACACACCTCCATTCTGTGACTTCACACACCTCCATTCTGACTTCAAACAGCTCCATTCTATGACTTCACACACCTCCATTCTGTGCCTTCACACACCTCCATTCTATGATTTAACACACCTTCATTCTTACTTCACAAACATCCATTCTATGACTTCACACACCTCCATTCTATGACTTCACACACCTCCATTCTATGACTTCGCAAACCTCCATTCTGTGACTTCACACACCTCAATTCTGTGACTTCACACACCTCCATTATGACTTCACACACATCCATTCTATGACTTCACACACCTCCATTCTATGACTTCACACACCTTCATTCTGTGACTTCACACACCTCCATTCTGAGTTCACACACCTCCATTCTGTGACTTCACACAACTCCAATCTGACTTCACACAGCTCCATTCTATGACTTCACATACCTCCATTCTTTGACTTCACACACCTCCATTCTATGACTTCACACACCTGCATTGTGACTTCACACAGCTCCATTCTATGAGTTCCGACACCTCCATTCTGACTTCACACACCTCCATTCTATGACTTCACACACCTCCATTCTGACTTCACACACCTCCATTCTATGACTTCACACAAGTCCATTCTGACTTCTGACACCTCCATTCTATGAGTTCACACACGTGCATTGTGACTTCACACACCTCCATTCTATGACTTCACACACCTCCATTCTGACTTCACACACCTCCATTCTGACTTCACAAACATCAATTCTGTGACTTCACACACCTCCATTCTTTCGCTTCACACTCCTCCATTGTGAGCTCACACACCTCCATTCTGAATTCACAAACATCAATTCTGTTACTTCACACACCTCCATTCTATGACTTCACACACCTCCATACTATGACTTCACAAACCTCCATTCTGACTTCACACACCTCCTTTCTGACTTCACAAACATCAATTCTGTGACTTCACACACCTCCATTCTATGACTTCACACACCTCCATTCTTTGACTTCACACACCTCCATTCTATGACTTCACACACTTCCATTCTTTGACTTCACACACCTCCATTTTTTGACTTCACACATCTCCATTGTGAGTTCACACACCTCCATTCTATGACTTCACACACCTCCATTCTGACTTCACACAGCTCCATTCTATGACTTCACACACCTCCATTCTGTGCCTTCACACATCTCCATTTTATGACTTAACACACCTTCATTCTTTCTTCACAAACATTCATTCTATGACTTCACACACCTCCATTCTATGACTTCACACACCTCCATTCTATGACTTCCACACCTCCATTATGTGACTTCACACACCACCATTCTATGACTTCACATACCTCCATTGTGACTTCACACACCTCCATTCTATGAGTTCACACACCTCCATTCTGTCTTCACACACCTCCATTCTATGACATCACACACCTCCATTCTGACTTCACACACCTCCATTCTATAACTTCACACAACTCCATTCTGACTTCACACACCTCCATTCTGTGATTTCACATACCTCCATTCTGTGACTTCACACACCTTTATTGTTTGACTTCACACACCTCCATTCTTCGACTTCACACACCTCCTTTCCATGACTTCACACACCTCCATTTTTGGACTTCACACACCTCCATTCCATGACTTCACACATCTCAATTTTATGAGTTCGCACACCTCCATTTTGACTTCACACACCTCCATTCTGTGACTTCACACACCTTCATTCTACTTCAGAAACATCAATTCTATGACTTCACACACCTCCATTCTATGACTTCACAAACCTACATTCTGTGTCTTCACACACCTCCATTCTGAGTTCACACACCTCAATTCTGTGACTTCACACACCTCAATTCTGGCTTCACACACCTCCATTCTATGACTTCACACAATTCCTTTCTATGACTTCACACACCTCCATTCTTTGACTTCACACACCTCCATTGTGAGTTCACACACCTCCACTCTATGACTTCACACACCTCCATTATGACTTCACACAGCTCCATTCTATGACTTCACACACCTCCAATCTGTGCCTTCACACACCTCCATTCTATGACTTAACACACCCTCATTCTTACTTCACAAACATCCATTCTATGATCACACACCTCCATTCTATGACTTAACACACCTCCATTCTATGAATTCACACACCTCCCTTCAGTGACTTCACACACCTCAATTCTGTGACTTCACACACTTCCATTATGACTTCACAAAACTCCATTCTATGTCTTCACACACCTCCATTCTATGACTTCACACCTCCATTCTGTGACTTCACACACCTCCATTCTGAGTTCACACACCTCCATTCTGTGACTTCACACAAGTCCATTCTGACTTCACACACCTCCATTCTGTGACTACACACACCTCCATTCCATGACTTCACACACCTCCATTCTATGATTTCACACACCTCCGTTCTGACTTCACACACCTCCATTCTATGACTTCACACACCTCCATTCTGTGGCTTCACATACCTCAATTCTGTGACTTCACACACCTCCAATATGACTTCACACACCTCCATTCTATGACTTCACACACCTCCATTCTATGACTTCACACACCTAGATTCTGTGACTTCACACACCTCCGTTCTGAGTTCACACACCTCAATTCTGTGACTTCACACACCTCCATTCTGACTTCACCCAGCTCCATTCAATGACTTCACACACCTCCATTCTGTGACTTCGCACAGCTCCAATCTGACTTCACACAGCTCCACTCTATGCCTTCCCACACCTCCATTCTATGATTTCACACACCTCCATTCTATGACTTCACACACCTCCATTCTGTGATTTCACACACCTCCATTCTGAGTTCAAACACCTCCGTTCTGTGACTTAACACACCTATATTCTGTTACTTCACACACCACCATTCTGAGTTAACACACCTCCATTCTGTGCCTTCACACACCTCCATTCTATGATTTAACACACCTTCATTCTTACTTCACAAACATCCATTCTATGAATTCACACACCTCCATTCTATGACTTCACTCACCTCCATTCTATCACTTCGCAAACCTCAATTCTGTGACTTCACACACCTCAATTCAGTGACTTCACACACCTCCATTATGACTTCACACACATCCATTCTATGACTTCACACACCTCCATTCTATGACTTCACACACCTTCATTCTGTGACTTCACACACCTCCATTCTGAGTTCACACACCTCCATTCTGTGACTTCACACAAGTCCAATCTGACTTCACACAGCTCCATTCTATGACTTCACATACCTCCATTCTTTGACTTCACACACCTCCATTCTATGACTTCACACAAGTCCATTCTGACTTCAGACACCTCCATTCTATGAGTTCACACACGTGCATTGTGACTTCACACAGCTCCATTCTATGAGTTCACACACCTCCATTCTGACTTCACAAACCTCCATTCTATGACTTCACACACCTCCATTCTGACTTCACAAACATCAATTCTGTGACTTCACACACCTCCATTCTATGACTTCACACACCTCCATTGTGAGTTCACACACCTCCATTCTGAATTCACAAACATCAATTCTGTGACTTCACACACCTCCATTCTATGACTTCACACACCTCCATACTATGACTTCACAAACCTCCATTCTGACTTCACACACCTCCATTCTGACTTCACACACTTCCATTCTTTGACTTAACACACCTCCATTTTTTGACTTCACACATCTCCATTGTGAGTTCACACACCTCCATTCTATGACTTCACACACCTCCATTCTGTCTTCACACAGCTCCATTCTATGATTTCACACACCTCCATTCTGTGCCTTCACACATCTCCATTTTATGACTTAACACACCTTCATTCTTTCTTCACAAACATTCATTCTATGACTTCACACACCTCCATTCTATGACTTCACACACCTCCATTCTATGACTTCCACACCTCCTTTCTGTGACTTCACACACCACCATTCTATGACTTCACATACCTCCATTGTGACTTCACACACCTCCATTCTATGAGTTCACACACCTCCATTCTGTCTTCACACACCTCCATTCTATGACATCACACACCTCCATTCTGACTTCACACACCTACATTCTATAACTTCACACAAGTGCATTCAGACTTCACACACCTCCATTCTGTGATTTCACATACCTCCATTCTGTGACTTCACACACCTTTATTGTTTGACTTCACACACCTCCATTCTTTGACTTCACACACCTCCTTTCCATGACTTCACACACCTCCATTCTATGAGTTCACACACCTCCATTCTATGAGTTCACACACCTCCATTTTGACTTCACAAACCTCCATTCTATGACTTCACACACCTGCATTCTTACTTCAGAAACATCCATTATAGGACTTCACGCACTTCCATTCTATGACTTCACACACCTCCTTTCTGTGACTTCACACACCTCCATTCTGTGACTTCACACACCTCCATTCTGTGACTACACACATCTCCATTCTGTGACTTCACACACCTCCATTCTGTGACTTCACACACCTCCATTCTATGACTTCACACACCTCCAGACTGTGACTTCACACACCTCCATTTTGACTTCACACACTTCCATTGTTTGAATTCACACACCTCCATTCTGTGACTTCACACACATTAACATTGTTTGACTTCACACACCTCTATTTTTGGACTTCACACACCTCCATTCCATGACTTCACAAATCTCCATTTTATGAGTTCGCACACCTCCATTTTGACTTCACACACCTCCATTCTATGACTTCACAGACCTTCATTCTACTTCAGAAACATCCGTTCTATGACTTCACACACCTCCATTCTATGATTTCACAAACCTTCATTCTGTGACTTCACACACCTCCATTCTGAGTTCACACACCTCAATTCTGTGACTTCACACACCTCAATTCTGGCTTCACACACCTCCATTCTATGACTTCACACACTTCCATTTTATGACTTCACACACCTCCATTCTGTGCCTTCACACACCTCCATTCTTTGACTTCACACAACTCCATTCTGTGACTTCACACACCTCCATTCTTTGACTTCACACACCTCCATTCTGTGACTTCAGACACCTCCATTCTATAACTTCAAACACCTCCATTCTATGAATTCACACATCTCCATTCTGTGACTTCACACAACTCCATTCTATGACTTCCCACGCCTCCATTCTGGGACTTCACACACCTCCATTCTATGACTTCAAACACCTATATTCTTTGACTTCGCACACCTCCATTCTTTGACTTCACACACCTCCATTTTGAGTTCACACACATACATTCTGTGACTTCACACACCTCCATTTGTGACGTTACACACCACCATGTCACTTCACACACCTCCATTCTGTGACTTCACACACCTCCATTCTGTGACTTCACACACCTCCATTTTGACTTCACACACTTCCATTCTGTGACGTCACACACCTCCATTCTGTGACTTCGCACACCTCTTTGTTTGACTTCACACACCTCCATTCTATGACTTCACACACCTCCATTCCATGACTTCACACACCTCCATTCTGTGACTTCACACACCTTTATTGTTTGACTTCAAACAATGCATTCTTTGATTTCACACACCTTTATTCCATGACTTCACACACCTCCATTCTATGAGTTCTCAGACCTCCATTCTATGAGTTCACACACCTCCATTTTGACTTCATACACCTCCATTTTATGACTTCACACACATTCATTCTTTTTCAGAAACATCCATTCTATGACTTCACACACCTCCATTCTAGGACTTCACACACCTCCATTCTGTGACTGCACACACCTCCATTCCATGACTTCACACACCTCCATTCTTTGACTTCACACACCTCCATTCTTTGACTTCACACACCTCCATTCTGAGTTCACACACCTCAATTCTGTGACTTCACACACCTCAATTCTGGCTTCACACACCTCCATTCTATGACTTCACACACTGCCATTCTATGACTTCACACACCTCCATTCTGTGACTTCACAGACCTCCATTCTTTGACTTCACACACCTCCATTCTGTGACTTCACACACCTCCATTCTTTGACTTCACACACCTCCATTCTGTGACTTCAGACACCTCCATTCTATGACTTCACACACCTCCATTCTATGAATTCACACATCTCCATTCTGTGACTTCACACAACTCCATTCTATGACTTCCCACACCTCCATTCTGGGATTTCACACACCTCCATTCTGAGGCCACACACCTCCGTTCTGTGTCTTAACACACCTTCATTCCGTGACTTCACACACCTTCATTCTATGATTTCACACACCTACATTCTATGACTTCACACACCTCCATTCTATGACTTCACACACCTATATTCTTTGACTTCGCACACCTCCATTCTTTGACTTCACACACCTCCATTTTGAGTTCACACACATATATTCTGTGACTTCACACACCTCCATTTGTGACGTTACACACCACCATTTTGACTTCACACACCTCCATTCTGTGACTTCACACACCTCCATTCTGTGACTTCACACACCTCCATTTTGACTTCACACACTTCCATTCTGTGACTTCACACACCTCCATTCTTTGACTTCGCACACCTCCATTGTTTGACTTCACACACCTCCATTCTTTGACTTCACACACCTCCATTCCATGACTTCACACACCTCTACTCTATCAGTTCACACACATCCATTCTATGAGTTCACACACGACCTTATTGACTTCACACACATCCATTCTATGACTTCGCACACCTACATTCTTCTTTCAGGAACATCCATTGTATGAATTCACCCACCTCCATTCTATGACTTCACAAACCTCCATTCTATGACTTCACACTCCTCCATTCTATGACTTCACACACCTCCATTCTATGACTTCACACACCTCCATTCTATGACTTCACACACCTCCATTCTACGACTTCACACACCTCCATTCTGTGACTTCACACACCTCCATTCTATGACTTCACACACCTCCATTCTATGACTTCACACACCTCCATTCTATGACTTCACACACCTCCATTCTGACTTCACACACCTCCATTCTGACTTCACAAACATCAATTCTGTGACTTCACACACCTCCATTCTTTGACTTCACACACCTCCATTGTGAGTCCACACACGTCCATTCTGACTTCACAAACATCAATTCTGTGACTTCACACACATCCATTCTACGACTTCACACACCTCCATTCTATGACTTCACCATCCTCCATTCTGACTTCACACACCTCCATTCTGACTTCACAAACATCAATTCTGTGACTTCACACACCTCCATTCTATGACTTCACACACCTCCATTCTATGACTTCACACACCTCCATTCTATGACTTCACACACTTCCATTCTTTGACTTCACACACCTCCATTCTTTGACTTCACACATCTCCATTGTGAGTTCACACACCTTCATTCTATGACTTCACACACCTCCATTCTGACTTCACACAGCTCCATTCTATGACTTCACACACCTCAATTCTCTGCCTTCACACATCTCCATTCTAGGATTTAACACACCTTCATTCTTACTTCACAAACATTCATTCTATGACTTCACACACCTCCATTCTATGACTTCACACACCTCCATTCTATGACTTCACACACCTCCATTCTGTGTTGACACACCTCAATTCTATGACTTCACACACCTCCATTCTGTCTTCACACACCTCCATTCTATGACTTCACACACCTCCATTTTGACATCACACACCTCCATTCTATGACTTCATAGACATCGAATCTGTGATTTCACTCACCTGCACTCTATGACTTCACACTCCTCCATTCTATGATTTCCCACACCTCCTTTTTATGACTTCACCCACCTCCAATCTATGACTACACACCTCCATTCTGACTTCACAAACCTGAATTCTGTGACTTCACACACCTCCATTCTACGAGTTCACACACCTCCATTCTGTGACGTCACACACCTCCATTCTGTGATTTCACACACCTACATTCTGTGACTTCACACACCTCCTTTCTATGACTTCACACACCTCCATTCTGTGACTTCACACACCTCCATTCTATGACTTCACACACCTCCATTCTATGATTTCACACACCTACATTGTGACATCACACACCTCCATTCTATGAGTTCACACACCTCCATTCTCTGAGTTCACAAACCTCCATTCTGTGACTTAACACACCTCCATTCTATGACTTCACAGACCTCCATTCTGTGAATTCACACCCCTTTATTGTTTGACTTCACATACCTCCATTCTGTGACTTCACACACCTCCATTGTGAGTTCACACACCTTCATTCTGTGACTTCACACACCTCCATTCTGTGACTTCACACACCTCCATTCTGTGACTTCACACACCTACATTCTATGACTTCATACACCTACATTCTGTGACTTCACACACCTCCATTCTGTGACTTTACACACCTCCATCTTGACTTCACACACTTCCATTCTTTGACTTCACACACCTCCATTCTCTGACTTCACACACCACCATTGTTTGACTTCACAAACCTCCATTTTTGGACTTCACGCACCTCCATTTCATGACTTCACACATCTCCATTTTATGAGTTCACACAACTCCATTTTGACTTCACACACCTCTATTCTATTACTTCACACACCTTCATTCTACTTCAGAAACATCCATTCTATGACTTCAAACACCTCTATTCTATGACTTCACACACCTCCATTCTTTTACTTCACACACCTCCATTCTATGAGTTCACACAACTCCATTGTTGACTCTACACACCACCTTTTTGACTTCACACACCTCCATTCTGTGATTTCACACACCTCCATTCTGTGACTTCACACACCTCAATTCTGTGACTTCACACACCTCCATTATGACTTCACACACCGCCATTCTATGACTTCACACACCTCCATTCTATGACTTCATACCTCCATTCTGTGATTTCACACACCTCCATTCTGAGTTCACACACATCCATTCTGTGACTTCACACACCTCCAATCTGACTTCACACAGCTCCATTCTATGACTTAACACACCTCCATACTGTGACTTCACACACCTCCATTCTATGATTTCACACACCTCCCTTGTGACTTCACACACCTCCATTCTATGACTTCACACAACTCCACTCTGACTTCACACACCTCCATTCTGTGACTTCACACACCTCCATTCCATGACTTCACACAATCCATTCCATGACTTCACACACCTCCATTCGATGACTTCACACACCTCCATTCTATGATTTCACACACCTCCCTTGTGACTTCACACACCTCCATTCTATGACTTCACACAACTCCGTTCTGACTTCACACACCTCCATTCTGTGACTTCACACACCTCCATTCCATGACTTCACACACCTCCATACAGTGATTTCACACACCTCCATTCTGTGACTTCACACACCTTTATTGTTTGACTTCACACAATGCATTCTTTGACTTCACACACCTTTATTCCATGACTTCACACACCTCCATTCTATGAGTTCTCAGACCTCCATTCTATGAGTTCACACACCTCCATTTGGACTTCATACACCTCCATTTTATGACTTCACACACATTCATTCTTATTCAGAAACATCCATTCTATGACTTCACACACCTCCATTCTATGACTGCACACACCTCCATTCCATGACTTCACACACCTCCATTCTTTCACTTCACACACCTCCATTCTATGAGTTCACACACATCCATTTGTGACTCTACACACCACATTTTTACTTCACACACCTCCATTCTGTGATTTCACACACTTCAATTCTGTGACTTCACACACCTTTATTGTTTGACTTCACACACCTCCATTCTTTGACTTCACACACCTCCATTGCATGACTTCACACACCTCCATTCTATGACTTCACAAACCTCCATTCTATGAGTTCACACACCTCCATTTTGACTTCACACACCTCCATTCTGTGACTTCACACACCTCCATTCTGAGACTTCACACACCTCCATTCTATGACTTCACACACCTCCAGACTGTGACTTCACACACCTCCATTCTGTTACTTCACACACCTCCATTTTGACTTCACACACTTCCATTGTTTGAATTCACACACCTCCATTCTGTGACTTCACACACATTAACATTGTTTGACTTCACACACCTCTATTTTTGGACGTCACACACCTCCATTCCATGACTTCACAAATCTCCAGTTTAGGAGTTCGCACACCTCCATTTTGACTTCACACACCTCCATTCTATGACTTCACACACCTTCATTCTACTTCAGAAACATCCGTTCTATGACTTCACACACCTCCATTCTATGATTTCACAAACCTTCATTCTGTGACTTCACACACCTCCATTCTGAGTTCACACACCTCAATTCTGTGACTTCACACACCTCAATTCTGGCTTCACACACCTCCATTCTATGACTTCACACACTTCCATTTTATGACTTCACACACCTCCATTCTGTGCCTTCACACACCTCCATTCTTTGACTTCACACACCTCCATTCTGTGACTTCACACACCTCCATTCTTTGACTTCACACACCTCCATTCTGTGACTTCAGAAACCTCCATTCTATAACTTCAAACACCTCCATTCTATGAATTCACACATCTCCATTCTGTGACTTCACACAACTCCATTCTATGACTTCCCACGCCTCCATTCTGGGACTTCACACACCTCCATTCTATGACTTCAAACACCTATATTCTTTGTCTTCGCACACCTCCATTCTTTGACTTCACACACCTCCATTTTGAGTTCACACACATACATTCTGTGACTTCACACACCTCCATTTGTGACGTTACACACCACCATGTCACTTCACACACCTCCATTCTGTGACTTCACACACCTCCATTCTGTGACTTCACACACCTCCATTTTGACTTCACACACTTCCATTCTGTGACTTCACACACCTCCATTCTGTGACTTCGCACACCTCCTTTGTTTGACTTCACACACCTCCATTCTGTGACTTCACACACCTCCATTCCATGACTTCACACACCTCCATTCTGTGATTTCACACACCTCCATTCTGTGACTTCACACACCTTTATTGTTTGACTTCACACAATGCATTCTTTGATTTCACACACCTTTATTCCATGACTTCACACACCTCCATTCTATGAGTTCTCAGACCTCCATTCTATGAGTTCACACACCTCCATTTTGACTTCATACACCTCCATTTTATGACTTCACACACATTCATTCTTATTCAGAAACATCCATTCTATGACTTCACACACGTCCATTCTATGACTTCACACACCTCCATTCTGTGACTGCACACACCTCCATTCCATGACTTCACACACCTCCATTCTTTGACTTCACACACCTCCATTCTTTGACTTCACACACCTCCATTCTGAGTTCACACACCTCAATTCTGTGACTTCACACACCTCAATTCTGGCTTCACACACCTCCATTCTATGACTTCACACACTGCCATTCTATGACTTCACACACCTCCATTCTGTGACTTCACACACCTCCATTCTTTGACTTCACACACCTCCATTCTGTGACTTCACACACCTCCATTCTTTGACTTCACACACCTCCATTCTGTGACTTCAGACACCTCCATTCTATGACTTCACACACCTCCATTCTATGAATTCACACATCTCCATTCTGTGACTTCACACAACTCCATTCTATGACTTCCCACACCTCCATTCTGGGACTTCACACACCTCCATTCTGAGGCCACACACCTCCGTTCTGTGTCTTAACACACCTTCATTCCGTGACTTCACACACCTTCATTCTATGATTTCACACACCTACATTCTATGACTTCACACACCTCCATTCTATGACTTCACACACCTATATTCTTTGACTTCGCACACCTCCATTCTTTGACTTCACACACCTCCATTTTGAGTTCACACACATATATTCTGTGACTTCACACACCTCCATTTGTGACGTTAGACACCACCATTTTGACTTCACGCACCTCCATTCTGTGACTTCACACACCTCCATTCTGTGACTTCACACACCTCCATTTTGACTTCACACACTTCCATTCTGTGACTTCACACACCTCCATTCTTTGACTTCGCACACCTCCATTGTTTGACTTCACACACCTCCATTCTTTGAGTCACACACCTCCATTCCATGACTTCACACACCTCTACTCTGTCAGTTCACACACATCCATTCTATGAGTTCACACACCACCTTATTGACTTCACACACATCCATTCTATGACTTCGCACACCTACATTCTTCTTTCAGGAACATCCATTGTATGAATTCACACACCTCCATTCTATGACTTCACAAACCTCCATTCTATGACTTCACACTCCTCCATTCTATGACTTCACACACCTCCCTTCTATGACTTCACACACCTCCATTCTATGACTTCACACACCTCCATTCTACGACTTCACACACCTCCATTCTGTGACTTCACACACCTCCATTCTATGAGTTCTCAGACCTCCATTCTATGAATTCACACACCTCCATTTTGACTTCATACACCTCCATTTTATGACTTCACACACATTCATTCTTTTTCAGAAACATACATTCTATGACTTCACACACCTCCATTCTAGGACTTCACACACCTCCATTCTGTGACTGCACACACCTCCATTCCATGACCTCACACACCTCCATTCTTTGACTTCACACACTTCCATTCTTTGACTTCACACACCTCCATTCTGAGTTCACACACCTCAATTCTGTGACTTCACACACCTCAATTCTGGCTTCACACACCTCCATTCTATGACTTCACACACTGCCATTCTATGACTTCACACACCTCCATTCTGTGACTTCACACACCTCCATTCTTTGACTTCACACACCTCCATTGTGTGACTTCACACACCTCCATTCTTTGACTTCACACACCTCCATTCTGGGATTTCACACACCTCCATTCTGAGGCCACACACCTCCGTCTGTGTCTTAACACACCTTCATTCCGTGACTTCACACACCTTCATTCTATGATTTCACACACCTACATTCTATGACTTCACACACCTCCATTCTATGACTTCACACACCTATATTCTTTGACTTCGCACACCTCCATTCTTTGACTTCACACACCTCCATTTTGAGTTCACACACATATATTCTGTGACTTCACACACCTCCATTTGTGACGTTACACACCACCATTTTGACTTCACGCACCTCCATTCTGTGACTTCACACACCTCCATTCTGTGACTTCACACACCTCCATTTTGACTTCACACACTTCCATTCTGTGACTTCACACACCTCCATTCTTTGACTTCGCACACCTCCATTGTTTGACTTCACACACCTCCATTCTTTGACTTCACACACCTCCATTCCATGACTTCACACACCTCTACTCTGTCAGTTCACACACATCCATTCTATGAGTTCACACACCACCTTATTGACTTCACACACATCCATTCTATGACTTCGCACACCTATATTCTTCTTTCAGGAACATCCATTGTATGAATTCACCCACCTCCATTCTATGACTTCACAAACCTCCATTCTATGACTTCACACTCCTCCATTCTATGACTTCACACACCTCCCTTCTATGACTTCACACACCTCCATTCTATGACTTCACACACCTCCATTCTACGACTTCACACACCTCCATTCTGTGACTTCACACACCTCCATTCTGACTTCACACACCTCCATTCTGACTTCACACACCTCCATTCTGACTTCACAAACATCAATTCTGTGACTTCACACACCTCCATTCTTTGACTTCACACACCTCCATTGTGAGTCCACACACGTCCATTCTGACTTCACAAACATCAATTCTGTGACTTCACACACATCCATTCTACGACTTCACACACCTCCATTCTATGACTTCACAAACCTCCATTCTGACTTCACACACCTCCATTCTGATTTCACAAACATCAATTCTGTGACTTCACACACCTCCATTCTATGACTTCACACACCTCCATTCTATGACTTCACACACCTCCATTCTATGACTTCACACACTTCCATTCTTTGACTTCACACACCTCCATTCTATGACTTCACACACCTCCATTCTATGACTTCACACACCTCCATTCTGTGACTTCACACATCTCAATTCTGTGACTTCACACACCTATATTATAACCTCACACACCTCCATTCTATGAGTTTACACACCTCCATTCCATGACTTCACACACCTCAATTCTGTGACTTCACACACCTCCATTCTGAGTTCACACACCTCCATTCTGTCACTTCACACACGTCCAATCTGAGTTCACACAGCTCCATTCTATGACTTCACACGCCTCCATTCTGTGACTTCACACACCTCCATTCTATGACTTCACACACCTCCATTGTGACTTCACTCTCCTCCATTCTATGAGTTCACACACCTCCATTCTGACTTCACACACCTCCATTCTATGACTTCACACACCTCCATTCTGACTTCACACACCTCCATTCTGACTTCACACACCTCCATTCTATGACTACACACAACTCCATTCTGACTTCACACATCTCCATTCTGTGACTTCACACACCTCCATTCCATGAATTCCCACACCTCCATTCGATGACTTCACACACCTTTATTGTTTGACTTCACACACCTCCATTCTATGAGTTAAAACACCTCCATTTGTGACTCTACACACCAACTTTTTTACTTCACAAACCTCCATTCTGTGATTTCACACACCTCCATTCTGTGACTTCACACACCTTTATTGTTTGACTTCACACACCTCCATACTTTGACTTCACACACCTCCATTCCATGACTTCACACACCTCCATTCTATGAGTTCACACACCTCCATTCTATGAGTTCACACACCTCCATTATGACTTCACACAGCTCCATTCTATGACTTCACACACCTCCAATCTGTGCCTTAACACACCTCCATTCTATGACTTAACACACCCTCATTCTTACTTCACGAACATCCATTCTATGATCACACACCTCCATTCTATTACTTAACACACCTCCATTCTATGACTTCACACATCTCCCTTCAGTGACTTCACACACCTCAATTCTGTGACTTCACACACTTCCATTATGACTTCACAAACCTCCATTCTATGACTTCACACACCTCCATTCTATGACTTCACACCTCCATTCTGTGACTTCACACACCTCCATTCTGAGTTCACACACCTCCATTCTGTGACTTCACACAAGTCCATTCTGACTTCACACACCTCCATTCTGTGACTTCACACACCTCCATTCCATGACTTCACACACCTCCATTCTATGATTTCACACACCTCCGTTCTGACTTCACACACCACCATTCTATGACTTCACACACCTCCATTCTGTGGCTTCACATACCTCAATTCTGTGACTTCACACACCTCCAATATGACTTCACACACCTCCATTCTATGACTTCACACACCTCCATTCTATGACTTCACACACCTAGATTCTGTGACTTCACACACCTCCGTTCTGAGTTCACACACCTCAATTCTGTGACTTCACACACCTCCATTCTGACTTCACCCAGCTCCATTCAATGACTTCACACACCTCCATTCTGTGACTTCGCACACCTCCAATCTGACTTCACACAGCTCCACTCTATGCCTTCCCACACCTCCATTCTATGATTTCACACACCTCCATTCTATGACTTCACACACCTCCATTCTGTGATTTCACACACCTCCATTCTGAGTTCAAACACCTCCGTTCTGTGACTTAACACACCTATATTCTGTTACTTCACACACCACCATTCTGAGTTAACACACCTCCATTCTGTTACTTCACACACCTCCACTCTGACTTCAAACAGCTCCATTCTATGACTTCACACACCTCCATTCTGTGCCTTCACACACCTCCATTCTATGATTTAACACACCTTCATTCTTACTTCACAAACATCCATTCTATGACTTCACACACCTCCATTCTATGACTTCACACACCTCCATTCTATGACTTCGCAAACCTCAATTCTGTGACTTCACACACCTCAATTCTGTGACTTCACACAACTCCATTATGACTTCACACACATCCATTCTATGACTTCACACACCTCCATTCTATGACTTCACACACCTTCATTCTGTGACTTCACACACCTCCATTCTGAGTTCACACACCTTCATTCTGTGACTTCACACAACTCCAATCTGACTTCACACAGCTCCATTCTATGACTTCACATACCTCCATTCTTTGACTTCACACACCTCCATTCTATGACTTCACACACCTGCATTGTGACTTCACACAGCTCCATTCTATGTGTTCACACACTTCCATTCTGACTTCACACACCTCCATTCTATGACTTCACACACCTCCATTCTGACTTCACACACCTCCATTCTATGACTTCACACAAGTCCATTCTGACTTCAGACACCTCCATTCTATGAGTTCACACACGTGCATTGTGACTTCACACACCTCCATTCTATGACTTCACACACCTCCATTCTGACTTCACACACCTCCATTCTGACTTCACAAACATCAATTCTGTGACTTCACACACCTCCATTCTATGACTTCACACACCTCCATTGTGAGTTCACACACCTCCATTCTGAATTCACAAACATCAATTCTGTGACTTCACACACCTCCATTCTATGACTTCACACACCTCCATACTATGACTTCACACACCTCCATTCTGACTTCACACACTTCCATTCTTTGACTTAACACACCTCCATTTTTTGACTTCACACATCTCCATTGTGAGTTCACACACCTCCATTCTATGACTTCACACACCTCCATTCTGTCTTCACACAGCTCCATTCTATGACTTCACACACCTACATTCTGTGCCTACACACATCTCCATTTTATGACTTAACACACCTTCATTCTGTGACTTCACACACCTCCATTCTGAGTTCACACACCTCCATTCTGTGACTTCACACAACTCCAATCTGACTTCACACAGCTCCATTCTATGACTTCACATACCTCCATTCTTTGACTTCACACACCTCCATTCTATGACTTCACACACCTCCATTCTATGACTTCACACACCTCCATTCTATGACTTCCACACCTCCATTCTGTGACTTCACACACCACCATTCTATGACTTCACATACCTCCATTGTGACTTCACACACCTCCATTCTATGAGTTCACACACCTCCATTCTGTCTTCACACACCTCCATTCTATGACATCACACACCTCCATTCTGACTTCACACACCTCCATTCTATAACTTCACACAAGTCCATTCTGACTTCACACACCTCCATTCTGTGATTTCACATACCTCTCTTCTGTGACTTCACACACCTTTATTGTTTGACTTCACACACCTCCATTCTTTGACTTCACACACCTCCTTTCCATGACTTCACACACCTCCATTCTATGAGTTCACACACCTCCATTCTATGAGTTCACACACCTCCATTTTGACTTCACAAACCTCCATTCTATGACCTCACACACCTTCATTCTTACTTCAGAAACATCCATTATAGGACTTCACGCACTTCCATTCTATGACTTCACACACCTCCTTTCTGTGACTTCACACACCTCCATTCTGTGACTTCACACACCTCCATTCTGTGACTACACACATCTCCATTCTGTGACTTCACACACCTCCATTCTATGACTTCACACACCTCCATTCTGTGACTTCACACACCTCCATTCTGTGACTTCACACACCTCAATTTTGACTTCACATACTTCCATTCTTTGACTTCACACACCTCCATTCTGTGACTTCACACACCACCATTGTTTGACTTCACACACCTCCATTTTTGGACTTCACACACCTCCATTCCATGACTTCACGCATCTCCATTTTATGAGTTCGCACACCTCCATTTTGACTTCACACACCTATATTCTATGACTTCACACACCTTCATTCTACTTCAGAAACATCCATTCTATGACTTCACACACCTCCATTCTATGCCTTTACAAACCTCCATTCTGTGACTTCACACACTTCCATTCTGAGTTCACACACCTCCATTCTGACTTCACAAACATCAATTTTGTGACTTCACACACATCCATTCTACGACTTCACACACCTCCATTCTATGACTTCACAAACCTCCATTCTGACTTCACACACCTCCATTCTGACTTCACAAACATCAATTCTGTGACTTCACACACCTCCATTCTATGACATCACACACCTCCATTCTATGACTTCACACACCTCCATTCTATGATTTCACACACTTCCATTCTTTGACTTCACACACCTCCATTCTTTGACTTCACACATCTCCATTGTGAGTTCACACACCTTCATTCTATGACTTCACACACCTCCATTCTGACTTCACACAGCTCCATTCTATGACTTCACACACCTCCATTCTCTGCCTTCACACATCTCCATTCTAGGACTTAACACACCTTCATTCTTACTTCACAAACATCCATTCTATGACTTCACACACCTCCATTCTATGACTTCACACACCTCCATTCTATGACTTCACACACCTCCATTCTATGAGTTCACACACCTCCATTCTGTCTTCACACACCTCCATTATATGACATCACACACTTCCATTCTGACTTCACACACCTCCATTCTATAACTTCACACAACTCCATTCTGACTTCACACACCTCCATTCTGTGACTTCACAGACCTCCATTCCATGACTTCACACACCTCCATTCTCTGCCTTCACACACCTCCATTCTTTGACTTCACACACCTCCATTCTGTGATTTCACATACCTCAATTCTGTGACTTCACACACCTTTATTGTTTGACTTCACACACCTCCATTCTTTGACTTCACACACCTCCATTCTGTGATTTCACATACCACAATTCTGTGACTTCACACACCTTTATTGTTTGACTTCACACACCTCCATTCTATGAGTTCACACACCTCCATTCTATGAGTTCACACACCTCCATTTTGCCTTCACAAACCTCCATTCTATGACTTCACACACCTTCATTCTTACTTCAGAAACATCCATTATATGACTTCACGCACTTCCATTCTATGACTACACAAATCTCCGTTCTGTGATTTCACACACCTCCATTCTGAGTTCACACACCTCCATTCTGTGACTTAACACACCTCCATTCTATGACTTCACAGACCTCCATTCTGTGACTTCACACACCTTTATTGTTTGACTTCACACACCTCCATTCTGGGACTTCACACACCTCCATTGTGAGTTCACACACCTCCATTCTGTGACTTCACACACCTCCACTCTGTGACTTCACACACCTCCCTTCTGTGACTAAACACATCTCCATTCTGTGACTTCACACACCTCCATTCTATGACTTCACACACCTCCATTCTGTGACTTCACACACCTCCATTCTGTGACTTTACACACCTCAATTTTGACTTCACACACTTCCATTCTTTGACTTCACACACCTCCATTCTGTGACTTCACACACCACCATTGTTTGACTTCACACACCTCCATTTTTGGACTTCACACACCTCCATTCCATGACTTCACGCATCTCCATTTTATGAGTTCGCACATCTCCATTTTGACTTCACACACCTACATTCTATGACTTCACACACCTTCATTCTACTTCAGAAACATCCATTCTATGACTTCACACACCTCCATTCTATGACTTTACAAACCTCCATTCTGTCACTTCACACACCTCCATTCTGAGTTCACACACCTCAATTCTGTGACTTCACACACCTCAATTCTGGCTTCACACACCTCCATTCTTTGACTTCACACACCTCCATTGTGATTTCACACACCTCCATTCTATGACTTCACACACCTCCATTCTGTGCCTTCACACACCTCCATTCTATAACTTAACACACCTTCATTCTTACTTCACAAACATCCATTCTATGATCACACACCTCCATTCTATGACTTCACACACCTCCATTCTATGACTTCACACACCTCCATTCTATGACTTCACACACCTCCATTCTGTGACTTCACACACCTCAATTCTGTGACTTCACACACCTCCATTATGACTTCACACACCGCCATTCTATGACTTCACACACCTCCATTCTATGACTTCACACCTCCATTCTGTGATTTCACACACCTCCATTCTGAGTTCACACACATCCATTCTGTGACTTCACACACCTCCAATCTGACTTCACACAGCTCCATTCTATGACTTCACACACCTCCATACTGTGACTTCACACACCTCCATTCTATGATTTCACACACCTCCCTTGTGACTTCACACACCTCCATTCTATGACTTCACACAACTCCACTCTGACTTCACACAGCTCCATTCTGTGACTTCACACACCTCCATTCCATGACTTCACACAAATTCATTCCATGACTTCACACACCTCCATTCATTGACTTCACACACCTCCATTCTATGATTTCACACACCTCCCTTGTGACTTCACACACCTCCATTCTATGACTTCACACAACTTCGTTCTGACTTCACACACCTCCATTCTGTGACTTCACACACCTCCATTCCATGACTTCACACACCTCCATTCTGTGATTTCACACACCTCCATTCTGTGACTTCACACACCTTTATTGTTTGACTTCACACAATGCATTCTTTGACTTCACACACCTTTATTCCATGACTTCACACACCTCCATTCTATGAGTTCACACACCTCCATTTTGACTTCATATACCTCCATTTTATGACTTCACACACATTCATTCTTATTCAGAAACATCCATTCTATGACTTCACACACCTCCATTCTATGACTTCACACACCTCCATTTTATGACTTCACACACATTCATTCTTATTCAGAAACATCCATTCTATGACTTCACACACCTCCATTCTTTGACTGCACACACCTCCATTCCATGACTTCACACACCTCCATTCTTTGACTTCACACACCTCCATTCTATGAGTTCACACACCTCCATTTGTGACTCTACACAGCACATTTTTGACTTCACACACCTCCATTCTGTGATTTCACACACCTCAATTCTGTGACTTCACACACCTTTATTGTTTGACTTCACACACCTCCATTGCATGATTTCACACACCTCCATTCTATGACTTCACAAACCTCCATTCTATGAGTTCACACACCTCCATTTTGACTTCACACACCTAGATTCTGTGACTTCACACACCTCCATTCTGTGACTTCACACACCTCCATTCTATGACTTCACACACCTCCAGTCTGTGACTTCACACACCTCCATTCTGTTACTTCACACACCTCCATTCTGACTTCACACACTTCCATTCTTTGACTTCACACACCTCCATTCTGTGACTTCACACACATTAACATTGTTTGACTTCACACACCTCTATTTTTGGACTTCACATACCTCCATTCCATGACTTCACACATCTCCATTTTATGAGTTCGCACACCTCCATTTTGACTTCACACACCTCCATTCTATGACTTCACACACCTTCATTCCACTTCAGAAACATCCGTTCTATGACTTCACACACCTCTATTCTATGATTTCACAAACCTTCATTCTGTGACTTCACACACCTCCATTCTGAGTTCACACACGTCAATTCTGTGACTTCACACACCTCAATTCTGGCTTCACACACCTCCATTCTATGACTTCACACACTTCCATTTTATGACTTCACACACCTCCATTCTGTGGCTTCACACACCTCCATTCTTTGACTTCACACACCTCCACTCTGTGACTTCACACACCTCCATTCTTTGACTTCACACACCTCCATTCTGTGACTTCAGACACCTCCATTCTATAACTTCAAACACCTCCATTCTATGAATTCACACATCTCCATTCTGTGACTTCACACAACTCCATTCTATGATTTCCCACGCCTCCATTCTGGGACTTCACACACCTCCATTCTATGACTTCAAACACCTATATTCTTTGACTACGCACACCTCCATTCTTTGACTTAACACACCTCCATTTTGAGTTCACACACATACATTCTGTGACTTCACACACCTCCATTTGTGACGTTACATACCACCATTTCACTTCACACACCTCCATTCTGTGACTTCACACACCTCCATTCTGTGACTTCACACACCTCCATTCTGTGACTTCAGACACCTCCATTCTATAACTTCAAACACCTCCATTCTATGAATTCACACATCTCCATTCTGTGACTTCACACAACTCCATTCTATGATTTCCCACGCCTCCATTCTGGGACTTCACACACCTCCATTCTATGACTTCAAACACCTATATTCTTTGACTTCACACACCTCCATTCTGTGACTTCACACACCTCCATTTTGACTTCACACACTTCCATTCTGTGACTTCACACACCTCCATTCTGTGACTTCGCACACCTCCATTGTTTGACTTCACACACCTCCATTCTTTGACTTCACACACCTCCATTCCATGACTTCACACACCTCCATTCTGTGATTTCACACACCTCCATTCTGTGACTTCACACACCTTTATTGTTTGACTTCACACAATGCATTCTTTGACTTCACACACCTTTATTCCATGACTTCACACACCTCCATTCTATGAGTTCTCAGACCTCCATTCTATGAGTTCACACACCTCCATTTTGACTTCATACACCTCCATTTTATGACTTCACACACATTCATTCTTATTCAGAAACATCCATTCTATGACTTCACACACCTCCATTCTATGACTTCACACACCTCCATTCTGTGACTGCACACACCTCCATTCCATGACTTCACACACCTCCATTCTTTGACTTCACACACCTCCATTCTTTGACTTCACACACCTCCTTTCTGGGTTCACACACCTCAATTCTGTGACTTCACACACCTCAATTCTGGCTTCACACACCTTCATTCTATGACTTCACACACTTCCATTCTATGACTTCACCCACCTCCATTCTGTGACTTCACACACCTCAATTCTTTGACTTCACACACCTCCATTCTGTGACTTCACACACCTCCATTCTTTGACTTCACACACCTCCATTCTGTGACTTCAGACACCTCCATTCTATGACTTCACACACCTCCATTCTATGAATTCACACATCTCCATTCTGCGACTTCACACAACTCCATTCTATGACTACCCACACCTCCATTCTGGGAGTTCACACACCTCCATTCTGAGGCCACACACCTCCGTTCTGTGTCTTAACACATCTTCATTCCGTGACTTCACACACCTTCATTCTATGATTTCACACACCTACATTCTATGACTTCACACACCTCCATTCTATGACTTCACACACCTATATTCTTTGACTTCGCACACCTCCATTCTTTGACTTCACACACCTCCATTTTGAGTTCACGCACATACATTCTGTGACTTCACACACCTCCATTTGTGACGTTACACACCACCATTTTGACTTCACACACCTCCATTCTGTGACTTCACACACCTCCATTCTGTGACTTCACACACCTCCATTTTGACTTCACACACTTCCATTCTGTGACTTCACACACCTCCATTCTGTGACTTCGCACACCTCCATTGTTTGACTTCACACACCTCCATTCTTTGACTTCACACACCTCCATTCCATGACTTCACACACCTCTACCCTATCAGTTCACATACATCCATTCTATGACTTCGCACACCTACATTCTTACTTCAGGAACATCCATTGTATGAATTCACCCACCTCCATTCTATGACTTCACAAACCTCCATTCTATGACTTCACACTCCTCCATTCTATGACTTCACACACCTCCATTCTATGACTTCACACACCTCCATTCTATGACTTCACACACCTCCATTCTATGACTTCACACACCTCCATTCTGTGATTTCACACACCTCCATTCTATGACTTCACACACCTCCATTCTATGACTTCACACACCTCCATTCTATGACTTCACACACCTCCATTCTGACTTCACACACCTCCATTCTGACTTCACAAACATCAATTCTGTGACTTCACACACCTCCATTCTTTGACTTCACACACCTCCATTGTGAGTCCACACACGTCCATTCTGACTTCACAAACATTAATTCTGTGACTTCACACACATCCATTCTACGACTTCACACACCTCCATTCTATGACTTCACAAACCTCCATTCTGACTTCACACACCTCCATTCTGACTTCACAAACATCAATTCTGTGACTTCACACACCTCCATTCTATGACTTCACACACCTCCATTCTATGACTTCACACACTTCCATTCTTTGACTTCACACACCTCCATTCTTTCACTTCACTCATCTCCATTGTGAGTTCACACACCTTAATTCTCTGCCTTCACACATCTCCATTCTAGGATTTAACACACCTTCATTCTTACTTCACAAACATCCATTCTATGACTTCACACACCTCCATTCTATGACTTCACACACCTCCATTCTATGACTTCACACACCTCCATTCTGTGACTTCACACACCTATATTATGACCTCACACACCTCCATTCTATAACTTTACACACCTCCATTCCATGACTTCACACACCTCAATTCTGTGACTTCACACACCTCCATTCTGAGTTCACACACCTCCATTCTGTGACTTCACACAACTCCAATCTGACTTCACACAGCTCCATTCTATGACTTCACACACCTCCATTCTGTGACTTCACACACCTCCATTCTATGACTTCACACACCTCCATTGTGACTTCACTCTCCTCCATTCTATGAGTTCACACACCTCCATTCTGAGTTCACACACCTCCATTCTATGACTTCACACACCTCCATTCTGACTTCACACACCTCCATTCTGACTTCACACACCTCCATTCTATTACTACACACAACTCCATTCTGACTTCACACATCTCCATTCTGTGACTTCACACACCTCCATTCCATGAATTCCCACACCTCCATTCGATGACTTCACACACCTTTATTCTTTGACTTCACACACCTCCATTCTATGAGTTAAAACACCTCCATTTGTGACTCTACACACCAACTTTTTTACTTCACACACCTCCATTCTGTGATTTCACACACCTCCATTCTGTGACTTCACACACCTTTATTGTTTGACTTCACACAATGCATTCTTTGACTTCACACACCTTTATTCCATGACTTCACACACCTCCATTCTATGAGTTCTCAGACCTCCATTCTATGAGTTCACACACCTCCATTTTGACTTCATACACCTCCATTTTATGACTTCACACACATTCATTCTTATTCAGAAACATCCATTCTATGACTTCACACACCTCCATTCTATGACTTCACACACCTCCATTCTGTGACTGCACACACCTCCATTCCATGACTTCACACACCTCCATTCTTTGACTTCACACACCTCCATTCTTTGACTTCACACACCTCCTTTCTGGGTTCACACACCTCAATTCTGTGACTTCACACACCTCAATTCTGGCTTCACACACCTTCATTCTATGACTTCACACACTTCCATTCTATGACTTCACACACCTCCATTCTGTGACTTCACACACCTCAATTCTTTGACTTCACACACCTCCATTCTGTGACTTCACACACCTCCATTCTTTGACTTCACACACCTCCATTCTGTGACTTCAGACACCTCCATTCTATGACTTCACACACCTCCATTCTATGAATTCACACATCTCCATTCTGCGACTTCACACAACTCCATTCTATGACTACCCACACCTCCATTCTGGGAGTTCACACACCTCCATTCTGAGGCCACACACCTCCGTTCTGTGTCTTAACACACCTTCATTCCGTGACTTCACACACCTTCATTCTATGATTTCACACACCTACATTATATGACTTCACACACCTCCATTCTATGACTTCACACACCTATATTCTTTGACTTCGCACACCTCCATTCTTTGACTTCACACACCTCCATTTTGAGTTCACGCACATACATTCTGTGACTTCACACACCTCCATTTGTGACGTTACACACCACCATTTTGACTTCACACACCTCCATTCTGTGACTTCACACACCTCCATTCTGTGACTTCACACACCTCCATTTTGACTTCACACACTTCCATTCTGTGACTTCACACACCTCCATTCTGTGACTTCGCACACCTCCATTGTTTGACTTCACACACCTCCATTCTTTGACTTCACACACCTCCATTCCATGACTTCACACACCTCTACCCTATCAGTTCACATACATCCATTCTATGACTTCGCACACCTACATTCTTACTTCAGGAACATCCATTGTATGAATTCACCCACCTCCATTCTATGACTTCACAAACCTCCATTCTATGACTTCACACTCCTCCATTCTATGACTTCACACACCTCCATTCTATAACTTCACACACCTCCATTCTATGACTTCACACACCTCCATTCTATGACTTCACACACCTCCATTCTGTGACTTCACACACCTCCATTCTATGAGTTCACACACCTGCATTGTGACTTCACACACCTCCATTCTATGACTTCACACACCTCCATTCTGACTTCACACACCTCCATTCTGACTTCACAAACATCAATTCTGTGACTTCACACACCTCCATTCTTTGACTTCACACACATCCATTGTGAGTCCACACACGTCCATTCTGACTTCACAAACATTAATTCTGTGACTTCACACACATCCATTCTACGACTTCACACACCTCCATTCTATGACTTCACAAACCTCCATTCTGACTTCACACACCTCCATTCTGACTTCACAAGCATCAATTCTGTGACTTCACACACCTCCATTCTATGACTTCACACACCTCCATTCTATGACTTCACACACCTCCATTCTATGACTTCACACACTTCCATTCTTTGACTTCGCACACCTCCATTCTTTCACTTCACTCATCTCCATTGTGAGTTCACACACCTTAATTCTCTGCCTTCACACATCTCCATTCTAGGATTTAACACACCTTCATTCTTACTTCACAAACATCCATTCTATGACTTCACACACCTCCATTCTATGACTTCACACACCTCCATTCTATGACTTCACACACCTCCATTCTGTGACTTCACACACCTATATTATGACCTCACACACCTCCATTCTATAACTTTACACACCTCCATTCCATGACTTCACACACCTCAATTCTGTGACTTCACACACCTCCATTCTGAGTTCACACACCTCCATTCTGTGACTTCACACACCTCCAATCTGACTTCACACAGCTCCATTCTATGACTTCACACACCTCCATTCTGTGACTTCACACACCTCCATTCTATGACTTCACACACCTCCATTGTGACTTCACTCTCCTCCATTCTATGAGTTCACACACCTCCATTCTGAGTTCACACACCTCCATTCTATGACTTCACACACCTCCATTCTGACTTCATACACCTCCATTCTGACTTCACACACCTCCATTCTATTACTACACACAACTCCATTCTGACTTCACACATCTCCATTCTGTGACTTCACACACCTCCATTCCATGAATTCCCACACCTCCATTCGATGACTTCACACACCTTTATTCTTTGACTTCACACACCTCCATTCTATGAGTTAAAACACCTCCATTTGTGACTCTACACACCAACTTTTTTACTTCACAAACCTCCATTCTGTGATTTCACACACCTCCATTCTGTGACTTCACACACCTTTATTGTTTGACTTCACACACCTCCATACTTTGACTTCACACACCTCCATTCCATGACTTCACACACCTCCATTCTATGAGTTCACACACCTCCATTCTATGAGTTCACACACCTCCATTTTGACTTCACACACCTTCATTCTTACTTCAGAAACATCCATTCTATGACTTCACGCACCTCCAATCTATGACTTCACAAATCTCCGTTCTGTGACTTAACACACCTCCATTCTGAGTTCACACACCTCCATTCTCTGAGTTCACACACCTCCATTCTGTGACTTAACACACCTCCATTCTATGACTTCACAGACCTCCATTCTGTGACTTCACACACCTTTATTGTTTGACTTCACACACCTCCATTCTGTGACTTCACACACCTCCATTGTGAGTTCACACACCTTCATTCTGTGACTTCAGACACCTCCATTCTGTGACTTCACACACCTCCATTCTGTGACTTCACACACCTACATTCTATGACTTCATACACCTCCATTCTGTGACTTCACACACCTCCATCTTGACTTCACACACTTCCATTCTTTGACTTCACACACCTCCATTCTCTGACTTCACACACCACCATTTTTTGACTTCACAATCCTCCATTTTTGGACTTCACGCACCTCCATTCCATGACTTCACACATCTCCATTTTATGAGTTCACACACCTCCATTTTGACTTCACACACCTCCATTCTATTACTTCACACACCTTCATTCTACTTCAGAAACATCCATTCTATGACTTCACACACATCTATTCTATGACTTCACACACCTCCATTCTTTGACTTCACACACCTCCATTCTATGAGTTCACACACCTCCATTGGTGACTCTACACACCACCTTTTTGACTTCACACACCTCCATTCTGTGATTTCACCCACCTCCATTCTGTGACTTCACACACCTTTATTGTTTGACCTCACACACCTCCATTCTTTGACTTCAAACACCTCCATTCTGTGAGTTCACACACCTCCATTCTATGAATTCACACACCTCCATTTTGACTTCACACACCTCAATTCTATGACTTCACGCACCTTCATTCTTACTTCAGAAACATCCATTCTATGACTTCACGTACTTCCATTCTATGACTTCACAAATCTCCGTTCTGTGACCTCACACACCTCCATTCTGGGTTCACACACCTCCATTCTCTGAATTCACACACCTCCATTCTGTGACTAAACACACCTCCCTTCTATGACTTCACAGAAATGTATTCTGTGACTTCACAAACCTTTATTGTTTGACTTCACACACCTTTATTATTTGACTTCACACACCTCCATTGTGAGTTCACACACCTCCATTCTGTGACTTCACACACCTACATTCTGTGACTTCACACACTTCCATTCTTTGACTTCACACATCTCCATTCTGTGACTTCACACACCTCAATTCTGGCTTCACACACCTCCATTCTATAACTTCACACAATTCCATTGTATGACTTCACACTCCTCCATTGTTTGACTTCACGCATCTCCATTGTGAGTTCACACACCTCCATTCTATGACTTCACACAACTCCATTCTGACTTCACACAGCTCCATTCTATGATTCACACACCTCCATTCTGTGCCTTCAAACACCTCCATTCTATGACTTAACACACCTTCATTCTGAGTTCACACACCTCACTTCTGTGACTTTACACACCTCAATTCTGGCTTCACACACCTTCATTCTATGACTTCACACCCTTCCATTCTATGACTTCACACACCTCCATTCTTTGACTTCACACACCTCCATTGTGAGTTCACACACCTCCATTCTGTGACTTCCCACACCTCCATTCTGTGCCTTCAAACACCTCCATTCTATGACTTAACACACCTTCATTCTTACTTCACAAACATCAATTCTATGACTTCACACACCTCCATTCTATGACTTCACAAACATCCATTCTATGACTTCACACACCTCCATTCTATGACTTCACACCTCCATTCTGTGACTTCACACACCTCCATTCTGAGTTCACACACCTCCATTCTGTGACTTCACACTCCTCAAATCTCACTTCACACAGCTCCATTCTATGATTTCACACACCTCTATTGTGACTTCACACACCTCTTTTCGATGACATCACACATCTCCATTCTGTGACTTCACACACCTCCATTCTGTGACTTCACACACCTCCACTTTGACTTCACACACTTCCATTCTTTGACTTCACACACCTCCATTCTGTGACTTCACACACCACCATTGTTTGACTTCACACACCTCCATTTTTGGACTTCACACACCTCCTTTCCATGACTTCACTCAGTTCCTTTTTATGAGTTCGCACACCTCCATTTTGACTTCACACACCTCCATTCTATGACTTCACACACCTCCATTCTACTTCAGAAACATCCATTCTATGACTTCATACACCTCCATTCTATGACTTCACAAACCTCCATTCTTTGACTTCACACACCTCCATTGTGAGTTCACACACCTCCATTCTGTGACTTCACACACCTCCGTTCTGTGACTTCACACACCTCCGTTCTGTGACTTTACACACCTCCATTCTATGACTTCACAAACCTCGATTCTATGAATTCACACATCTCCATTCTGTGACTTCACACAACTCCATTCTATGACTTCCCGCACCTCCATTCTGGGACTTCATACACCTCCATTCTGAGTTCACACACCTCCGTTCTGTGACGTAACACACCTCCATTCTTTGACTACAAACACCTCCTTTCCATGGCTTCACACACCTCCATTGTATGACTTCACACACCTCCATTCCATGACTTCACACACCTCCATTCTTTGACTTCGCACACCTCCATTCTTTCACTTCACACACCTCCATTTTGAGTTCACACACCTACATTCTGTGACTTCACACACCTCCATTTGTGACTTTATACACCACCATTTTGACTTCACAAACCTCCATTCTGTGACTTCACAAACCTCCATTCTGTGACTTCACACACCTCCATTTTGACTTCACACACTTCCATTCTTTGACTTCACACACCTCCATTCTGTGACTTCGCATACCTCCATTGTTTGACTTCACACACCTCCATTCTTTGATTTCACACACCTCCATTCCATGACTTCACACACCTCCACTCTATCAGTTCACACACATCCATTCTATGAGTTCACATACCACCATTTTGATTGCACACACCTCCATTCTATTACTTCACACCTCTACAGTCTTACTTAAAAACATCCATTCTATAACTTTACAGACCTCCATTCTATGAGTTCACAAACGTCCATTCTATGACTTCACACACCTCCATTCTATGACTTCACACACCTCCATTCTATGACTTCACACACCTCCATTCTGACTTCACACACCTCCATTTTGACTTTACAAACATCAATTCTGTGACTTCACACACCTCCATTCTTTGACTTCACACACCTCCATTAGAGTTCACACACCTCCATTCTGACTTCACAAACATCACTTCTGTGACTTCACACACCTCCATTCTATGACTTCACACACCTCCATTGAATGACTTCACAAACCTCCATTCTCTGACTTCACAAACCTCCATTCTAACTTCACACACCTTCATTCTTACCTCACAAACATCAATTCTGTGACTTCACACACCTCTATTCTATGTCTTCACACACCTCCATTCTATGAATTCACACACCTTCATTCTATGACTTCACACAATTCCATTCTTTGACTTCACACACCTCCATTCTGTGACTTCACACACCTCCATTCTGACCTCACAAACATCAATTCTGTGACTTCACACACCTCCATTCTATGTCTTCACATACCTCCATTCTATGAGTTCACACACCTCCATTTGTGACTCTACACACCACCTTTTTGACTTCACACACCTCCATTCTGTGATTTCACACACCTCCATTCTGTGACTTCACACACCTTTATTGTTTGACTTCACACCTCCATTCTTTGACTTCACACACCTCCATTCCATGACTTCACACACTTCCATTCTATGAGTTCACACACCTCCATTCTATGAGTTCACACACCTCCATTTTGACTTCACACACCTCCAATCTGTGACTTCACACACCTCCATTCTGTGACTTCACACACCTCAATTCTGTGACTTCACACACCTCCATTCTATGACTTCACACACCTCCATTCTGTGACTTCACACACCTCCATTCTGTGACTTCACACACCTCGATTTTGACTTCACACACTTCCATTCTTTGACTACACACCTCCATTCTTTGACTTCACACACCACCATTGTTTGACTTCACACACCTGCATTTTTGACTTCACACACCTCCTTTCCATGACTTCCACATCTCCATGTTATGAGTTCGCACACCTCCATTTTGACTTCACACACCTCCATTCTAAGACTTCACACACCTCCATTCTACTTCAGAAACCTCAATTCTGTGACTTCACACACCTTCATTCTGAGTTCACACACCTCAATCCTGTGACTTCACACACCTCAATTCTGGCCTCACACACCTTCATTCTATGATTTCACACACTTCCATTCTATGACTTTACACACCTCCATTCTTGGACTTCACACACCTCCATTGTGAGTTCACACACCTCCATTCTGTGACTTCACACACCTCCATTCTGTGCCTTCAAACACCTCCATTCAATGACTTAACACCCCTTCATTCTTACTTCACAAACATCAATTCTATGACTTCACACACCTCCATTCTATGACTTCACATACCTCCATCTGTGACTTCACACACCTCAGTTCTGTGACTTCACACACCTCCATTATGACTTCACACACCTCCATTCTATGACTTCACACACCTCCATTCTATGACTTCACACCTCCATTCTGTGACTTCACACACCTCCATTCTGAGTTCACACACCTCCATTCTGTGAATTCACACTCCTCAAATCTGACTTCACACAGCTTTATTCTATGATTTCACACACCTCCATACTGTGACTTCACACACCTCCATTCTATGACTTCACACACCTCCATTGTGACTTCACATCTCCATTTTATGAGTTCACACACCTCCATTCTGACTTCACACACATCCATTCTATGACTCACACACCTCAATTTTGACTTCACACACCTACATTCTATGACTTCACACAACTCCATTCTGACTTCACACACCGCCATTCTGTGACTTCACACACCTCCATTCCATGACTTCACACACCTCCTTTCGATGGCTTCACACACCTCCATTCTGTGACTTCACACACCTCCATTCTGTGACTTAACACACCTCCATTTTGACCTCACACACTTCCATTCTTTGACTTCACACACCTCCGTTCTGTGACTTCACACACCACAATTGTTTGCCTTCACACACCTCCATTTTTGGACTTCACACACCTCCTTTCCATGACTTCACTCATCTCCATTTTATGAGTTCGCACACCTCCATTTTGACTTCACACACCTCCATTCTATAACTTCACACACCTCCATTCTACTTCAGAAACATCCATTCTATGACTTCATACACCTCCATTCTATGACTTCACAAACCTCCATTCTTAGACTTCACACACCTTCATTCTGAGTTCACACACCTCAATTCTGTGTCTTTACACACCTCAATTCTGGCTTCACACACCTTCATTCTATGACTTCACACACTTCCATTCTATGACTTCACACACCTCCATTCTTTGACTTCACACACCTCCATTGTGAGTTCACACACCTCCATTCTGTGACTTCACACACCTCCATTCTTTGACTTCACACACCTCCATTCTGTGACTTCACACACCTCCATTCTATGACTTCACACACCTCGATTCTATGAATTCACACATCTCCATTCTGTGACTTCACACAACTCCATTCTATGACTTCCCACACCTCCATTCTGGGTCTTCACACACCTTCATTCTGGGTTCACACACCTCCGTTCTGTGACTTAACACACCTTCATTCTGTGACTTCACACACCTTCATTCTATGACTTCACACACCTCCATTTTGAGTTCACACACCTACATTCTGTGACTTCACACACATCCATTTGTGAATTTACACACCACCATTTTGACTTCACAAACCTCCATTCTGTGACTTCACAAACCTCCATTCTGTGACTTCACACACCTCCATTTTGACTTCACACACTTCCATTCTTTGACTTCACACACCTCCATTCTGTGACTTCGCACACCTCCATTGTTTGACTTCACACACGTCCATTCTTTGACTTCACACACCTCCATTCCATGACTTCACACACCTCCACTCTATCAGTTCACACACATCCATTCTATGAGTTCACATACCACCATTTTGATTGCACACACCTCCAATCTATGACTTTACACCCCTACATTCTTACTTCAAAAACATCCATTCTATGACTTTACAGACGTCCATTCTGTGAGTTCACAAACGTCCATTCTATGACTTCACACACCTCCATTCTATGACTTCACACACCTCCAATCTATGACTTCACACACCTCCATTCTATGACTTCACACACCTCCATTCTGTGACTTCACACATCTCCATTCTATGAGTTCACACACCTGCATTGTGACTTCACACACCTCCATTCTATGACTTCACACACCTCCATTCTGACTTCACACACCTCCATTCTGACTTCACAAACATCAATTCTGTGACTTCACACACCTCCATTCTTTGACTTCACACACCTCCATTGTGAGTTCACACACCTCCTTTCTGACTTCACAAACATCAATTCTGTGACTTAACACACCTCCATTCTATGACTTCACACACTTCCATTCTTTGACTTCACACACCACCATTCTTTGACTTCACACTACTCCATTGTGAGTTCACACACCTCCATTCTATGACTTCACACACCTCCATTCTAACTTCAGACAGCTCTATTCCATGACTTCAAACACCTCCATTCTCTGCCTTCACACACCTCCATTCTATGAATTAACACACCTTCATTCTTACTTCACAAACATCCATTCTATGACTTCACGCACCTCCATTCTATGACTTCACACCTCCAATCTATGACTTCACACACTTCCATTCTGTGACTTCACATACCTCAATTCTGTGACTTCACACACCTACATTATTACTTCACACAACTCAAATCTATGACTTCAAACACCTCCATTGTGACTTCACACACCTCCATTCTATGAGTTCACACACCTCCATTCTGACTTCACACACCTCCATTCTATGACTTCACACTCGTCCATTCTGACATCACACACCTCCATTCTATGACTTCATTCAACTCCATTCTGACTTCACACACCTCCATTCTATGACTTCACACACCTCCATTCTGTGACTTCACATACCTCCATTCTGAGTTCACACACCTCCATTCTGTGACTTCACACTCCTCCAATCTGACTTCACACAGCTCCATTCTATGACTTCACACATCTCCATTCTGTGACTTCACACACCTCCATTCTATGACTTCACACATCTCCATTGTGACTTCACACACCTCCATTCTATGAGTTCACACACCTCCATTCTGACTTCACACACCTCCATTCTCTGACTTCACACACCTCCATTTTGACTTCACACACCTCCATTCTATGACTTCACACAACTCCATTCTGACTTCACACACCTCAATTCTGTGACTTCACACACCTCCATTCCATGACTTCGCACACCTCCATTCGATGACTTCACACACCTCCATTCTTAGACTTCACACACCTCCATTCTTTGAGTTCACAAACCTCCACTTCTGACTCTACACACCACCTGTTTGACTTCACAAACCTCCATTCTGTGATTTCACACACCTCCATTCTGTGACTTCACACACCTTTATTGTTTGACTTCACACACCTCCATTCTATGACTTCACACACCTTCATTCTTACTTCAGAAACATCCATTCTATGACTTCACGCACCTCCATTCTATGACTTCACAAATCTCCATTCTATGACTTCACACACCTCCATTCTGTGACTTCACACACTTCCATTCTATGACTTCACACACCTTCATTCTATATCTTCACACACCTCCATTGTGAATTAACACACCTCCATTCTATGGGTTCACACACCTCCATTCTAACCTCACATACCTCCATTCTAACACTTCACACTCCGCCATTCTGACTTCACACTCCTCCATTCTGTGAATTCACAAAACTCCATTCTGTGACTTCACACACCTCCATTCTGTGACTTCACACACCTACATTCTATGACTTCATACACCTCCATTCTGTGACTTCACACACCTCCATCTTGACTTCACACACTTCCATTCTTTGACTTCACACACCTCCATTCTCTGACTTCACACACCACCATTTTTTGACTTCACAATCCTCCATTTTTGGACTTCACGCACCTCCATTCCATGACTTCACACATCTCCATTTTATGAGTTCACACACCTCCATTTTGACTTCACACACCTCCATTCTATTACTTCACACACCTTCATTCTACTTCAGAAACATCCATTCTATGACTTCACACACATCTATTCTATGACTTCACACACCTCCATTCTTTGACTTCACACACCTCCATTCTATGAGTTCACACACCTCCATTGGTGACTCTACACACCACCTTTTTGACTTCACACACCTCCATTCTGTGATTTCACCCACCTCCATTCTGTGACTTCACACACCTTTATTGTTTGACCTCACACACCTCCATTCTTTGACTTCAAACACCTCCATTCTGTGAGTTCACACACCTCCATTCTATGAATTCACACACCTCCATTTTGACTTCACACACCTCAATTCTATGACTTCACGCACCTTCATTCTTACTTCAGAAACATCCATTCTATGACTTCACGTACTTCCATTCTATGACTTCACAAATCTCCGTTCTGTGACCTCACACACCTCCATTCTGGGTTCACACACCTCCATTCTCTGAATTCACACACCTCCATTCTGTGACTAAACACACCTCCCTTCTATGACTTCACAGAAATGTATTCTGTGACTTCACAAACCTTTATTGTTTGACTTCACACACCTTTATTATTTGACTTCACACACCTCCATTGTGAGTTCACACACCTCCATTCTGTGACTTCACACACCTACATTCTGTGACTTCACACACTTCCATTCTTTGACTTCACACATCTCCATTCTGTGACTTCACACACCTCAATTCTGGCTTCACACACCTCCATTCTATAACTTCACACAATTCCATTGTATGACTTCACACTCCTCCATTGTTTGACTTCACGCATCTCCATTGTGAGTTCACACACCTCCATTCTATGACTTCACACAACTCCATTCTGACTTCACACAGCTCCATTCTATGATTCACACACCTCCATTCTGTGCCTTCAAACACCTCCATTCTATGACTTAACACACCTTCATTCTGAGTTCACACACCTCACTTCTGTGACTTTACACACCTCAATTCTGGCTTCACACACCTTCATTCTATGACTTCACACCCTTCCATTCTATGACTTCACACACCTCCATTCTTTGACTTCACACACCTCCATTGTGAGTTCACACACCTCCATTCTGTGACTTCCCACACCTCCATTCTGTGCCTTCAAACACCTCCATTCTATGACTTAACACACCTTCATTCTTACTTCACAAACATCAATTCTATGACTTCACACACCTCCATTCTATGACTTCACAAACATCCATTCTATGACTTCACACACCTCCATTCTATGACTTCACACCTCCATTCTGTGACTTCACACACCTCCATTCTGAGTTCACACACCTCCATTCTGTGACTTCACACTCCTCAAATCTCACTTCACACAGCTCCATTCTATGATTTCACACACCTCTATTGTGACTTCACACACCTCTTTTCGATGACATCACACATCTCCATTCTGTGACTTCACACACCTCCATTCTGTGACTTCACACACCTCCACTTTGACTTCACACACTTCCATTCTTTGACTTCACACACCTCCATTCTGTGACTTCACACACCACCATTGTTTGACTTCACACACCTCCATTTTTGGACTTCACACACCTCCTTTCCATGACTTCACTCAGTTCCTTTTTATGAGTTCGCACACCTCCATTTTGACTTCACACACCTCCATTCTATGACTTCACACACCTCCATTCTACTTCAGAAACATCCATTCTATGACTTCATACACCTCCATTCTATGACTTCACAAACCTCCATTCTTTGACTTCACACACCTCCATTGTGAGTTCACACACCTCCATTCTGTGACTTCACACACCTCCGTTCTGTGACTTCACACACCTCCGTTCTGTGACTTTACACACCTCCATTCTATGACTTCACAAACCTCGATTCTATGAATTCACACATCTCCATTCTGTGACTTCACACAACTCCATTCTATGACTTCCCGCACCTCCATTCTGGGACTTCATACACCTCCATTCTGAGTTCACACACCTCCGTTCTGTGACGTAACACACCTCCATTCTTTGACTACAAACACCTCCTTTCCATGGCTTCACACACCTCCATTGTATGACTTCACACACCTCCATTCCATGACTTCACACACCTCCATTCTTTGACTTCGCACACCTCCATTCTTTCACTTCACACACCTCCATTTTGAGTTCACACACCTACATTCTGTGACTTCACACACCTCCATTTGTGACTTTATACACCACCATTTTGACTTCACAAACCTCCATTCTGTGACTTCACAAACCTCCATTCTGTGACTTCACACACCTCCATTTTGACTTCACACACTTCCATTCTTTGACTTCACACACCTCCATTCTGTGACTTCGCATACCTCCATTGTTTGACTTCACACACCTCCATTCTTTGATTTCACACACCTCCATTCCATGACTTCACACACCTCCACTCTATCAGTTCACACACATCCATTCTATGAGTTCACATACCACCATTTTGATTGCACACACCTCCATTCTATTACTTCACACCTCTACAGTCTTACTTAAAAACATCCATTCTATAACTTTACAGACCTCCATTCTATGAGTTCACAAACGTCCATTCTATGACTTCACACACCTCCATTCTATGACTTCACACACCTCCATTCTATGACTTCACACACCTCCATTCTGACTTCACACACCTCCATTTTGACTTTACAAACATCAATTCTGTGACTTCACACACCTCCATTCTTTGACTTCACACACCTCCATTAGAGTTCACACACCTCCATTCTGACTTCACAAACATCACTTCTGTGACTTCACACACCTCCATTCTATGACTTCACACACCTCCATTGAATGACTTCACAAACCTCCATTCTCTGACTTCACAAACCTCCATTCTAACTTCACACACCTTCATTCTTACCTCACAAACATCAATTCTGTGACTTCACACACCTCTATTCTATGTCTTCACACACCTCCATTCTATGAATTCACACACCTTCATTCTATGACTTCACACAATTCCATTCTTTGACTTCACACACCTCCATTCTGTGACTTCACACACCTCCATTCTGACCTCACAAACATCAATTCTGTGACTTCACACACCTCCATTCTATGTCTTCACATACCTCCATTCTATGAGTTCACACACCTCCATTTGTGACTCTACACACCACCTTTTTGACTTCACACACCTCCATTCTGTGATTTCACACACCTCCATTCTGTGACTTCACACACCTTTATTGTTTGACTTCACACCTCCATTCTTTGACTTCACACACCTCCATTCCATGACTTCACACACTTCCATTCTATGAGTTCACACACCTCCATTCTATGAGTTCACACACCTCCATTTTGACTTCACACACCTCCAATCTGTGACTTCACACACCTCCATTCTGTGACTTCACACACCTCAATTCTGTGACTTCACACACCTCCATTCTATGACTTCACACACCTCCATTCTGTGACTTCACACACCTCCATTCTGTGACTTCACACACCTCGATTTTGACTTCACACACTTCCATTCTTTGACTACACACCTCCATTCTTTGACTTCACACACCACCATTGTTTGACTTCACACACCTGCATTTTTGACTTCACACACCTCCTTTCCATGACTTCCACATCTCCATGTTATGAGTTCGCACACCTCCATTTTGACTTCACACACCTCCATTCTAAGACTTCACACACCTCCATTCTACTTCAGAAACCTCAATTCTGTGACTTCACACACCTTCATTCTGAGTTCACACACCTCAATCCTGTGACTTCACACACCTCAATTCTGGCCTCACACACCTTCATTCTATGATTTCACACACTTCCATTCTATGACTTTACACACCTCCATTCTTGGACTTCACACACCTCCATTGTGAGTTCACACACCTCCATTCTGTGACTTCACACACCTCCATTCTGTGCCTTCAAACACCTCCATTCAATGACTTAACACCCCTTCATTCTTACTTCACAAACATCAATTCTATGACTTCACACACCTCCATTCTATGACTTCACATACCTCCATCTGTGACTTCACACACCTCAGTTCTGTGACTTCACACACCTCCATTATGACTTCACACACCTCCATTCTATGACTTCACACACCTCCATTCTATGACTTCACACCTCCATTCTGTGACTTCACACACCTCCATTCTGAGTTCACACACCTCCATTCTGTGAATTCACACTCCTCAAATCTGACTTCACACAGCTTTATTCTATGATTTCACACACCTCCATACTGTGACTTCACACACCTCCATTCTATGACTTCACACACCTCCATTGTGACTTCACATCTCCATTTTATGAGTTCACACACCTCCATTCTGACTTCACACACATCCATTCTATGACTCACACACCTCAATTTTGACTTCACACACCTACATTCTATGACTTCACACAACTCCATTCTGACTTCACACACCGCCATTCTGTGACTTCACACACCTCCATTCCATGACTTCACACACCTCCTTTCGATGGCTTCACACACCTCCATTCTGTGACTTCACACACCTCCATTCTGTGACTTAACACACCTCCATTTTGACCTCACACACTTCCATTCTTTGACTTCACACACCTCCGTTCTGTGACTTCACACACCACAATTGTTTGCCTTCACACACCTCCATTTTTGGACTTCACACACCTCCTTTCCATGACTTCACTCATCTCCATTTTATGAGTTCGCACACCTCCATTTTGACTTCACACACCTCCATTCTATAACTTCACACACCTCCATTCTACTTCAGAAACATCCATTCTATGACTTCATACACCTCCATTCTATGACTTCACAAACCTCCATTCTTAGACTTCACACACCTTCATTCTGAGTTCACACACCTCAATTCTGTGTCTTTACACACCTCAATTCTGGCTTCACACACCTTCATTCTATGACTTCACACACTTCCATTCTATGACTTCACACACCTCCATTCTTTGACTTCACACACCTCCATTTTGAGTTCACACACCTCCATTCTGTGACTTCACACACCTCCATTCTTTGACTTCACACACCTCCATTCTGTGACTTCACACACCTCCATTCTATGACTTCACACACCTCGATTCTATGAATTCACACATCTCCATTCTGTGACTTCACACAACTCCATTCTATGACTTCCCACACCTCCATTCTGGGTCTTCACACACCTTCATTCTGGGTTCACACACCTCCGTTCTGTGACTTAACACACCTTCATTCTGTGACTTCACACACCTTCATTCTATGACTTCACACACCTCCATTTTGAGTTCACACACCTACATTCTGTGACTTCACACACATCCATTTGTGAATTTACACACCACCATTTTGACTTCACAAACCTCCATTCTGTGACTTCACAAACCTCCATTCTGTGACTTCACACACCTCCATTTTGACTTCACACACTTCCATTCTTTGACTTCACACACCTCCATTCTGTGACTTCGCACACCTCCATTGTTTGACTTCACACACGTCCATTCTTTGACTTCACACACCTCCATTCCATGACTTCACACACCTCCACTCTATCAGTTCACACACATCCATTCTATGAGTTCACATACCACCATTTTGATTGCACACACCTCCAATCTATGACTTTACACCCCTACATTCTTACTTCAAAAACATCCATTCTATGACTTTACAGACGTCCATTCTGTGAGTTCACAAACGTCCATTCTATGACTTCACACACCTCCATTCTATGACTTCACACACCTCCAATCTATGACTTCACACACCTCCATTCTATGACTTCACACACCTCCATTCTGTGACTTCACACATCTCCATTCTATGAGTTCACACACCTGCATTGTGACTTCACACACCTCCATTCTATGACTTCACACACCTCCATTCTGACTTCACACACCTCCATTCTGACTTCACAAACATCAATTCTGTGACTTCACACACCTCCATTCTTTGACTTCACACACCTCCATTGTGAGTTCACACACCTCCTTTCTGACTTCACAAACATCAATTCTGTGACTTAACACACCTCCATTCTATGACTTCACACACTTCCATTCTTTGACTTCACACACCACCATTCTTTGACTTCACACTACTCCATTGTGAGTTCACACACCTCCATTCTATGACTTCACACACCTCCATTCTAACTTCAGACAGCTCTATTCCATGACTTCAAACACCTCCATTCTCTGCCTTCACACACCTCCATTCTATGAATTAACACACCTTCATTCTTACTTCACAAACATCCATTCTATGACTTCACGCACCTCCATTCTATGACTTCACACCTCCAATCTATGACTTCACACACTTCCATTCTGTGACTTCACATACCTCAATTCTGTGACTTCACACACCTACATTATTACTTCACACAACTCAAATCTATGACTTCAAACACCTCCATTGTGACTTCACACACCTCCATTCTATGAGTTCACACACCTCCATTCTGACTTCACACACCTCCATTCTATGACTTCACACTCGTCCATTCTGACATCACACACCTCCATTCTATGACTTCATTCAACTCCATTCTGACTTCACACACCTCCATTCTATGACTTCACACACCTCCATTCTGTGACTTCACATACCTCCATTCTGAGTTCACACACCTCCATTCTGTGACTTCACACTCCTCCAATCTGACTTCACACAGCTCCATTCTATGACTTCACACATCTCCATTCTGTGACTTCACACACCTCCATTCTATGACTTCACACATCTCCATTGTGACTTCACACACCTCCATTCTATGAGTTCACACACCTCCATTCTGACTTCACACACCTCCATTCTCTGACTTCACACACCTCCATTTTGACTTCACACACCTCCATTCTATGACTTCACACAACTCCATTCTGACTTCACACACCTCAATTCTGTGACTTCACACACCTCCATTCCATGACTTCGCACACCTCCATTCGATGACTTCACACACCTCCATTCTTAGACTTCACACACCTCCATTCTTTGAGTTCACAAACCTCCATTTCTGACTCTACACACCACCTGTTTGACTTCACAAACCTCCATTCTGTGATTTCACACACCTCCATTCTGTGACTTCACACACCTTTATTGTTTGACTTCACACACCTCCATTCTATGACTTCACACACCTTCATTCTTACTTCAGAAACATCCATTCTATGACTTCACGCACCTCCATTCTATGACTTCACAAATCTCCATTCTATGACTTCACACACCTCCATTCTGTGACTTCACACACTTCCATTCTATGACTTCACACACCTTCATTCTTACTTCACAAACATCCATTCTATGACTTCAGACACTTCCATTCTATGACTTCACACACCTCCATTCTGTGACTTCACACACCTCCATTCTATATCTTCACACACCTCCATTGTAAATTAACACACCTCCATTCTATGGGTTCACACACCTCCATTCTAACCTCACATACCTCCATTCTAACACTTCACACTCCGCCATTCTGACTTCACACTCCTCCATTCTGTGAATTCACAAAACTCCATTCTATGATTTCACACACCTCCATACTATGACTTCCCCCACCACCATGTATGACATCACACACCTCCATTCTGAGTTCACAAACCTCCATTCTTTGACTTCACATACCTCCATTCTGACTTCACACACCAATGTATGACTTCACACACCTCCATTCTGTAACTTCACACACTTCCATTGTGACGTCACACACCTCCATTCTACGAGTTCACAAACCTCCATTTTATGACTTCACACACCTCCATTCTGACTTCACACACCTCCATTCTATGACTTCACAGACCTCGAATCTGTGACTTGACTCACCTCCATTCTGTGAATTCACAAAACTCCATTCTATGATTTCACACACCTCCATACTATGACTTCACACACGACCATCTATGACATCACACACCTCCATTCTGAGTTCACACAACTCCATTCGGTGACTTCACACACCTCCATTCTTACTTCACAAACCTCCATTCTATGACTTCACACACTTCCATTCTATGACTTCACACACCTCCATTCTGTGACTTCTCACACCGCCATTTTGAGTTCACACACCTCCATTCTGTGACTTCACACACCTCCATTCTATGACTTCACACACTTCCATTCTAGGACTTCACACACCTCCATTCTGTGACTTCACACACCTCAATTCTTACTTCACACACCTCCATTCTATGACTTCACACACTTCCATTCTATGACTTCACACTCCTCCATTCTGACTTCACACAGCTCCATTCTGTGACTTCACACACCTCCATTCTATGACTTCACACACCTCCATTCTATGACTTCACATACCTCATTTCTGAGTTGACACACCTCCATTCTTTGACTTCACATACCTCCAATCTGACTTCATACACCTCCATTCTATGACTTCACACACATCCTTTCTGTTACTGCAAAAACCACCATTCTATGAATTCACACATCACCATTGTGACTTCACACACCTCCATTGTATGAGTTCACACAGCTCCATTCTGACTTCACACACCTCAAATCTATGACCTCGTACACCTCTATTCTGTCTTCACACCCCTCCATTCTGTGACTTCACATACCTCCATTCTTTGACTTCACACCCCTCCATTCTGTGCCTTCACACACCTCCACTCTGTGACTTTACACACCTCCATTCTGTGACTTCACACACCTCCCTTCTGTGACTTCACACACCTCCATTCTTTGACTTCACACACCTCCGTTCCATGAATTCACACACCTCCATTCTATGAGTTCACATACCTCCATTCTATGACTTCACACACCTTCATTCTTACTTCAGCAACATCCATTCTATCACTTCAGACACCTCCATTCTATGACTTCACACACCTTCATTCTTACTTCAGCAACATCCATTCTATGACTTCACACACCTCCATTCTATGACTTCACACACTTCCATTCTATGACTTCACACACCTCCATTCTGTGTCTTCACACACCTCCACTCTGAGTTCACACACCTCCATTCTGTGTCTTCACAAACCTCCATTCTGTGACTTCACACACCTCCTTCTATGACTTCACACACCTCCATTCTATGACTTCACACACCTTCATTCTTACTTCAGCATCATCCATTCTATGACTTCACACACCTCCATTCTATGACTTCACACACTTCCATTCTATGACTTCACACACCTCCATTTTGTGTCTTCACACACCTCCACTCTGAGTTCACACACCTCCATTCTGTGTCTTCACACACCTCCATACTGTGACTTCACACACCTCCATTCTGTGACTTCACACATCTCCATTCTATGACTTCACACTCCTCCTTTCTATGCCTTCACACACCTCCATTCTGTGACTGCACACACCTCCATTCTATGACATCACACACCTCCATTCTGTGACTTCACACACCTCCATTCTATGACTTCACACACCTCCATTCTATGACTTCAGAAACCTACATTGTTACTTCACACACCTCCATTCTATGAGTTCACACACCTTCATTGTGACTTCACACACCTCAATTATCTGACTTCACACACCTCCATTCTGACTTCACACACCTCCATTCTGACTTCACACACCTCAATTCTGTGACTTCACACACCTCCATTCTATGATTTCACACACCTCCATTCTATGACTTCACAGACCTCCATTCTATGACTTCACACACCTCCTTTCTGAGTTCACACACATCCATTCTGTGACTTCACACACCTCCATTGTGACTTCATACACCTCCATTCTATGAGTTCACACACCTCCATTCTGACTTCACAGACATCCATTCTATGACTTCACACAGCTCCATTCTGACTTCACACACCTCCATTCTATGACTTCGCACACCTCTATTCTGACTTCACACACCTGCATTCTGTGACTACACACACCTCCACTCTATGACTTCACAAACCTCCATTCTGTGACTTCACACACCTCCACTCTGTGACTTTACACACCTCCATTCTGTGACTTCACACATCTCCATTCTGTGATTTCACACACAATCCATTCTATGACTTCACACACCTCCATTGTGACTTCACACAACTCCATTCTGTGACTTCACACACCTCCTTTCTGTGACTTCACACGCTTCCAATCTATGACTTCACACACCTACATTCTATGACCTCCCCACAGCTTCAATCTATGACTTCACACACCTCCATTCCATGACTTCACACGCTTTCAATCTATGACTTCACACACCTCCATTCTATGACTTCATACACCTCCATTCTATGACTTCACACACCTGCATTCTGACTTCAGACACCTCCATTCTCTGATTTCACACACCTACATTCTATGACTTCACATACCTCAATTCTGTAACTTCAAACGCTTCCAATATTTGACTTCACAAACCTCCATTCCATGACTTCATACACCTCCATTCTATGACTTCACACACACCCATTCTTTGACTTCACACACCTCCATTGTGACTTCACACACCTCCATTCTGTGACTTCACACACCTGCATTTGTGATTTCACACACCACAATTTTGACTTAACACACGTCCATTCTCTGACTTCACACACCTCCATTTTGACTTCACACACTTTCATTCTGTGACTTCACACACCTCCATTCTGTGACTTCACACACCTCCATTGTTTGACTTCACACACCTCCATTTTGACGTCACATACCTCCATTCTAGGACTTCACACAGCTTCACTCTTACTTCAGATATATCCATTCTATGACTTAACAAACCTCCCTTCTCTGAATGCACACACCTCCATTCTGGGTTCACACATCTCCATTCTGTGACTTCACACACCTCCATTCTGTGACTTCACACACCTCCATCTGTGACGTCACACACCTCCATTCTATGACTTCACACTCCGCCATTCTATTAGTTCACACACCTCCATTCTGTGACTTCACACACCTCCATTCTATGACTTCACACACCTCCATTCTATGACTTCACACACCTCCATTCTATGACTTCACACACCTCCATTCTGTGATTTCAAAAACCAACATTCTATGACTTCAAACACCTCCATTCTATGACTTTACACTCCTCCATTCTGAGACTTCACACAACTCCACTCTGTGACTTTACACACCTCCACTCTGTGACTACACACACCTCCATTTTGTGATTTCACACACCTCGATTCTATGACTTCACACAGTTCCATTGTTTGACTTCATACACGTCCATTCTATGATTTCACACACCTCCATTCTATGACTTCACACACCTCCATTCTGTGACTTCACACACTTCCAATCTGAGTTCACACACCTCCAGTCTATGACTTCACACACCTCCATTCTTTGACATCAAAAACCACCGTTCTCTGACTTCACACACCTCCATTTTGACTTCACAAACCTCCATTCTACGAGTTCACACACTTCCATTCTGCCTTCACCCACCTCCATTCTATGACTTCACTCAGCTGCCTTCTGACTTCACACACCTGCATTTGTGAATTCACACACCACACTTTTGACTTCACACACCTCCATTCTGTGACTTCACACACCTCCATTCTGTGACTTCACACAACTCCATTCTGTGACTTCACACACCTCCATTGTTTGAATTCACACACCTCCATTCTTGGACTTCACACACCTCCATTCCATGACTTCACACACCTCCATACTATGAGTTCACACACCTCCATTCTTTGAGTTCACACACCTCCATTTTGACTTCACACACCTCCATTCTATGACTTCACACACCTTCATTCCTACTTCAGAAACATCCATTCTATGACTGCACACACTTCCATTCGATGACTTCACACACCTCCATTCTGAACTCACACAGGTCCATTCTATGACGTCACACACCTCCATTCTGTGACTTCACACACTTCCATTCTATGACTCCACACAAGTTCATTCGTACTTCACAAACATCCATTCTGTGACCTCACACACCTCCATTCTATGACTTCACACACCTCCATTCTGTGACTTCACACACCTCCATTCTATGTCTTCACACACCTCCATTGTGACTTCACACACCTCCATTCTATGAGTTCACACACCTCCATTCTAACTTCACACACCTCCATTCTATGACATCACACTCCGCCATTCTGACTTCACACTCCTCCATTCTGTGAATTCACAAAACTCCATTCTATGATTTCACACACCTCCATACTATGACTTCACACACCTCCATCTATGACTTCACACACCTCCATTCTGAGTTCACACACCTCAATTCTGTGACTTCACACACCTCCATTCTGACTTCACACACCAATGTATGACTTCACGCACCTCCATTCTGAGACTTCACACACTTCCATTGTGACGACACACACCTCCATTCTATGAGTTCACACACCTCTATTCTATGACTTCACATACCTCCATTCTGACTTCACACACCTCCATTCTATGACTTCACAGACCTCGAATCTGTGACTTCACTCACATCAATTCTATGACTTCAAACTGCTCCATTCTATGACTTCCCACACCTCCTTTCTATGACTTCACCCACCTCTATTCTATGACTTCACATCTCGATTCTGACTTCAGATACCTCCATTCTGTGACTTCACACACCTCCATTCTATGACTTCAAACTCCTCCATTCTCTGACTTCACTCACCTCCATTCTGAGCTCACACAACTCCATTCGTTGACTTCACACACCTGCATTCTTACTTCACAAACCTCCATTCTATGACTTCACACACCTCCTTTCGATGGCTTCACACACCTCCATTCTGTGACTTCACACACCTCCATTCTGTGACTTAACACACCTCCATTTTGACCTCACACACTTCCATTCTTTGACTTCACACACCTCCGTTCTGTGACTTCACACACCACAATTGTTTGCCTTCACACACCTCCATTTTTGGACTTCACACACCTCCTTTCCATGACTTCACTCATCTCCATTTTATGAGTTCGCACACCTCCATTTTGACTTCACACACCTCCATTCTATAACTTCACACACCTCCATTCTACTTCAGAAACATCCATTCTATGACTTCATACACCTCCATTCTATGACTTCACAAACCTCCATTCTTAGACTTCACACACCTTCATTCTGAGTTCACACACCTCAATTCTGTGTCTTTACACACCTCAATTCTGGCTTCACACACCTTCATTCTATGACTTCACACACTTCCATTCTATGACTTCACACACCTCCATTCTTTGACTTCACACACCTCCATTGTGAGTTCACACACCTCCATTCTGTGACTTCACACACCTCCATTCTTTGACTTCACACACCTCCATTCTGTGACTTCACACACCTCCATTCTATGACTTCACACACCTCGATTCTATGAATTCACACATCTCCATTCTGTGACTTCACACAACTCCATTCTATGACTTCCCACACCTCCATTCTGGGTCTTCACACACCTTCATTCTGGGTTCACACACCTCCGTTCTGTGACTTAACACACCTTCATTCTGTGACTTCACACACCTTCATTCTATGACTTCACACACCTCCATTTTGAGTTCACACACCTACATTCTGTGACTTCACACACATCCATTTGTGAATTTACACACCACCATTTTGACTTCACAAACCTCCATTCTGTGACTTCACAAACCTCCATTCTGTGACTTCACACACCTCCATTTTGACTTCACACACTTCCATTCTTTGACTTCACACACCTCCATTCTGTGACTTCGCACACCTCCATTGTTTGACTTCACACACGTCCATTCTTTGACTTCACACACCTCCATTCCATGACTTCACACACCTCCACTCTATCAGTTCACACACATCCATTCTATGAGTTCACATACCACCATTTTGATTGCACACACCTCCAATCTATGACTTTACACCCCTACATTCTTACTTCAAAAACATCCATTCTATGACTTTACAGACGTCCATTCTGTGAGTTCACAAACGTCCATTCTATGACTTCACACACCTCCATTCTATGACTTCACACACCTCCAATCTATGACTTCACACACCTCCATTCTATGACTTCACACACCTCCATTCTGTGACTTCACACATCTCCATTCTATGAGTTCACACACCTGCATTGTGACTTCACACACCTCCATTCTATGACTTCACACACCTCCATTCTGACTTCACACACCTCCATTCTGACTTCACAAACATCAATTCTGTGACTTCACACACCTCCATTCTTTGACTTCACACACCTCCATTGTGAGTTCACACACCTCCTTTCTGACTTCACAAACATCAATTCTGTGACTTAACACACCTCCATTCTATGACTTCACACACTTCCATTCTTTGACTTCACACACCACCATTCTTTGACTTCACACTACTCCATTGTGAGTTCACACACCTCCATTCTATGACTTCACACACCTCCATTCTAACTTCAGACAGCTCTATTCCATGACTTCAAACACCTCCATTCTCTGCCTTCACACACCTCCATTCTATGAATTAACACACCTTCATTCTTACTTCACAAACATCCATTCTATGACTTCACGCACCTCCATTCTATGACTTCACACCTCCAATCTATGACTTCACACACTTCCATTCTGTGACTTCACATACCTCAATTCTGTGACTTCACACACCTACATTATTACTTCACACAACTCAAATCTATGACTTCAAACACCTCCATTGTGACTTCACACACCTCCATTCTATGAGTTCACACACCTCCATTCTGACTTCACACACCTCCATTCTATGACTTCACACTCGTCCATTCTGACATCACACACCTCCATTCTATGACTTCATTCAACTCCATTCTGACTTCACACACCTCCATTCTATGACTTCACACACCTCCATTCTGTGACTTCACATACCTCCATTCTGAGTTCACACACCTCCATTCTGTGACTTCACACTCCTCCAATCTGACTTCACACAGCTCCATTCTATGACTTCACACATCTCCATTCTGTGACTTCACACACCTCCATTCTATGACTTCACACATCTCCATTGTGACTTCACACACCTCCATTCTATGAGTTCACACACCTCCATTCTGACTTCACACACCTCCATTCTCTGACTTCACACACCTCCATTTTGACTTCACACACCTCCATTCTATGACTTCACACAACTCCATTCTGACTTCACACACCTCAATTCTGTGACTTCACACACCTCCATTCCATGACTTCGCACACCTCCATTCGATGACTTCACACACCTCCATTCTTAGACTTCACACACCTCCATTCTTTGAGTTCACAAACCTCCATTTCTGACTCTACACACCACCTGTTTGACTTCACAAACCTCCATTCTGTGATTTCACACACCTCCATTCTGTGACTTCACACACCTTTATTGTTTGACTTCACACACCTCCATTCTATGACTTCACACACCTTCATTCTTACTTCAGAAACATCCATTCTATGACTTCACGCACCTCCATTCTATGACTTCACAAATCTCCATTCTATGACTTCACACACCTCCATTCTGTGACTTCACACACTTCCATTCTATGACTTCACACACCTTCATTCTTACTTCACAAACATCCATTCTATGACTTCAGACACTTCCATTCTATGACTTCACACACCTCCATTCTGTGACTTCACACACCTCCATTCTATATCTTCACACACCTCCATTGTAAATTAACACACCTCCATTCTATGGGTTCACACACCTCCATTCTAACCTCACATACCTCCATTCTAACACTTCACACTCCGCCATTCTGACTTCACACTCCTCCATTCTGTGAATTCACAAAACTCCATTCTATGATTTCACACACCTCCATACTATGACTTCCCCCACCACCATGTATGACATCACACACCTCCATTCTGAGTTCACAAACCTCCATTCTTTGACTTCACATACCTCCATTCTGACTTCACACACCAATGTATGACTTCACACACCTCCATTCTGTAACTTCACACACTTCCATTGTGACGTCACACACCTCCATTCTACGAGTTCACAAACCTCCATTTTATGACTTCACACACCTCCATTCTGACTTCACACACCTCCATTCTATGACTTCACAGACCTCGAATCTGTGACTTGACTCACCTCCATTCTGTGAATTCACAAAACTCCATTCTATGATTTCACACACCTCCATACTATGACTTCACACACGACCATCTATGACATCACACACCTCCATTCTGAGTTCACACAACTCCATTCGGTGACTTCACACACCTCCATTCTTACTTCACAAACCTCCATTCTATGACTTCACACACTTCCATTCTATGACTTCACACACCTCCATTCTGTGACTTCTCACACCGCCATTTTGAGTTCACACACCTCCATTCTGTGACTTCACACACCTCCATTCTATGACTTCACACACTTCCATTCTAGGACTTCACACACCTCCATTCTGTGACTTCACACACCTCAATTCTTACTTCACACACCTCCATTCTATGACTTCACACACTTCCATTCTATGACTTCACACTCCTCCATTCTGACTTCACACAGCTCCATTCTGTGACTTCACACACCTCCATTCTATGACTTCACACACCTCCATTCTATGACTTCACATACCTCATTTCTGAGTTGACACACCTCCATTCTTTGACTTCACATACCTCCAATCTGACTTCATACACCTCCATTCTATGACTTCACACACATCCTTTCTGTTACTGCAAAAACCACCATTCTATGAATTCACACATCACCATTGTGACTTCACACACCTCCATTGTATGAGTTCACACAGCTCCATTCTGACTTCACACACCTCAAATCTATGACCTCGTACACCTCTATTCTGTCTTCACACCCCTCCATTCTGTGACTTCACATACCTCCATTCTTTGACTTCACACCCCTCCATTCTGTGCCTTCACACACCTCCACTCTGTGACTTTACACACCTCCATTCTGTGACTTCACACACCTCCCTTCTGTGACTTCACACACCTCCATTCTTTGACTTCACACACCTCCGTTCCATGAATTCACACACCTCCATTCTATGAGTTCACATACCTCCATTCTATGACTTCACACACCTTCATTCTTACTTCAGCAACATCCATTCTATCACTTCAGACACCTCCATTCTATGACTTCACACACCTTCATTCTTACTTCAGCAACATCCATTCTATGACTTCACACACCTCCATTCTATGACTTCACACACTTCCATTCTATGACTTCACACACCTCCATTCTGTGTCTTCACACACCTCCACTCTGAGTTCACACACCTCCATTCTGTGTCTTCACAAACCTCCATTCTGTGACTTCACACACCTCCTTCTATGACTTCACACACCTCCATTCTATGACTTCACACACCTTCATTCTTACTTCAGCATCATCCATTCTATGACTTCACACACCTCCATTCTATGACTTCACACACTTCCATTCTATGACTTCACACACCTCCATTTTGTGTCTTCACACACCTCCACTCTGAGTTCACACACCTCCATTCTGTGTCTTCACACACCTCCATACTGTGACTTCACACACCTCCATTCTGTGACTTCACACATCTCCATTCTATGACTTCACACTCCTCCTTTCTATGCCTTCACACACCTCCATTCTGTGACTGCACACACCTCCATTCTATGACATCACACACCTCCATTCTGTGACTTCACACACCTCCATTCTATGACTTCACACACCTCCATTCTATGACTTCAGAAACCTACATTGTTACTTCACACACCTCCATTCTATGAGTTCACACACCTTCATTGTGACTTCACACACCTCAATTATCTGACTTCACACACCTCCATTCTGACTTCACACACCTCCATTCTGACTTCACACACCTCAATTCTGTGACTTCACACACCTCCATTCTATGATTTCACACACCTCCATTCTATGACTTCACAGACCTCCATTCTATGACTTCACACACCTCCTTTCTGAGTTCACACACATCCATTCTGTGACTTCACACACCTCCATTGTGACTTCATACACCTCCATTCTATGAGTTCACACACCTCCATTCTGACTTCACAGACATCCATTCTATGACTTCACACAGCTCCATTCTGACTTCACACACCTCCATTCTATGACTTCGCACACCTCTATTCTGACTTCACACACCTGCATTCTGTGACTACACACACCTCCACTCTATGACTTCACAAACCTCCATTCTGTGACTTCACACACCTCCACTCTGTGACTTTACACACCTCCATTCTGTGACTTCACACATCTCCATTCTGTGATTTCACACACAATCCATTCTATGACTTCACACACCTCCATTGTGACTTCACACAACTCCATTCTGTGACTTCACACACCTCCTTTCTGTGACTTCACACGCTTCCAATCTATGACTTCACACACCTACATTCTATGACCTCCCCACAGCTTCAATCTATGACTTCACACACCTCCATTCCATGACTTCACACGCTTTCAATCTATGACTTCACACACCTCCATTCTATGACTTCATACACCTCCATTCTATGACTTCACACACCTGCATTCTGACTTCAGACACCTCCATTCTCTGATTTCACACACCTACATTCTATGACTTCACATACCTCAATTCTGTAACTTCAAACGCTTCCAATATTTGACTTCACAAACCTCCATTCCATGACTTCATACACCTCCATTCTATGACTTCACACACACCCATTCTTTGACTTCACACACCTCCATTGTGACTTCACACACCTCCATTCTGTGACTTCACACACCTGCATTTGTGATTTCACACACCACAATTTTGACTTAACACACGTCCATTCTCTGACTTCACACACCTCCATTTTGACTTCACACACTTTCATTCTGTGACTTCACACACCTCCATTCTGTGACTTCACACACCTCCATTGTTTGACTTCACACACCTCCATTTTGACGTCACATACCTCCATTCTAGGACTTCACACAGCTTCACTCTTACTTCAGATATATCCATTCTATGACTTAACAAACCTCCCTTCTCTGAATGCACACACCTCCATTCTGGGTTCACACATCTCCATTCTGTGACTTCACACACCTCCATTCTGTGACTTCACACACCTCCATCTGTGACGTCACACACCTCCATTCTATGACTTCACACTCCGCCATTCTATTAGTTCACACACCTCCATTCTGTGACTTCACACACCTCCATTCTATGACTTCACACACCTCCATTCTATGACTTCACACACCTCCATTCTATGACTTCACACACCTCCATTCTGTGATTTCAAAAACCAACATTCTATGACTTCAAACACCTCCATTCTATGACTTTACACTCCTCCATTCTGAGACTTCACACAACTCCACTCTGTGACTTTACACACCTCCACTCTGTGACTACACACACCTCCATTTTGTGATTTCACACACCTCGATTCTATGACTTCACACAGTTCCATTGTTTGACTTCATACACGTCCATTCTATGATTTCACACACCTCCATTCTATGACTTCACACACCTCCATTCTGTGACTTCACACACTTCCAATCTGAGTTCACACACCTCCAGTCTATGACTTCACACACCTCCATTCTTTGACATCAAAAACCACCGTTCTCTGACTTCACACACCTCCATTTTGACTTCACAAACCTCCATTCTACGAGTTCACACACTTCCATTCTGCCTTCACCCACCTCCATTCTATGACTTCACTCAGCTGCCTTCTGACTTCACACACCTGCATTTGTGAATTCACACACCACACTTTTGACTTCACACACCTCCATTCTGTGACTTCACACACCTCCATTCTGTGACTTCACACAACTCCATTCTGTGACTTCACACACCTCCATTGTTTGAATTCACACACCTCCATTCTTGGACTTCACACACCTCCATTCCATGACTTCACACACCTCCATACTATGAGTTCACACACCTCCATTCTTTGAGTTCACACACCTCCATTTTGACTTCACACACCTCCATTCTATGACTTCACACACCTTCATTCCTACTTCAGAAACATCCATTCTATGACTGCACACACTTCCATTCGATGACTTCACACACCTCCATTCTGAACTCACACAGGTCCATTCTATGACGTCACACACCTCCATTCTGTGACTTCACACACTTCCATTCTATGACTCCACACAAGTTCATTCGTACTTCACAAACATCCATTCTGTGACCTCACACACCTCCATTCTATGACTTCACACACCTCCATTCTGTGACTTCACACACCTCCATTCTATGTCTTCACACACCTCCATTGTGACTTCACACACCTCCATTCTATGAGTTCACACACCTCCATTCTAACTTCACACACCTCCATTCTATGACATCACACTCCGCCATTCTGACTTCACACTCCTCCATTCTGTGAATTCACAAAACTCCATTCTATGATTTCACACACCTCCATACTATGACTTCACACACCTCCATCTATGACTTCACACACCTCCATTCTGAGTTCACACACCTCAATTCTGTGACTTCACACACCTCCATTCTGACTTCACACACCAATGTATGACTTCACGCACCTCCATTCTGAGACTTCACACACTTCCATTGTGACGACACACACCTCCATTCTATGAGTTCACACACCTCTATTCTATGACTTCACATACCTCCATTCTGACTTCACACACCTCCATTCTATGACTTCACAGACCTCGAATCTGTGACTTCACTCACATCAATTCTATGACTTCAAACTGCTCCATTCTATGACTTCCCACACCTCCTTTCTATGACTTCACCCACCTCTATTCTATGACTTCACATCTCGATTCTGACTTCAGATACCTCCATTCTGTGACTTCACACACCTCCATTCTATGACTTCAAACTCCTCCATTCTCTGACTTCACTCACCTCCATTCTGAGCTCACACAACTCCATTCGTTGACTTCACACACCTGCATTCTTACTTCACAAACCTCCATTCTATGACTTCACACACTTCCATTCTATGACTTCACACACCTCCATTCTATGACTTCACACACCTCCATTCTATGACTTCACACACCTCCATTCTATGACTTCAGAAACCTACATTGTTACTTCACACACCTCCATTCTATAAGTTCACACACCTGCATTGTGACTTCACACACCTCCATTATCTGACTTCACACACCTCCATTCTGACTTCACACACCTCCATTGTCACTTCATACACCTCCATTCTATGAGTTCACACACCTCCATTCTGACTTCACACACTTCCATTCTATGACTTCACATAGCTCCATTCTGAATTCACACACCTCCATTCTATGACTTCGCACACCTCTATTCTGACTTCACACACCTGCATTCTGTGACTTCACACACCTCCATTCTATGACTTCACAAACCTCCATTCTGTGACTTCACACACCTCCACTCTGTGACTTTACACACCTCCATTCTGTGACTTCACACACCTCCATTCTCTGATTTCACACACAATCCATTCTATGCCTTCACAAACCTCCATTCTTTGATTTCACACACCTCCTTCCTAGGACTTCACACACCTCCATTGTGACTTCACCCAGCTCCATTCTGTGACTTCACACACCTCCATTCTGTGACTTCACACACCTCCATACTATGACTGCCCCACACCTTCAATCTATGACTTCACACACCTCCATTCTATGACTTCACACGGTTCCAATCTGTAACTTCACACACCTCCATTCTATGACTTCACACACCTCCATTCTATGACTTCACACACCTGCATTGTGACTTCACACACCTCCATTCTATGAGTTCATACACCTCCATTCTGACTTCACAAACCTCCATTCTATGACATCACAGACTTTGAATATGTGACTTCACTCACCTCCACTCTATGACTTCACACTTCTCCATTCTATGACTTCCCACACCTCCTCTCCATGACTTCACCCACCCCCATTCTATGACTTCACACCTCCATTCTGACTTCACACACCTCCATTCTGTGACTTCACACACCTCCATTCTATGAGTTCACACACCTCCATTTTGACTTCACACACCTCCATTCTATGACTTCACACACCTTCATTCTTACTTCAGAAACATCCATTCTATGACTTCACACACCTCCATTCTGTGACTTCACACACCTCCATTCTATGATTTCACACACCTCCATTCTGTGACTTCACACACCTCCATTCTATGTCTTCACACACCTCCATTTTGACTTCACACACGTCCATTCTATGAGTTCACACACCTCCATTCTGACCTCACACACCTCCATTCTATGACTTCACACTCCTCCATTCTGACTTCACACAGCTCCATTCTGTGAATTCACAAAATTCCATTCTATGATTTCACACACCTCCATACTGTGACTTCACACACCTCCATCTATGACTTCAAACACCTCCATTCTGAGTTCACACACCTCCATTCTGTGACGTCACACACCTCCATTCTGACTTCACACACCTCCAATATATGACTTCACACACCTCCATTCTGTGACTTCACACACATCCATTGTGACGTCACACACCTCCATTGTATGAGTTCACACACATCCATTCTAGGACTTCACACTCCTCAATTCTGACATCACACAGCTCCATTCTATGACTTCACAGACCTCGGATCTGTGACTTCACTCACCTCCATTCTATGACGTCACACTCCTCTATTCTATGACTTCCCACAACTCCTTTCTATGACTTCACCCACCTCTATTCTATGACTTCACACCTCCATTCTGACTTCACACACCTCCATTCTGTGACTTCACACACCTCCATTCTATGACTTCACACACCTCCATTCTATGACTTCACACACCTTCATTCTTACTCCAGAAACATCCATTATATGACCTCACACACCTCCATTCTATGACTTCACAAACCCCCATTCTGTGACTTCCCACACCTCCATTCTGAGTTCACACACCTCCCTTCCGTGACTTCACACACCTCCATTGTGAGTTCACCCACTTCCATTCTGTGACTTCACACACCTCCATTCTGTTACTTCACACCCCTCCATTCTGTGACTTCACACACCTCCATTCTATGACTTCACACACCTCCATTCTATGAATTCACACACCTCCATTCTGTGACTTCACACACCTCCATTGTATGACTTCACACACCTCTATTCTGTGAGTTCACACACCTCATTTCTGAGTTCACACAACTCCATTCTATGACTTCCCACACCTGCATTGTGACTTCACCAACCTCCATTCTATGAGTTCACACACATGCATTGTGACTTCACACACCTCCATTCTATGATTTCACACATCTCCATTCTGACTTCACACACCTCCATGCTGTGACTTCACACACCTCCATTCTATGACTTCACAAACCTCCATTCTTTGACTTCACACACCTCCATTCTATGACTTCACACACCTCCCCTGTGACTTCACAGAACTCCATTCTGTGACTTCACACACCTCCCTCTCTGATTTCACACACCTCCAATCTATGACTTCACACACTTACAATCTATGACTTCACACACCTCCATTATATGACTTCACACACCTGCATTCTGACTTCACACAACTCCATTCTCTGACTTCACACACCTCCATTCTATGACTTCACACACCTCCAATCTGTAACTTCACAGACTTCCAATGTTTGACTTCACACACCTCCATTCTGTGACTTCACACACATCCATTCTTTGACTTCACACACCACAATTTTGACTTCACACAAGTCCATTCATTGACTTCACACACCTCCATTCTCTGACTTCACACACCTCCATTTTGACTTCACACACTTCCATTCTGTGACTTCACACTCCTCCATTCTATGACTTCACCCACCTCCCTTCTATGAATTCACACACCTCCATTCTGTGACTTCACACACCTCCATTGTGAGTTCACCCACTTCCATTCTGTGTCTTCACACACCTCCATTCTGTGACTTCACACACCTCCATTATGTGACTTCACACACCTCCATTCTTTGACTTCACACACCTCCCTTCTATGAATTCACACCCCTCCATTCTGTGACTTCACACACCTCCATTGTATGACTTCACACACCTCCATTCTGTGACTTCACACACCTCCATTCTCAGTTCACACACCTCCATTCTGTGACTTCACACACCTCCATTCTGTGACTTCCACACCTCCATTCTATGACTTAACACACCTCCATTCTATGACTTCACACCCCTCCAATCTATGACTTCAGACACCACCATTCTGTGACTTCACACACCTCCATTCTATGACTTCACCCACCTCCATTCTTTCACTTCACCACCTCCATTCTATGACTTCACAAACTTCCATTCTATGACTTCACACACCTGCATTGTGACTTCACCCACCTGAATTCTATGAGTTCACACACCTGCATTGTGACTTCACACACCTCCATTCTATGACTTCACACATCTCCATTCTGACTTCACACACCTCCATTCTATGATTTCACACACTTGGATTCTATGACTTCACACACCTCCATTCTATGACTTCACAAACCTCCATTGTTTGACATCACACACCTCCATTCTTGGACTTCACACAGCTCCATTCCATGACTTCACACACCTCCATTCTATGAGTTCACACACCTCCATTCTTTGAGTTCACACACCTCCATTTTGACTTCACACACCTTCATTCTGTGACTTCACACACCTCCAATCTGAGTTCACACACCTCCAGTCTATGACTTCACACACCTCCCTTCTTTGACATCAAAAACCACCATTCTATGACTTCACACACCTCCATTTTGACTTCACACACCTCCATTCTACGAGTTCACACACTTCCATTCTGCCTTCACCCACCCCCATTCTATGACTTCAGGCTGCTGCCTTCTGACTTCACACACCTCCATTTGTGAATTCACACACCACCATTTTGACTTCACACACCTCCATTCTGTGACTTCAGACACCTCCATTCTGTGACTTCACACACCTCCATTCTGTGACTTCACACACCTCCATTGTTTGACTTCACACATCTCCATTCTTGGACTTCACACACCTCCATTCCATGACTTCACACACCTCCATTCTATGAGTTCACACACCTCCATTCTTTGAGTTCACACACCTCCATTTTGACTTCACGCACCTTCATTCTATGACTTCACACACCTTCATTCCTACTTCAGAAACATCCATTCTATGACTGCACACACCTCCATTCGATGACTTCACACACCTCCATTCTGTGACTTCACACACTTCCATTCTATGACTTCACACACCTTCATTCTTACTTCACAAACATCCATTCTGTGACTTCACACACCTCCATTCTATGACTTCACACACCTCCATTCTGTGACTTCACACACCTCCATTCTATGTCTTCACACTCCTCCATTGTGATTTCACACACCTCCATTCTATGAGTTCACACACCTCCATTCTAACTTCACACACCTCCATTCTATGACTTCACACTCCGCCATTCTGACTTCAGACACCTCCATTCTGTGAATTCACAAAACTCCATTCTATGATTTCACACACCTCCATACTATGACTTCACACACCTCCATCTATGACTTCACACACCTCCATTCTGAGTTCACACACCTCAATTCTGTGACTTCACACACCTCCATTCTGACTTCACACACCAATGTATGACTTCACACACCTCCATTCTGTGACTTCACACACTTCCATTGTGACGACACACACCTCCATTCTATGAGTTCACACACCTCTATTCTATGAATTCACATACCTCCATTCTGACTTCACACACCTCCATTCTATGACTTCACAGACCTCGAATCTCTGACTTCACTCAACTCCATTCTATGACTTCACACTGCTCCATTCTATGACTTCCCACACCTCCTTTCTATGACTTCACCCACCTCTATTCTATGACTTCACACCTCGATTCTGACTTCAGATACCTCCATTCTGTGACTTCACACACCTCCATTGTATGACTTCAAACACCTCCATTCTCTGACTTCACACACCTCCATTCTGAGCTCACACAACTCCATTCGGTGACTTCACACACCTCCATTCTTACTTCACAAACCTCCATTCTATGACTTCACACACTTTCATTCTATGACTTCACACACCTCCATTCTATGACTTCAGAAACCTACATTGTTACTTCACACACCTCCATTCTTTGAGTTCACACACCTGCATTGTGACTTCACACACCTCCATTATCTGACTTCACACACCTCCATTCTGACTTCACACACCTCCATTCTGTCTTCACACACATGCATTCTGTGACTTCACACACCTCCATTCTATGATTTCACAAACCTCCATTCTATGACTTCACAGACCTCCATTCTATGACTTCACACACCTCCTTTATGAGTTCACACACATCCATTCTGTGACTTCACACACCTCCATTGTGACTTCATACACCTCCATTCTATGAGTTCACACACCTCCATTCTGACTTCACACACTTCCATTCTATGACTTCGCACACCTCTATTCTGACTTCACACACCTGCATTCTATGACTTCACAAACCTCCATTCTGTAACTTCACACACCTCCACTCTGTGACTTTACACACCTCCATTCTGTGACTTCACACACCTCCATTCTCTGATTTCACACACAATCCATTCTATGACTTCACAAACCTCCATTCTTTGATTTCACACACCTCCATCCTATGACTTCACACACCTCCATTGTGACTTCACACAGCTCCATTCTGTGACTTCACACACCTCCATTGTGTGACTTTACACACCTCAATTCCGACTTCACACACCTCCATTCTCTGATTTCACACACCCCCATTCTATGACTTCACACACCTCCATTGTGACTTCACTCACCTCCATTCTATGAGTTCATACACCTCCATTCTGAATTCACAAACCTCCATTCTATGACTTCACAGACTTTGAATATGTGACTTCACTCACCTCCACTCTATGACTTCACACTTCTCCATTCTATTACTTCCCACACCTCCTTTCCATGACTTCACCCACCCCCATTCTATGACTTCACTCCTCCTTTCTGACTTCACACACCTCCATTCTGTGACTTCACACACCTCCATTCTATGAGTTCACACACCTCCATTTTGACTTCACACACCTCCATTCTATGACTTCACACACCTTCATTCTTACTTCAGAAACATCCATTCTATGATTTCACACACCTCCATAATATGACTTCACACACCTCCATTCTATGACTTCACACCTCCATTCTGTGACTTCACACACCTCCATTCTCTGTCTTCACACACCTCCATTGTGACTTCACACACCTCCATTCTATGACTTCACACACCTTCATTCTTACTTCAGAAACATCCATTCTATGATTTCACACACCTCCATAATATGACTTCACACACCTCCATTCTATGACTTCACACCTCCATTCTGTGACTTCACACACCTCCATTCTCTGTCTTCACACACCTCCATTGTGACTTCACACACGTCCATTCTATGAGTTCACACACCTCCATTCTGACTTCACACACCTCCATTCCATGACTTCACACACCTCCATTCTATGAGTTCACACACCTCCATTCTTTGAGTTCACACACCTCCATTTTGACTTCACGCACCTTCATTCTATGACTTCACACACCTTCATTCCTACTTCAGAAACATCCATTCTATGACTGCACACACCTCCATTCGATGACTTCACACACCTCCATTCTGTGACTTCACACACTTCCATTCTATGACTTCACACACCTTCATTCTTACTTCACAAACATCCATTCTGTGACTTCACACACCTCCATTCTATGACTTCACACACCTCCATTCTGTGACTTCACACACCTCCATTCTATGTCTTCACACACCTCCATTGTGATTTCACACACCTCCATTCTATGAGTTCACACACCTCCATTCTAACTTCACACACCTCCATTCTAT